>VYXD01012675.1:1260251-1322384 GCA_013397195.1 Hylia prasina
CTCTGGAAGAAGGGGCAGGCAACTCCAGAGGACCACAAGGATGATGTGAAGTTATGCAGGGAGAAAATTTCTACTTTGGGCCAAAGCCCAACTAGAACTTAATCTGGCTATTTCTGTAAAAGACAATAAAAAATGTATCTATAAATAAATTCACAACAAAAGGATGCCTAAGAAGAATCTCCATCTTTTATTGGATGCTGAGGGAAACATAACTGACAAAGGATGAAGAAAAGGCAGAGGTACTTGGTACTTTCTACAAAAAGGCATTGATGTGCTAGAACATGTTCAGAGAAAAGCAACAGAGCTGGGGAAGGTTCTGGAGTAGAAGTTTGGTGAGAAGCAGCTGGGGAAGCTCAGCCTGAGGAAAAGGAAGCTCAAGGAAGACCTTATTGCTCTCTAAAATGACCTGAAAGGAGGTTGTAACCAGGTGAGGGTCAGCCTCTTTTCCAAAGTAACAAGTGACAGGACAAGTGGAAGTGGTCTTAAGTTGCACCAGAGAAGGTTTAAATTCAATATAAAAAAAAAAATCCTTCGCCAAAAGGGTTGTCAAGCATTTGAACAGGCTATCCAAGGGAATGGTGGAGTCACCATCCCTGGAGGTATTTAAAAGACATGTAGCCATGGCACTTGGGGACATAGTTTGGTGGTGGACTTGGCAATGCTGGGTTAATGGTTGAACTCAATTATCTTAAGGGTATTTTTTTAACTTAAGTGGTTCTGTGATTAACTCTTATGATGTCCCATAAACTAAGGATATAGATTCTGGCTGCATAAATTTGTCATGAGAATCTTGTAAAGCCTTGGGATTGAGGAAGAAATTTGGCCACAAAATATCTTCTAGAGCGGGATAAAAGGGGGTCCTGGTCCAGGAGGGACCAAGCACACACAACTCCTAATGAAATCTATGAATGCTGCAGTTTCTCAGCCTCATATAGCACAGAGGTCAGAGGGCTGGTCAGGAGGAAACTGGTAATGGGGCTGAGCACAGTCAGTCTGGCTCCATCTCACAATGCAACTGGAGAATATCTGTGTGGTTTGTTTGGTAGCAGACTGATACAGTGGGCAGAAGTATATTCACTGTTCACTTTCCTTTGGGATGGGTTTGAACTGTCTGAGCTCCCTCTGCCACTTTGTCAGGGCAAATAAGGTGTCATTCCACCTTGGGGAATGAGGAATCTAAAGTCAGGTACAGCTGCCATATGGCACAGATGTGCATTGGAACTAAGAAAACTCAGCTCAAAAAGTCTGGGCTGGATATGAACCAGTATTAATTCCAGAGAGGAGCAATCTGACCCACCCTGCAGTTGCTGAGTCAAATTGAAGTCAGTGTCCTGAAAAATGCTGCAGAGGCTGAGAGGAGCCTCAGCGCTGAGCAAACCCCTTGGACAAAGCTGCCCTGAGATGAGGTGTCTTCAGCATCCCAGTGTTTCCAGGGCAACAAGAGTGGAATTCAGTTCTGATGAAAGTTCACCAAATCCAAGCTTTTTCAGACATAATATTTTTCACCGACTGAACTGGCATCTTTGGAAGTTGTTCCTGAACAGTGGCTCTAGTGTGCATGGCCATGTCAAGCATCAGCAAGGGCACAATAGTCAGACATTACACATTTCTGGAAATGAGAGGCAGCTCCTTTGCCCTCAGTACTGTTATTGTTCCTTGGGAACACAGACATCACTGTACTGTTGGATCCATGGCCATTGGTGGGATCACTTGTTTCTGAAGGTTTTTAGTAATGGAGACATCAGCAGAGGGTGGAAACAAGTCCTGATATCTCTTTTTTCCTGATGGTGTAATATAATTCCCTATATAAAACAGATACAAAAGCATTTATCTCCCTTCTGGGTTTTGGGGGTTAAATTTTTAGTTTTCAGTGTTGTAGCTGTATATGTTACTGTTACCACATCAAGATTTCTCATGGTTTGGGTTTTCAGTAAATTCCAGTGCTCTCTCATTTGTAACTATGTTGAGCAAGTTCTGCTGTAAAATAGTAATTTGCTATTTCTCATCCCTTTGAATGACACTTTGCTCTTTTATTATATGAAAGGGAAAACGGGCACTCTTAATCCATATGTCCTAGACTGTTCATGGTTTGATTTATTACATCTTATCCTTCCTGCTAGGTTTTCTGTTCATCACTGAGAGAATGCTGCTTGTCCCTGAACTCCCCAATCCCATTATTTATTTTTGAAACAGACTAACAAGCACTGAAGACCATCTTCTGATGACAGCAATCACATACATTGTGTAACTGAATTATATAACTCTTCATCCCATCCTTTATATAGCCTCATCTATGTTTGCTTTTTGGATGTGGCCACACAGTGAATGCAATTCTCAACTGACCTTTCTCCAGTAATAGCCAAGGACTTTTCCTGAGTCAGTGCTTATCCTAATTTATCGTGGCACAAAGGCACACTGAACTCTGACAGCTCCATGGTATAACTCCCAGCTGTGCACATGTATGCCACAGCAAGGCTTTCCACACAGAGGAGTTACCCCAAAATCTCTGGAATGGTCTCCCATGTAGATAAGTCTTAATTTAGGGCCACATTCCAGTCTCTAGAGTCAGTCTGGTAAGAATCACAGAGCTGTGTAAAGGAAAAATAAATGTACAAGCCATGAATGTTGCCATGGATAGTGGAGCAGGGAGTGCACAAGGCTGGTGTGACAGGGTGGCTAAATAAAGTGGAAGTGACACAATGAAAGACCTTGAAACATGCAGCACAAAATAAAATATTTCCTCTGAAGACAGATCACTCAATTAAAAAAGAAAAAAAGCCCAATTTCTAAGCAGAATGAGCTGTAAATCTCTGAGAGAATAGAGACAGAAACGTTCGTCTCAAGTTACAGTGAAGGGCAATAAATCTGCAGGTAATTCTCAGAGCGACCGTTCAGCACAATGATGGACAAAGGTCTGCAGGGCTCTGCAGCCTGGCTCGCAGCTCGTAGATTTAGCTTGGAGAATCATACACCAGGTCAGGCTACTGGGATTGCTTTGGGTACTACAGGCTGGAGACCACTGCCCCAGCAGGCAAGACCGGTGTACTGAGATACAGGTGATGACAAACATATGTGCCCTGCCAGTCCCAACAGACCACTTACCAGAAATTTAAGAACTGAAGGCTTCAGCTGAAGCATCTCTGGTAAAACTCAGCAGAGCTTTGACAAGCACTAAAGCTGCTTTCACAGCATGTTTAATTATCAGATGTAACTCAAATGGCTGGGGAGTTGCAGTTAGAGAGGGAATCAGTGAATCTCAGGCAGACAATGGGGTGGAATTTCCTTCACAGATACTCAGGACTGAATTTTTCTGAAGAATGTTGTTAAAAGTGCCCAGGACTGCTGGGATTTTGTGTTACCATGCTCCTTTGTGCTACTCTCAGACTGACAGCCAGACAACCCTTTCCTTCTGCTGTAATTTGGAACCTTTGTGGAAACTGTGTTTTTGGGAAGGTGCAAATGGTGGGCTTGGTCTCTTACATTGCTGTACACCAGAAATGGTCCCTGTGGTAGGGAAAACCACATGTCTGAGTCCAGAGGCAAGACAAAGAGAAAGGAGACTGATGAACTGGAGCATTTCTTTATGTGATGTCTATTGCCTCACTTACTGGGAAGCTCTGGATACAGCAGCATTTCCCTCAGCAGCTGCAGTAATCCTGTCCCAGCCCATATCTCCAACACAATCTGCTCCTAAAATAGCCTGTTCCTCTGCACAGAAGTAGGAGATCTCATTTTCAAAGCATTTCCTTTGCTGGTAGTCTCCCAGCTTTTACTCACGGTGCTGGTATCCAACACTGCTGCTGTGAACGGGCAGCAACGCCCATGCACAGGGAGCAAGTGAAGGGACCCAAGGAGAGGAAAAAACCACCTCCCTCCACAGTGCAGGGAGGCCTCTCCCAAGGAGAGGCCACATGCCAAAGGGCCTACACACAAAAGGCAAGGTTGGGTGCTGCCTGGAGAAGGATGGAGGTGGGGCCAGGTGGTCTGGCAGGTTCCTCTACACAGTCCATACAAGGTGCTCCTGCAGTCACGTGGCAGTTCACAACCAGAAGCATCAAATGCTGCATCTTGTCCAAAGGCCACGTGAGAGGTGATGCAGGATGCAACCAGCAGGGAATTCAACACATTTGTCACCAGGAAGGAGCCCCTATGCTTACAGCAACAAATCAAGTAGTCTGCCATCTCAGCTGCAATGGAAAGGACAGCCATGCTCAGAATGTCCCAGGTCCTGACCTCTTGTCCTGATCCAGTGTCTTCTCAGGAACTCTCACTGCAATCCTTACTTTCAGTTACCTTACTCAAACACTTTGGTCCAGAGTCATTCATCCTTGACCAGCCCATTTCCCTCACCTCTTATTTTCAGTCCACTATAACATTTAAGCAATTTATTACAGACCATGCTTGCCATCTCTCCAAAGTGTGAATCTATCTATCTATCTATCTATCTATCTATCTATCTATCTATCTATCTCTGAAGGTTCTAATATTTATGAACACAGTGTTTCTGATTTCAGCCCTGAATTTTGGGAGCAAATTCCCCAGCACTGCACAGAGCTCTGGTAAATGCATCTCAAACGGGATTTACCTCAAGCCCCTAAAAAGCACATGTACACAAATTAATATTCATTACTAAATTAATCTTCATGTTCTGCCTCTGTGATGATTTATCTTCATAGACCTGGGTTTGGCACTGTCCGCTTCCTTCACGCTAGGATCTGTTCCTTTCTCCCCACCTGATTAATGTGTTGTTATGAGGGTTCAGGTAAACGGCCAAACTTTAATTTATCTGTCCTTTAAACCAATTGTTCTTTCGTGGCTATAATTCTGTCTTTCTTATGAAAATCTTGTGGCTTTCTGTGCTCTTGGGACATCACTGCTGGCTAAACATTGCCTCCATGTACCATAACACCAAAGAACTTCCCTCTGACTCTGAACTCTCACGTGATGGATTATTCATGGGAAAGACAATGTGAAATTTTGAGCTGGCCTTTTTTCTCACTTCCTCTGCTGGAATGATAATTTGAAATAATTATATAAAACCCAACCTATTTTCCCAGTGGGTTTTTTTTTGTAGCAGAAATCACTTTGTAGTAAAGTGTGTTTTTGAAGCTAAGGTAAGGTTTTGCCAAGCTGTTTAAATGCAATCCAGCTGTCAGAAAACAATCTTCTCCCTTTTAAATACCAAATCCACCACCTCCTTTCCTCCTTCACCATCCCTCTCTGGGCAACATCTGGAAACAGTCTAATTAGTGGTCCTGAACATAACTCAGCAAAATCCTTTCTTGGCAAAGTGCTAGAGCTGGACCATAAACCAAAGGCCCTACAATCTCCTTATTGTAGCCAGATCCTTGCTCATCCCACAGATCCTGCTGCCTGGGCAGGGCTGAGAGAGCTGCCCAGAAGCCTTTTGCTCCCTGTAAAATATGAGCAGCCTCAGTAGTGAGGTGGCAGGTGCTGCTGATACACGAGGGGGATGAGGAATTGCTTAGGAAGCGGTGGGGCTTTCTCATCACACCAGAGCCATCTGCATACCAGGAAAAATCCCACCAGGGGTGAGGAGGTGATTTCCTTCCTGGCAAAATATCCTGCTCCAGCTGCAGCAGGGCAGTGTGTGTGGTGAGAGGTGGTCACATCTGGCATTTGTGCATCTGTGGTTTGGCTTGGCTCACAAGGGCTCCCCACAATCTGCACAAGGGATATTTCCCTCAAGTTTTCCTTTTCTATTGTACTTTCAATGGTAAGAATTTCACAGCAAGGACTTTGATACAGGCCCCCACAGCAGGAAGATGTTTTAGTGATGCAAAAATAGACAGATGCAAAAAGAATTCTTTCAGATCCTTGAAGATTCCCTACATTAGAAGTGGACACGGGTTTGAAGTGAATTTTCCAGAAGCAAAGTGATTAGTGCAGAAATCATGGAAAACAACTTAAGAGCTCCTAGTTGAAGGGAATATCCAGCAACTCTGGCTTTCAAAATGTAAATAGGAAACAGTCACAAAATCTTATCTGTACTTTGCAGCTAATGAAAACACTAGTCTCTCCTGGGAGCCAAGACTTTGCTCTAATTTTAATGCATTTTCTTAGGTTTTCCTTAGCTGTGACTAATTTGTGCTGTCAGGTGTGCCTTTTTTTGAAGTTAAAATGCATATCTGAAGTGCTACAACCTCTAGCCAGAATATTTAAATTAGTGAGTATCCACATCTCAGAGCCTGTCAAGTGAGGGGATGGCACTCAGCTGCCCTCATGCTCTGCTGAGCCGTGGGTACAAGCAACCTCTGCTCCCTCAGGAGCCTGTAGGGAATTCTTCCCAGGTGAAGTGCTGTGCTGGCCCCTGGAATTTTGTGGGCTGTGCACAAACAGCACTTGGACTGTCAAGCACAGAACATTTCAAAGCCAGATCTCAGTAACCTCCTAGAATGGGTCTAAATAGCTATAATTGTATATATTTAATTATAACTTTATTATAATCTATAGCTTCAAAGACTTCACCCACGTGCTTGCTCTGTGTATGTCACAGATTAAACCTGGGCCTGTGGATCACACCATAAAACCTCTATCCCCAGGCCACAGAGCCTTTTAGTCAAGGGTCAAGGGCTTTAGGAGACCCTGGGGTTAGAACTTGGTGGAGTGGGGTGGGCTGGGATGGCACTGAACTGATCCTGATTGCTGTTCAGCTGCTGCTTCCTCTGGTTCAGTTGAACCCTGTGCTCAGTCATCCAGGGGACAGAGAAGAGAGGACTGGAGGAACCCACAAGCAGGCACTGGCCCCAGCAGGGCAGCTCCCCCTGCATGGCAGGTATAACATTTAGTGGGGACATACCTTGTGGTGTCAGTGACAGATGGAATAACAGGACACCCTGAGTTCAGGAGAGTAATTCAGGCCACCTGCTACCCACAGCTACCAGGCCATGGGGGCCAGGTTCTGTCAAGGCTGTGTAGGAAGTCTCTGAACTGTTGTTAGAAGTAAAGATGGTGTAGTAATGTAGTAAAATGTTAAAGTGCACTTCTTTCTGTGTGTAGTTCGGGATCCACATGGCTGTTCCCACCAGTGGGCCTGTAAGGACCAAAGGAACTATGGTCTGTTACTCCAATAAAACCAAGAAGAGTTTCAGTTGAGGTGTTCTGTGCTACCTAATGCTGTACATTCAGAATGGGGGAGGAGGCAGGGATTTGGACAAGAGCCAGAGATGAGATTGCACATGATTTACACTTAATGTCAGGCATGTGACTTGCTGCCTACAAGGCGAGGAGTTGTTTGCACATAACTGTGTCTGCATTGTCCCTGCAGCTGAGCAGAAACAAATGATTGTGCACTTGTCTGCAGACATTAACCCTGCAGAGTAGAGAGGCTTGCTCCACCACAGTTGGATCTGCAGCAGCCAGTACTAACTCCTGTAAAAGCACAAAAGGTGTGGATGAGTGTAACACAATTAACATCATGACAGTGAATGTTTTTCTACTGGGAATGCAGCCAAAGGAGGCTTTTGTGTGTCTCCACAAAACTGTCAGCCCTTCTCTCCATGCCCCCTCAACAGAATTTATTTTCTCCAAACAGGGAAATAAAAAGCATATTTTGCATATTTACCTATCTATCCTTGCTTTTCGACATGAAGATGAGATAGGACATAGATGCTTCCCAAGTACAGCACCAGCATATGCAAGCTGAGCAAAAAATCCATTCAGTGTTGGATTCCAGAGGTAAAGGTTTAGATATTCTGTGCTGCCTAGAAAGAAACATGCACAGAGAGTGAAACTGTTGTTATTTTGTACTGTCAGAGCATTTTCATTCTAATGACAGCTGTGTCTTCCTGTCTTTCTCCGATCCTGGCTGGAGCTGAATTCCTTATTTTCTGATTGATTTTCTATGGAGACCTTCAGAACCATGGGACCTGATGGATTTTCCCATCCTTCCTCTTCTTGCTAATAATATTTACATCTGTTTTCAGTCAAATAAGACAAAATGCTGAACAGAAGTTCATGCCACCTTTGTGATACAGGCAGATGAGTAGAAAAACAAAGCACCTTAAGCATAGCTAGTAAAGGCTGCAACTCATGCATCATTGGAGAATCCATGTGGGAAGGACGTCTTGGAGGTGGTGCTATTATGGGAAATAATCATCTTCACTTGGTGATTTTGCTTGGAGATCAGTCAGTCAGGGCACAGATCTTCAGGAAACCAGGATTCAGTGGTGCTGGTGCTCAAAAATTACTTGTGCAGGTACCTTACCGCCTTTGCAGGTTGCTATGAAGACTTCGCTTTGTAGCTAGGTTAGCAAAACTTGGTGCACAGCTGTGTCACTGCTTCCTTTTAGAAAAGGCCATCAGTGTGTCCACACCCCATGCTACAAATGCACTTTGATCTTCAAAATAATTCATGTACTACTTAACAAAACATCTAAATTTACTTCTCGAATCAGAGGTTTCCAAAGCACTTTGATTCAAACCCACATCCAAACAGCACACAATGGTCACTCTTCCACACCCTTCACTAAAGATGCCTTCAGTGCTGCTGCTTCTCATACCTGTGGTTGCAGCAAGTGGTGTTTGGCTCATACCTGTTAAACTCTAAACCTCATGGGACCAAATTTCATCTGTAGGTTATGCATGTGTTCATTGAGTGCTGCCTCTTTATGTGAGGACTGCACAGCTCTGCAATTCTATTGCATCACACAGAAATTCAATATCTCATGAAGTGTCAATTAGTTAATCTTCCCTGGTCACATCTGTAGTAGTCTGGGAAACATGAAATGATGGGTTTCAGCTTCCAGGGAGGTGGTCAGTGTAGCTGAGGCTGTGGAAGTTGCTGTGATAAACTATGCCCATAATGTCTAAAAATTTGTATATTATTGACTTCCTCAGAAGCAAAAAATCCAACAAAAGTTTTGGCTTCTAAATAATTTTCTGATATTTTGAATTCTGTACCAGCTTGTGAATTGTTCTGCAGACTTGTGTGGGTGTAAATTGGTCACACTGGACAGCACTGGATTAAAGAAAGTGGCAGAGATCAGGATTTTGCTCATTAAGCTTGTCATATTTTCAAGCCTGTTTGGTAACCAGGCGGTGGATAGAGAGATTCCAGTCGTTCTGCATATGACCTGGAATACTTTTCAAAAGTCATTTGGGATATCTGAGCTTTGAAATGGTGAATATCACAGGAGTGCAAAATCCCCCAAGGGGGAGCATTCCAAGCTTTGCAAGAACAGGTATTGAAAACAATCCAATGTTAAATGTCATCAGGTTTTCAGGCAAACAGAAGGAAAAATGTGCATATTAACCCACAGCGATTAACAATCCCAGCCAAGCCATGTTTCCCACACTCCAGAGTGTTGTGAAAAGAGGACGGGTGAAAATGAAACTGGCTCTTTAGTTGAAGTGACATCCTGAAAAGAGTTACAGCTACAAACCCCTCCAGAACCAGAAAGGCTTACAAACCTCTTTAAAAATATTGCCTAAAGTTTTTGTGTAAGATTCAGCAGAACCACTTCCCCTCCCTCCAGCTCTGCCACTACTGGCTGTCTGTGCTGGGTGTAATGGGCTTGCACTGGGACAGCGAGGAAAGCCAGACTGGAGTAGAGCATAAACTCTAGACGGGTCAGGCTGGGACATGTTGAGACTTCCTGGGCAATCCCAAACACAAGGATGAATGAGGTGTTGGTGATTATACCGTCTGGCAGCCCTGGATGGTGGAAGACCTTAACTGGTTGGACTCAGTGATCTTGGAGGTATTTTCCAATCTAAATGATTCTATGATTCTATTCGCCTCACCTAAATGCTAAAATTTGCCAGATGCGTTAAAGGCGGGAGATGGTCAGAATACGTCTCCTAGTGGTTAAACACATCCCTGACACGTTTTATATGAGCTTGGCTCATATTTATGAGCTCTTGGGACATTGGATGAGTAACTCTTCCCTTTCCCTAGAATTATCCATGGTAATCTTCCCATTTATCTATTTTTTTTAATTTGATTTTTCATCCTTTCTAGAATGCCTGGACTTCCTCTGTAATGGGGGTGACAGCTGTGAGAAAAAGGATGCAAACACAGAAAGATGAATAGTGCCCTGACTCCCAGCTTTCACAGGATATTTTAAGCAACTCATTTTGCCTTTCCCTATCTGTCTTCCCCATTTGTTCACTGCTGTGCATGTTGCAAGTTGGAATTTCTGTCACAGAAAATGATCCCATTGTGACTGAAGCAATAAAAATCTGAAATGAAAAGCTAATCCTGCCCCAAATTGCTTTTGAGGTGTAAGACATGAAACAACAGATGGGTACAGTCACAGAGGGGAATTTAAGGCAACGGTGAAGCAATCCTGATGAGTGTGATAGGTATCCAGCACAGGGTATGAGCTGTTGCCAAGGCTTCTCTATTGTTGCAAAAGAAATTTTAATGAAGGATTTGAGAAAAGCTAATGAGAGAGCTCTGTAAATATTTTTGTAAGCCCAAAGCATGAGAGAAAGCGTGAAATTGATTGTTTGAACATCTAACAGTAACTAATTTTTGTAGTAAGTATGATACCCATGAATTCATAATGGAGGTTATGAAGGTTAATTCATGACCATGTCTAAGTTGTTTAAATACCACTGAAGAGTATTGTTAAATGAATCAGGCCAGGGAAAAGCCTCAGAATAATTTTTTAAAAAGGCAGCATGATTTTAGCCAGGCAATGAGTGCAGGAATTGGAAGCTGCTAGGCCATAACCTTTTGATATCAGCAGAGGAAATCATTAAGATGAAAATTGCCAAAGGGATTTTTTAGCAATTTCACCCTCTGCTGTATCAGATTGGATTTTATTTTCATTTTCAGTGGCTAAAATACTGGTGGCTGCTCTGACTTCAGTACAGCGTGTTGATTTCAGGAAGTAAAAGACATCTTACTGAGGGTGAGAGAACTATTTATGTGTGTTGGCATGGAAGAAAAAAATTCACAGCAAAACCTGCCAAAGCAGTAAGCCCAACTCAGCACAAGTGAGGAACTGTAATGAAGGAAGCATCATAGCTAAACGCAGATAAAATTTGGTTTTGAAGCCATTATTTGGAACAGAAAATAAATGTGAAAGAACTCCAACTTTTAATTTCATAGAACTCCTCAAAGGCAATTCCTGACATGGCCCACTGACCCTGAACACTCTTCATCTGCTGTCTGTAGTGAAGACAACTGGGAAAACCACTCTGAAAAAGGCTTTGTATGAAGTTACAGTTATTTGTGACATGTAGCAGCAGCTTGAATACATTTCCCAGAAAACAGACCCTCTAGGTTTTGTATCCTTTTGAATTACTGCAAAGATTTGTCTATTACTATTTCTTAAACTTATGAGATTTTCTCTGTCCTAGTTTAAAGACTTGAATTTGAGGCTGTCAAATCTGATCTCTTTCAAAAAGCCTTTAGAAAAATCTTTCTAATGTGATTTGTGCAGGATAATTCAGGCCTGAGCAAATGTGACCCTTCTGTGCCCTGTTCCTGCCTAGACAGAAGCAGTTGCCTGCAGCTGTGTCCATCTTGCCCTCAAAGGATTATTAAAGTGCCACTTGACACACTAAATGTATTTGAATGAATATTTTCTGTCATTACCAATTGAAATGACTCCTGCCTTCTCCTCATGACCTTCAGAGCTGGAACCTGTAGAAGAACAGAATTCTTCCTCTTCCAGACAATTATGTGTCTGATCACCCTACACCAAAATTGAAGTTTATGACAGGGGAAGTATTTCCCTGTCCTTGAAGGGAGGTGGTGGGTTAGATGATCTGTGTGGGCTGGTGTTAAATTAATTTAACAAGTCCCGAGCTCTAGTTTCAGGCAAGCTCAGACAGGAGTTCACTCTGTGGCTGTGGACACATATGCTGGGGTATTTAATCAAGTAATTTTTTTTTAAGTCTCTTTGAAGCCTGAAACAGGATTGCTGAGTCTCAGTGAAAATCAAATAGGCAGTTTTCCAGGGGAACCTGGGACTAGGCCTACCAAGAGTTAAGTGGCCGTAGACAAAAGGACCTGGGATTTTCTCAGCTGGAAGACACTGCACATAAAAAGGAAGATAAAAGGAGTACTTTGTGGTGGGGGAAACCCGAGAGCTCAGTTGTAGGAAACAGTTCACTCCAAATAGATCCTTCTGAGAAAACAGGACTTTGATTTCACACCCTGGCAGGATTGAATAATTGTAGTTTTGCACAAGAGAAGGGATGGGAAGTCCACAGTTCAACTTCGTTTTATCTGATTTCTGTTTTTTAGAGAAAGGGTGAATAATTTTCCCTGAAGTTTCCTCAGAAAGACTTCCCTGAAGTCCTCAGCTGTCAAGAAGCCATAATCACCATACATGTCCAATTTATATTGGCTGAAACCACAGTTACAGGCAGCCTTTTTGAAAATTTCTATTAAGCTACTTCAAACTCAATATATAAAAACACGGTCACAACCAGGAGGTGCTTTTGAAATTCCTTGCCTCCATTTAGGATGTGCTTACACTCCAAAGAAAGAATAAAAGAAGAAAGTACACTCTTCATCTGTGCCTGAAAGATTTCCTTGTTTATTAAATTTGAAGAGCACTAGTTGAATAAAATATTACAGAGGTAATTACCTCTGTATATCTAGTTCAGCCTTTTACCTGGCCTGTTCACAGTGTTTGTTTGCTTTGAACAGATGGAGCAAGGTAAATAAGCTGGATAAAATAAATCCTGTGGAGCTACTGTACCTGCTTTATCTGTATAGATGTGAAACAAAGAAGGCAGCTCAGGTCCTGAGTGTCAAGGCATGATGGTAACAAACACTGTTTGCCTGACAGAGAAGAAAGCTGCACACTGATTTTCCCATGTGATATAACAAACATGAGATATGGTGAAGAGAGGTGCAGATAGAATTATTTTATTTCTAAACCAGAGGAACCAAGTAACAGCATTACTGTGCATCATACAGAAGATGTGGCTGGGTACTACACAACAAGAGTGGGCTGGCAGGGAAGGAAAATCCAGCTTGTCAGTTTTTGTTCATTTGAACTATAAACTTTGACCTACTCTCTCAGGGAGTCATTTGCCAGTCTTAGTAATTATTAGTAGTCAAAACAAAAAGGTGAAAAAACCCACCATAATCATCTGCTTAGTCATTCCAATGACAGACTAAGCACTTGAGCGTGGGATGTTTTCCTCATCAGTTGCAGCTGGAAAGATGTAGACATGCAAATGTTTTTTGTGAAACTTGCAATTTTCCCATATGTATGTATTATTTATTCTTGCCTCTTTGTACCATTATTAGAACCATTAATCTGAGATTTATCACATCAACCTTTAGGTACCATCTGAAGTATCAGAGCTGAAATCTAGTCTAAGCTCTTTCTGTTCTCAGTGGTCTCATCTCAGTGTCAGTTTGAATGCTGGTCTAAGCTGCTCCACAGTTGTTACAAGCAGGCAATACACTTTCAAAACCTAGCAATCACCTTTATATCCTGCTGGGTGTAAGAAGTATCTACAGGCCTGGAGTGTGACAGGCTGGAGAGAACACTTGCTTTGGCCTGCTAACATAAAAAACTACTTGGCAGTGATGGTCAGAAATTCAAATGCTGCGCAACACCCTTACCTGTCACAGGCTTTTGCATAGTTGGTTACTTGTGGGTAGTCTTGGAAGATAGGTAACAACAACTGTTATCTTACACCACATTGGCCCACACCATCAGTCAAAAGTGGACCTTTGTTGACAGTTCCATGATCTGCATCCAGGATGTTTGCACACCCTTACAAAGGCAGGCTCCTTCCAGGAAGAGCCTGCATGTTTACAGAATTCCACAAACAGCTGTCATATCTGTCATATAAACGCATCAATTGCATACAGAATTTCCCCTCTCTTTCCCAGGAAAATCATTATTGTAGAATCACAGAAGAGTTTGGGTTGAAAGAGACCATAAAGATCATTTGTTCCAACCCCTGCCACGGGCAGGGACGCCTTCCACTACACCAGGTTGCTCAGAGCTCTATCCACCCTGGCCTTGAACAGTTCCAGGGATGGAGCATCCACAGCTTCTCTGGGCAATCTGTGCCAGGGACTCACCACCCTCACAGTAAAGAATTCTTCCTAATATCTAATTGCAAATCCACTGTGACATTCCTCACTTGGCATTGCTCATTCCTTAGCTGTCATTTGGCCTCTAACTGTTTTGCAGCTGCTGAGGTTTGGGAGTTTTGTTTCTGTTTGATGTGCAAGAACCCAATTTGAAACATTCAAAGCAGGCTTCATCAACACATGCAAGATAAACACTGCATAGTACTCACCAGTAAATGTGTGCAGTCTTTTCCCAAGCTTGTACTTTCCTTATTCCTTTCAGTGCTACCAGAAGTAATTTTTTTTCTGCTTCTGGAAAAAAAGTGGACACTAGTGAGAGCAGAGGATTAAAACTTAAGAAGAAAATAGCTGCAGTGGAGGAAGGTAGGTGGTGGGTTAGATAATAGATGATAGCAATGACTCCTGCTCACCTTTGGATGTGAAACCAATCAGTCCCTCAGTCTGCAGTAACTCTGGTTTGCCAGCCTTTAGTACTGCCTTGCTACTGCATTCTCGTTTTTCTTAACCTGTTGAGAAATCATCTGTGTTACATGTATCAAACTTGTATTTATTCACCCAAAAAAACAGCGATGAAAGCAAAGAACTTAAACTGACAATCGAAAGAATTTAAATGGACAACTGAAAGTTTTATTGTTTCAGTCTCTGCAGTGGTGGATTTGACCTTGGCTGGCCGATAAATGCCACCCAGTTGCTCTCCCTCTCTCTCCTCAACAGGATGGGGGCAGGAATGATATGGAAAAGCTCACAGACTAAGATAAAGACAGACAGATCCCTTACCAGTTACCATCATGGGCAAAACAGACTTGGGGAAAACTATTACAATTTATTGCCAATGAAGAATAAAGCAGGATAGTGGGAAGATATAGCTGAAAACACCTTGCTCCAACTCTCTCCTATTTCCTAGGCTCAGCTTCACTTCTTTCTTCTGAACTGTTCTACACCCCAGCCTCTCTCTGTTCACTGCAGGGGGACGTGGAATAGGGGTTGTGGTCAGCCCATGACACTTCCTCTCTGCAGCTCCTTCCTCCTCACACTCTTCCCCAGCTGCAGTGTGGAGTCCCTCTAACAGGATAGAATCCTTCATGTACTTCTCCAGGGTGGGTCCTTTCCATGGGCTGTAGCTCTTCCAGAACTGCTCCAGAGTGTGTCCTTTTCACGGGATACAGACCTTAAGGAACAGACTTCCAACACAGGTCCCCCACAGGCCACAGCTCCTGCCAGAAAGCTGCTCCTGAATGGGCTCCTCTCCACAGGCTGCAGAGTTCTCTGGTGTGGATTCTTCACAGGCTGCAGCTTCCTTCAGGGTACATCCACATGCTCCAGAAGGGTCTTCCATGGGCTCCAGGGAGCCAACCTGCACAATCTTCTCCATGAGCTACAAGGGAATCTGCTCTGGTGCCTGGAACACCTCCTCCCCTCCTTCATTGACCTTGGTGTCTACAGCATTGCTTCTGTCATATTTTTCTCACTCCTTTCAGCTGCTGTGCAGATTTTTTGTTCTTTCTTAACTTTTCCCAGAGATGCCACGAGTGTAGCTGTTGTGACACAGTTGTGCCCTGTGGTTGGTCCATTTTGGAGTTGGCTGGAGCTGGTTCTAACGTAGGGGAGTCCTTGGCCTCTTCTCACAGATGCCACCCCTGCAGCTCCTCCACTGACAACATCTGGACATGGTCACTTGAAACACCATCTCTTATAAAATGTAGGAGCAAAGAAAAACTCAAGTTGGAAGGGAATTCTGGAGGTGTCTAGCTTAATCCCCTGCTCAAAGCAAGGGTAACAAGGAAATTAGACAGGGTGCCCAGGAATGGGAATTTCACCTCTCTTTACCAATTAGAAGGAATTAAAACTGGATGGGTAGATGATTTGCAGGAGGGGAGACTGAAGACTAATTTGCAATTCGGACTTGACCATTTCTGAGGGTGGCTGAATGTAACAAAATTGAAAATGTGAACAGAAATCAGTATTAGCCTCCCCACAGTTTGTCACATGACAGCAGTCCTGTTAAAACTACCACTGCTTCCACTCTGTCTTGGGGCAGAATATGCAATGAAGGTGAGGAAGGATAGAGAGAAAATGTTCCCTACGGGGAAAGACTTCGAGTTTATACTGCATTTAACAAAATCTGGATCCTGATGGCTTTAGGCACCACTGGAGTACAAGTTCTAATGACTTCTGTAGGAACCATTGAGTGCTTCATTTCCAAAGGTAAGGGTTGAGCAGTCTGAAAACTCTGCAAACTCTGTACAACTGAAAAACCTGATGTCCTCAGCCTCCATCCTGACCCTTTGCTTTCACAGAAACATTGCATGCTCCCCTGTGGCAAAACAGAAAAGGTCTTGTGCATGACAAAGGACAAAATTATTCACTGGGCATTTCCATTATGCTTTTCAGTGGCGCTTTAGCTACAGGGTGAAAACAACCTTAACAAATGTTGAGCGATGAAACCAGAGAATACTTTAGAAGTCCCTATTTTTCAAGTATGCATAGTTCAGGGTTACTGTGGTCACAGACAAAATGACCCCTGCCATCCTAGGGAATGAGAACAGATGCCTGGTTGAGACTAAGCACTCCCTGGCACGGGAAACAGGATGAATGAGATGACCTGAACTAGAAATCTCATGAGAAAGCTGTGAAGATCTGGGCATGATGTTTCTACCTTGAACAGAGTGGGAAAACAGAAACCAATAGCTGTTGCTTATGCACTGGCAAACTTCGAATCTTCATCTCATGCACCTTCTCCTTTTCCTTGCTAGCAACTGGAGGGGTAAGCTCACCATTTCAGAGCTCTGCTATTGACTATGCGAAGTAGCCATGGATGTTCTGTTATCATAGAGTTGGAATGTGTTGGAGTTGGCTTTGCTGTCTGAAATGAGACAGGTAGTGAAAGATAATAAGGAGCAAACTTCGCCTGATGATGCAAGTGAGATGCAGTTAAAATTAACATGAAAGCAAGGCCACAGACTTTGCATATTTATGCAATCACTTGTCTGGAGGATGTGGCTGTTATATTTAAATTCTGATATTTATTTTAACTTAGCAGAACTGAACACCATCTGTACTCAGAGAATAAAGACAAAACAAGCCCATGTTGCTTGGCTGTGGGTTCTGTAAGCTCTTCAGAGAAAAGACATGGGGCCATGGGGCTGTGGGGCGCTGAGCATCAGTGGTGTTATAATCCCCATGGGGTATTTAGGTGCTAGGAAAAATAAATTCAATAGTTGGCTTAGTGCTGAATTACAAATTCCACTCAGTGCCAAAACTGTAACGCTGTTTATTTTTAAGGCTTGCTTATTGGCTGAAAAACAGAAGGCTTGGCTGTTGTTATTTGACAAGAAATAGAAAGGTCCAGATCACTTGGAAACTTGAGGGTTGCAGTCTCCCAAACAAAATTTGCTGCTTTTTAAAGATGTTAATATTGAAATAAATGCAGCCTTTATAGCATATTGTAACTCTATACTGCAGCAAGGTGCCATGTAGCACTTTCCTTGGCACTGCTTTAATAATAATGTCTTTGATTCCTTCCTGGTTAGCTGATTGGTCTTGTTACAGTTACTCTAAAGACTTCCATACTGAGATTCAAGTTTTGCTCCACAAGAGACTGAATGTTTCTGGACAGTGCATAAATAAATTACCTTCTTCCCTTTGAAATCTTTATCATAATTGCATGATTTGCAGTGGTAATCATGCATGTCATTATGAAGAGGTGATCATATCTTGTTCAAGTCAGTCAGCTGTCTAGTGGTGCTGCAATATATTGGCAGCAAATCTCTGTAAGAAAGCTTTCATGAAAAATCTTGTTAAATGTGGGAGAAAACCCAGGGAAATATGAATTAAACAAGAGACTTTTCAGGAAAATCTGTTTGTAGATTCATTTATGAACTCCATTAATGTGCTTTCTCAATTAAACAATGTTGCTTTCTTGTAATAATAGCCATGAAAAGACAAAAAAGACACCAGAAATTTTGCTGAACCAGCTTTTATGAGCAGCATATACTATGGTCATCAGAGACACATGGATTCTACCAGTGTATGATTGGCTTTTAACCTATGAGCAATTTGTTGTGCCTGAAGGTCTGAAAGGGAATGCTTCACATGAGTGTGCAAAACTGCACATTCCTAACATGCTCTAAAAATCACCTCTCCTTTGGTGCAACAGGGACAATGCAGAACGTATTTCACAATTTATATTAATGTTCCCTCCAGCCATGTTCGGTGAATGGGCCAAAATGCAATCTGCTGGAAGATGTAAACCAGCTTTTCTCTAAAACAATGGAGAACTTTAACAGAGATACCAGCAAGCGGTTGGTTATTCTTGCGCTGTTTCCGCAGCCTTGGACCGGTGCCCTGCTCTGCAGGATGACTGAGCTCCGCTCCGAGAAACGCCTCTCGCCCCCGGGCATTTCCAGTCTCAGGTTGCAATGCGATAATGAGTTGTGTGGAATTGATCCTGAAGGAGGGGAAAAAAAAAAAAAGAAAACAAACCAAAAAACCCACAACGGGCTGAAGGCTTAATTTTAGGAAACATGCAGCAAGTGAACTTGCCAATACAAAAAATGTAGTTGGGAACAGAATGAATAAGAAAACGTTGTTGTTTATGCCTTCAGTCTGCACAATGTGAAAACTCAAAACAATCTGTATTTGTTAGCCAGGACATAAAAGTAATTACCATTCTCTATAAAAGTACTAATAAATTTATTTCTAACTCTAGCTTGGGCTATATCTGGTTTTAGTTTTAAATATAAACTTAATACAAACTATAATTCTATATTTTTTATATTACATCACTTTTACTCTCAGTAGGTGAACAGTATTGGTGGCAATATTACAGGAGCTATGAGCAGTGTTTTCTGAGTCACTGCTTCTCTTAGGTGGAAGCTTTCTCAAATCATATGGTAAAGTCCTTTTCCACTCCAGTAACTGTCTTTGCCCTCACAACAACTCTTAATAAAATAAAAGAACTCTTTTTTTTCCACAGTCACCATGGGCACTCCTGCAACATATGATAACTTGGCAGGTAACCAAGCTGGGCTCCTGGTGTTGTGTGTGCTCTGCAAACACAGAAAACTAAGAGCCACCCTACAGGAGAATCATCCTGCACTAGGAAGGCCAGATGTCATGAATGGTTTGCTCTTTCTGACACTTGCAAATTGGACATAAGGTTAATCTTTGTGGAATATGAACCCTCTTTTATAATTTTCAATAATTTCCCTTTATGTCAGGTTATGTTCCTCATGTAAAATGTTGTATTTTGGTGGGTTTCTCTTACAGAAGATTGCAGGTGAATCAGCTCTGAAAAATTCTCCAACCACCAAAGAACAATAAATTGAAAAAAGGAAAACAACATTAGATTCAACTGTGCCAGAAAAGGAATCCTAAATTGCTCTAAAAATTATTTCTTAAAATATTTTTGATCGATAATTCACCCTGGTAGGTGAGATATTCTCTTTGGTCTTCAACTAACTGGATGCCCTACAGAAAAGTGAAATAGCCATTATGGAGGAATAAACACGAACCACAGAAAACAAGAGAGTGAGGACACACTGTCAGTTAAGGTTTCCAACCCAAAATTTGGGGTGTTTTTTTAACATTAATAGTGCAACATGGAAAACAAGCACAGACTGTTGGGTAATGTTGGTACAAATGCCCTTTTCTCTGTAAAGTCAGTTGTGCAGAATCCTCCTTGCTCTCACTGTAGAAGCTGACACATGATTAACTACAAGTTAATTATTTATGAGGTTATGTTCTGCCCAGTTTCAGTCATACATGACACAGCAACACGTGTCTAATTACTATATTTGATATGTCAGGCAATATGTAAATACACTCTTTTTATAGTGCCAGTACACCTAAAAGTAGATGACATGTTTAGCCATGCAAATAAGTGAACTTTGTTCTCTGCTGCACTGTTAAATCTCTAAGGAATCTTGGATGCAAATAAAGCAATATGGGCTTAATTATAGAATCAAAGACAAATCTAATTTAGAAGAGACCTTTGGAGGTCTTTAGTCCAACTCTTGGCTCAAAGCAGCAGCAACTTCAAAGTTAGATCCTGTTGCTCTGCTTCTCATCTAGCCAAGTTTCAAAAACCTCTAAAGAAGGAGGTCACGCTGGCTCTTTGGAGAGCCTGCTGAAGTGCTTAATCATTCTCATGGTGAAAACGTTTTTCCTTGTATTCAATAAAAAATCCCTTGCTGCAACTTTCAACAGTTGTCTCTTGTGCTCCCACTGTGTGCCTCTGAGTTTGTGTTGCTCTTCTTTATGACCCTCTTCAGAAGAATGGCACTTGGATTCTCCTCAGCTTTCTCTTACAGTTGCTCCACCCTTCAGTCTTCACCCACGGTGGCATCCACTGCTTGCTGAGGACACCTTTCCCCCTTGTGGGGCACATTCCTGGTGAAGATGCCAAGTGTTTTTAGCCCTGTATCAAACACTGAGGAATGCCATTCACTCAGCTGTCAGATTTCAAGCTGCTCACCCCAACCCTTTGAAACTGATGGTCCAGCCAGTTTTCAAGCACCTTGTGGTCCATCTGTCTAGTGCACATCTTCCTAGCTTTGGATACAATGACGTGGGAATGTTCTGTCCCTTCTGTGCTTGCAAAAGGTTTTCATGAGGTTTTGCTCCACAATATAGCACCGTCTGCTAGGAATGAGGAGCAGCAGCATGGAATGCTGACAAGTTAGGATGGTCTCACATTACCCACAGCCACACTGGCTAATACCTGTGAATTCTCTGTATTAGGCTGCTCTCAAGGATACTTGGCCTGTGCTGCCTTTCTGTGGTTCTTCTTAAAGCATTTTTTATCTGGAGATAAGCAGAGGTCACTTGGAAGCTGGTTATTTTATATAGAACAGAAGATGGCTATTCTGCTTGGATCCAAGCCTGGATTAATCTTCTTCAACAGCCTTGTTATCTGAATATTTAAAAATTAAAAACCTTTTCATATATAAACAGTTTACCAGTTTAGAGAAGATTGTTTCTTATATAACAAAGGTCATTTTGTTTACATATGCTGTTTTTTCATAACGAGAGTGATGTAAGGGCTGCTACATAAAAACCAAGCGGGAAAGTGTTTGGCTTTCAACATGCATTGAACTAAGCTAAAATTAATTAAGGGTGAAGTTTACTATACAGCGCTTTTGTCGAGCTATGAAATTGCTGATAGATCTTTTCGGAACACAGTGGAGTATCCCAAGAGATTCCCCAGATTCCAGGAAGGAAAAGCAAGCATACCTTATTAAATTAAAAAAAAGGCAAAAAGCAGTTCATAGTTATGAATGATGATATCTGTGCTGATGTAGTTTAAGGTTTCTTAGAGTGCTGTACACAAGAAGCTGTTACACAAAACCTGGTCTATCTGAAATTTTATTTTCTGTATCTGACTAACAATCTTTGTGCACTAATTGACCTCTTCTCTCTCTTGTCCCACTACTTCAGGAATTCTGAGTCTGCATTTCTCTTACAGCAATGCTGTAAAAGAACAAATGTGATGAAATCTTAATGCTACTATAAAAAGCAGCTGCAAAATCTTGGCTGCCCGAGATTGTGCCAGATGGTAAAGAACTGGAAGTATAATAAATGTCATATTAAGTCAGTCAGATTTGAGGGACACGTTCTGCATCCCACATAAATAAAACACTGCTAAAACTGCCCCTGGAGTGATGATATTCAGGAATAAGCTCTTCTGTAGCCTCAGGAATATTCCACAGTATCTACAATGCAAAGTGTTTCTAATATTCAGAGCACTCACATTAGCCTGGTTCTCTGCCAAGGCCTGACAGCTCTGTGTTGCTACATCTCTCTAGATGCGGGGGTTGTGATAAAGCTAATCTTTTTTTCCCCTCCTAGGACTTTCATAATTTTTTTTTTTCTTTAAAAAATAAAACTACAGCCAGCCTCCTTATCAGAAATAGAGGTGATGAGAAATAAGTGCTGCACTGACACCCAAAGCTATTTCCTTGGCACTCAGTTATTCCGTCACAGAAAAAGTGTGTTCATTTGAAACGTGGCTGACTGTACAACTGGCTGAGGATTTTCCCTATTTTGTTTGCTATAATTCTAACATCTTGTTTCCTTCATATACAAATTTTTAACCCTCCTGCTGTGTTAGTACACAGAGCCCCTGAGAATGGCAGAATCATCCATGTCAGAGAGAACCTCAGGAGATCCGTAATCCAACCTCCTGCACAAAGCAGGGTCAGCTGTCAAGTCAGACCAGTTTGCTCACAGCTTTCTTCGGTCTCTTCTTGAAAAACTCTGAGGATGGAGACAGCACAGCTCCAGGCCTTTGCTGCCTGATTTTTGTACATGCTCTGCCTTTCTCAGAGGTGACAGAAACACGACAAAATCCTTTTGCACATGTGGATAAATCACAGGGATGTGAGCTTTAAGGGGTGTGTTTCCCTACAAAAGGTTGAATTGGGGGTATATTTCCATAGGTCAAGAGCTGAGGAAATAGGAGGCAGTAGGTGACTTCTGCAGCACATGAGTAGGTTCAAGCTGAGAACACAAATCCCACAAGTTGATACATTGCAAAACCTGCTCCATGCTGGCATTTTTTTGTAATGCCAGTGAACCACATCCATGTATTCTTAAAGAGATGCATGACAAATGACAGTCAATGTTGCAGAAAATTTGTATCCTGTAATTCCATAAATGGTGACAGCACAAACCAGACAAGCCAAGTAAAAAAGGAAGAAGATGCAAATAAAACTGTTAATAGGTGCAGAGACCTCTGAAGTGTCCTCCTTCCTCTCTGACATGTTTATGCTGAACCTGGTGATCTCTTACAGAATAATTTTGAGGCCAAAGTCATTGCACTCAGTTGAACAACACCTGTAACAATAAAGAATTCTCATAGTAGGTTTTTATAGCGTTATTAAGAATGGCAATAAGTCTCTGAGGCATTGAGAGAGGAATTTTAAGTCTGTGCAGGGCCCTAATTTGAAAATCCTGATTTGATTTGCATAGTCAGTAGTTGTTTGGTTGCTAATTTCAGTGTAAATTTAGAAAGTGAACTGTCCTGAATGAAAGAAATGTTAGGTCTGTCAGTAAAGATCTTTCACTGCAGATTCACAGAAGTATCCTCCTTCATTATTCTGGAAGAAGGAATATAAAATGAGAAATGCTAATGTCAACCTGACTCCCTGAGTTTCGCTCAAAATAAATCCCTTGCCCTATGAATGACCTTGATGTTAAGAACATAAGAACTGTATTTAGAGATAAGGAGTTTAAAATCCTGAGAGGTGGTGTTTTTAAATGAACTTCCAGACTGCAAAGAGTTGTCTGATATGTATTAGAGCAGCACAGGTCAAGCTGTGAGTCATGTCTTCTCTTTGGCTAGAGCACACAGTTCTTACTGGACAGAATAAAGATTTCTTATTTATGCAGTTGTGCTTAGCATAGACACAGGGATCAGAATCGTGGAATAGTCTGGTTTGGAACTGACCTTTAAAGGTCACCAAGCTCAATCCCCCTGCAATGATCAGGGACATCTTCAACTAGATCGGGTTGCTCAGAGCCCTGTCCAGCCTGACCTGAATGTTTCCATGGATGGGGCACCCATCAACTCTCTGGACAATGTATCTTCCTGTGAGCCACACAGTGGAAGGTAGCAGTGGTCCAAGTTTCAGTTCTCACCTACAGATACTGCTGTGCCACAAGCTTGGTCATAAGCCCAAGAAAGGGATTTAACTATTAGTAAACCTACAGAACATGAGTGATGTGTGTATTCAGTTTCAAAATGAAAATTCTGGCAGACCTTACACACATCATGGTGAAACTCCGCAGGATGCACAAGTCCTTGGTTAGTCAATGTGTAGTTTTCAGCACTGTTTGGAAAGAGGCACAAGCATGAGTGAAAATCAGACTTCTCCATGTTGGTTTCCTGCAGTTCCCCTGTCTTATTTATCTGTGTGTATTGGGGGGTGTGGACTCTTTCTTTAATCTTCCAGTTTTGACCAACATACCTGTAAAATCCCTTGACAAATTCAGCTTCAGTTGTGTCATTGGCTTTCCTGATCCCATCTCTACATCTGGGCAGTGTCCCTATATTCTTCCCAGGAAACCTGTCTCTTGTTCTACTGCTTGTGCATTTCCTTCTTACACTTCAGGAGGACCAGGAGGCCCTGACTGATCCATGCCATTCTCCCACCTTCCTTGCTTCATTTCTTACACATGGGAATTAAATGCTCTTGCACTCAAAGAATTTTGTCCTCAGAGAGCTGCCAGCTCTTTTTAGTTCCTTGAGAGTAGTTTCCCAGGGGGTGCCATTCACTAATTCCTTACAGAGCTGAAATTCTGCTCTCCTGAAATTCAGAGTCCTGACACTTCATCTGGCCCACATCCCTCAAGACTGAGGTGTGTGCAGTGTAGGCGTCTACAACTCAACAAGTCACTTGGTTATTTTACAATAACAAGATTTTACAATAACAAGCAAGATCACATCAAAGAAACACAAGTGGTGAAATTATTTTCTCCCCTTAACAGAGACAGTCTGGCTAAAACAGAAACACTGTATTTGGAAGGTAAATTAAATTCTATGCCAAGAGAATCTTTAATTATTCAGATATGGCTCTGTAGGTCTGATAAAGCCTTTCCCATGTTGAAGACATAGCAACAGCAGCAGTTTTTTGTGCATTCAGCAGCCCAATACCACCTCAGAGAGTTAACAAACAAACAAACATTTACTTTTTGTGATCTTACAAAAAGAAAACACATATTGAAAACTGGCATTTCTTCCTCAGTTGACACTTTTTCTTAGGAAGAAAGTTACTCAACTACATGAATCTCTTTTAGTACAGAGGAGTTCTTCTCTGTGATGAATAATTTTGTCTCTTACCAGTGACCCCATAGAGCAGGTTTCTTGCTTCCAGGGTTCTTGAGATTTTACCAGATTAACATTAGTACCTTTCATCTTGGAGTTCTGTTTTGATAATAACTTCACCGTATCTTTGCTTTGAGGGCTACATTAATTATGAGCAAGAATCATCCAGTATTTATCATTGCAGATAGCAGAGAAATCAGAAGATGAAATCATGATACAGATTAATTAACTATGGATGACCTGAATAGTTTAATAGCCTTGGTTCATTTGTAATTTTCTTATAATATGGTCAAATGCTTGGTCATAGTCATAGGTCAAGCAATGTAAGATGTAGGATTGTCATGTTGGAAGTAATAACCCTAAGAAAACTGTATCATGTTGCAGTGGATAACTAATTAAACACTACACCCTTTCTGAATGATTCATGTATCTGTCTGTCTCTGTTTTAATTAGGTGGGGATATCAGTCAGAAACAGCAATGTGATTTACCACTGAGCATTCAGCAATAATACAGCTTTGGTTTTGGTGTTCCTAATTCAAAAATAATACTGGAAAATTTTGAAATTCTTGAGAAAAGATGCACACAAGTGATCAGGAAAGGAGTTTTAAAAATATAAGTTGCATCATCTCTTAGAAATAGAGATTAATAGTCTTGAACTCTGCAGAGAGGTCTTTTCATAATAAAAAGTCTGTTCAAGCAACAGCCAATGTAACGTGATCCAGTGACAAAGAGCTAAGCTAAAAAGTGAAACTAAAAATGAGATGCCCAACATTTAACAGTGACTGTTAACAATTCCTACTGCATGGCCTCAGCCAGAAGTTATAGCATTAATACAAGAATCACTCTGATTCTGTGACCTGGGCTACACAGGCTAAACAAGATCATTTTAAAAATCCCTTATGACCTCAAAGTTCATGAATATAAGTCTTTGAGCCTTGGATCTTCTTCTACCACTTTGGAGAAGTGATCCTAGGTTTTCAAGAATTTTCTTCTTCCAGCCACTGCTCTAGGAACAGTTTTCTATATCCTTGGTGTGTGTCTTCCTCAAAATTTGAGACAACCAGAGGCCGTATACTCCTGAGTTTTAACGCCACAAAAATTCAGATAATAAAACCCCCACGAAATCACCTCATTCTTTATACTTTTTGAGGAAACCTGTTTTGACCCCTGAACTGACAAGAAGTTCATGAAATCCTGGAACCATTTAGACTGGGAATGTTTTTGTATTTAAAATACCTGATCACTAGTCCACAAAAAAATATTTGTGGTTGTGATGAAACTTTATCTCGTACCTCCAGTTTCAGAGAAACTATCTCTAGTTTCGGGTACTTTATGCTCTGGTCCAGGAGGAATTACATTCTCTCAGTGAAGATCTGCACAGAGCCAATACATACAGAGTGACTCATGGTGTACTTAGATTACGCAGCTCAAGAAAAACCTCGAAGTTCCTTATGCTGTGCCTCTGCTGCTCCAAAGCAGCCTGCACCAGCTCTGTGCTTACAGTCCATTGAAACGGTGACCAGTGGTAACATAAATAGAAAACTCCCGTGTAGTGGCAGTGACACAGTCCTGCTGAAGTGACAGTCCTGCTGAGTCACCTGCAGCAAACAGCAGGGAATGGCTGTGCTTAACAAGGTGCCAGACCATGACATCACCCATGTCTGACAGGGTGACAGGCAGCCCTGGAGCACCTCAACCCCTGTGGGCCAACAGCCCCACGAGGAAAACAGCCCGTGGAGAAAAATTAACTTGACCTTGAGTCGGGAAGTGTCTTTCCCATGGGCTGTCTCCCGGTGAGACAGTGAAAGGAGGTGAGGAATGAATCACGGAATGGTTTGAGTTGGAAGAGAACTTAAAGATCATCCAGTTGCAAGCCCCTGCCATGGGCAGGGACAGCTTCCACTAGGCCAGGCTGCTCAGAACCCCATCCAGCCTGGTCTTGAACACTTCCAGGGATGGAGCAACAACTGGGGACTCCTCTTGTTTGAGTTAGAGCCTCACCTTGTTGCTTAAAACTAGCAAATATAGTCCTTGGTTATGCCAACCTGGAAATTGCATGACTGTAAATAACAAACCCCATCACAAGTTTTTAACGGGGCCAGCAGTATCTCAGACCCTCAGTCCTGCACCCTAAGTCCTCAGTCTCTCAGCCTTCAGCCCTGAGCCACTCAACCCCTCAGCTCTCAGTCCCTCAACCCTAAGCCCCTCAGCCCAGAGCCCATCATCCTCCAGCACCTCATCCTTTTAATTCCCATCCCTCAGTCCTGAGACCTCAACACCTCAGACCGGAACTCCTCAGCGCCCAGCCCCTCATCCCCTCAAGCGCTCTCATCCCAAGGACCCGCCCCCGCCCGGCCAACCACACCTTCTGCCATTCTGATTGGCAACACTCATTAGAGTGATAGAGAATTCAGCCAATCAAAATGCACAGAGACGGACGGGGCGGGTTTCCGTGCGCGGCATTGGTCGCTCCTCCCCGCCCCGCGGGGAGGGACCGGGCGGCGTTGAGGGCGGGAAGGCGCCGCTGTCCCGAGGGAAGGAGCAGCTGCCCGCCGGGAAGGAGCCGCCCTGTCCCCGGTGTGCCATGGAGGACGTGCTGCCCTCAGGCCTGCTGGAGATCTGTCTGCTGGTCGGTGCACCCAGAGAGCGGGTGCGGGCGCTGCTCCAGGTGAGCGGGGTTTGGGCGGGCGGTGCCAGTGCGTGGGGCTGGGTTTGTCAGCTCATAGAGCTGAAATATCCCAACAGAAAGTTGTTTTGACAGGCGAACGTTAGCAAACCGGAGAGAATTTGGTAGCAGTGTGAGGTAGCTGCACTTTTCCGAAGATCTGAGTTTAGATGGGGAACTCATTGTAGGTTTAGATAAGCAGGGATAGCAAAACGCTTAACGATGCATTCTTTACTGGGTGTTACTCCACGTCCTGTCTTCCGCCGGAGAGAAAAGGAAAAGAATAAAGTTTCGTGACTTGTGTCCTCAGGAAAACACGAGATCTAAAACCCCGTGAGCTCAAGTGCCCTGAGTTTGGCGTAACCTGAACCACTTGGATGCGGCAGGAGCTGATGGGTCGGTTACTGCTTTGAATATGTGGTTTATAATTTGTTTATAATTATTCACTTGTGGGCTCACAATGACACCCCTCCTCCTCCTGGTTCTGCTTGGTTCAAGTGTGCTGACGGGTTTGTTCCATACCTACGAGCTGCCCTGCAATGGGAAGAGCTGTGGTGCCAGCACGTGCAAAAAAAAGCCACATAGCTCCCAGGGATGTCAGTTGTTCTGCTTGAACTTGAATTTGATTGCGCTCTAATAGCATTAGATAAAGAAGTCTTTGTTGGGCTTGTTGCTTGTTCACTCTCTCAGGAGACGGCTTTTGCTGATGTCAGCTTCTTAAGTGATAACAGCCAAGTAGAGGTTCACATTCCAGGATCTCATTCATGTGTACCTTCAGAATGGGAAAATAATTCCTAAATGTCAGCAGCAGACTTGTGAAATCAGTGTGTACATGGTGTTTTATCAGAAGCATGAGAAGTGAACCCAAAGGAAGGGGAATTTCTTATTCATTCCAATTTGCTTAGTTTGTTCTCACTGCTTTCTGAAAAAAAAACCTGTGGAACAACAGGATAAGAAATCGACTATAGAAAGCAGAAGCCATTCTGATATTCCGATCACACTGTGGGTTCTGAACTGTTTCTTGGCTCAAGATACAAAAAGGTATCAGAAAAGAAAGTAGTCCCTTCTTTTGTCAATATGAACTTCAGTAAAGTCCCTGCAAGCTCTTGCGCCATGATTTCACTCACTGTCTTAGGGCAAACGTACAGATTTACTCCACTTCCTTTTCCTTCTGCAGCACTATCTATATGAGGGGAGTGGAATATGTTTTTATGGCTAATTTTAATGACTGTAGAAAGAAAAGACTTTACTGAGACATGATAACATTCTGAATGAAAGTAGTAAAATCCTGATAGTGCTTCAAATCGTGATCTTCACAGTGTGTTGGTGTGTTCTTAACTGTACTGAAACATGGAGTGATAAAGCAAATGAAGTCAATGGGACTATGATGTAACCCACCCTCATAGTAAGAAAAGTTTTATATGACTGACCTGCTGTTGGTGGGGACTCCAGCAAAAAAAAAAAGTAGTTTTCCTCTGAAGTTCCTGAAAAAGAAGTTTCTGGGCTGTCATCCACTGCTTATCCTTATTGCCAAGAAAACTGTCACTCTGAGATTTCAATTTGAAAAGATCAAAGGCTGCTATTTTCAGCTAGAGATTTCTTTCTTAGCACTGGAAGTGTGTATTTTGTAAGAATGAAACGTACAGAAGTGATGCTTCTTTTCCGTAAGTTATCTACAGCCGTAAAGCTGGGTTTTGGTTTGGTAAGTGTGTGCAAGCTGTCCATGACATGTCTCAGATCTTCAACATGTTACATCAGTGGGTTCTGTATCTGCCCACCACAGTCAGTGGTACCTAGCTTGTCTTGTGCTCTCTGGCTCTGCTGATGCAGACATAACCACCAAAACAATTTTTCCTGCTTGAAATGCCTCCTTGGCTGTCAAGGTGCCTGAAAGAAATGAGGTGTGCTCAGACTGAGCATTGGTCAGCAGTGTGTGCTTGTTGCAGTGAAAAGCACCTGGAAAAGCTCTAGAAGTGAATCTGTGGGAGCCCTGGGAACCAACAAAGCCAAGTGCAAGGTGCTGCACCTGAGTCAGGGCAGTCCCTGCTATTGGGTGATGCAGGGAACCCTGCCAAGAAGGACTTGGGGGTGCTGGTGGATGAGAGGTTGGACATGCCCTGGCCATGTGCACTTGCAGCCCAGAAAACCAAACATGTCCTGGGCTGCATCCAAAGCAGTGTGGGCAGCAGGTGAGGGAGAAGATTCAGCTCCTCTACTCTACCTGGAGTGCTAATCCAGCTCTGGAGTTCTAAGGACAGGAAAGACCTTGGGATTGGGTCCAGAGGAGGGCCACAAAGATTATTAGAGGAGCACCTCTCATGTGAGGAAAGGCTGAGAGAGTTGAGGCTGTTTGGTGTGGAGAAGACAAGCTCTGGGGTCACCTTATTGAGGACTTTCAGTACCTGAAGGGAGCTGGAGAGGGACTTCAGAGAAGGGTATGGAGTGATAGAGCAGGGGCAAACGCCTTCAACTGACAGAGGGCAGGGTTAGTTTAGATATGAGGGAGAATTTTACTGTGGGGGAGGTGAGGCACTGGCACAGGTTCCTCAGGGAAGTTGTGGATGCACCAGCACTTGAAGTATTCAAGGTCAAATTGGGTGGGGCTTAGGTGGCTCAGTCTAGTGGAAGATGCCCCTGTCCCTGGCAGGAGGACTCAAATAAGATGATAATTCAAGGTGCCTCCTAACCCAAGCTGTTGTGTGGTTGTTTGAAAAGTAACTGTGTAATGGCCTGCATCATGACGACTGTAGCTCACAGGCAAAGGGAGGGAATTATTACTGTTATTGTTATTACTCAAAACCCTTGAGTTCACATCTGGAACACTGTCCCACATTTGGGTACCTTTATATTGGAGAACTGCTGGCAAACAAGAGTGAGACCAGAAGAAGCTGCACTGAGGGCTGGGGCATAAGGGAGGAAGAATCTCCTTCCAGAGGGACTTCTGAAACTTGACTGGATGAAACCCAATGCAACCAGACCTAATGTCAACCTTATCATTAGTTTGAGCAAAGAGTTGCACAAGAATCTGCAGAGACCATCATGCAATTGTTTGTGTTGGAAGGGACCTTAAAGATCACCCAGTTCCAACAGCCCTGCCGTGGCACAGGAGCACCTTCCACTGAACCAGGTTGTTCAGAGCTCCATCCAGCCTGACTTTGGACACTTCCTGGGATGAAGCATCCACAGCTTCTCTAAGCAACCTGTTCCAGTGCCTCAGTACCCTCACAGTAAAGAATTTCTCCTTAATACCTAATCTAAACCTGCCCTCTGTTGATTTAAAACCATTCTCTTTTATTCTATTACTACAACCTAATTGTCCTGCCCAATCTAATTTTTCTGAGGCTTCATACTTTCCCTGCCTAATTATTTGCTAAAGAAACCAGTTCTTGCATGACATTCAAAGTGAAATTAACTTCTTCAGTGATGGGAAGAGGAGAATGAGGTCAAGGAAACACCAGATAGCTGAAGTCATGCTCTTATTTGTGGTTTCAACACACTACTGTTTGTGTCTAAATAGTGCAGTCATTGTAAAATTCTGTCTGGTATCAGTGTCCTTTTCAGCAGTGCTGTTACAGGAACAGTCAGCAAATGGGGATGGAATAAACCCCCCCACTTAAGCTTGTAAGAAGATATGTATGATGCAAGGAGATTTGGTAGCAAGAAGCTACAAAAGGGAAGTATTTTAAAGTGAAGAAGTAACAGTAGCAGCAGAAAAGATAAAATGTTCAGAGAAGAGCTGAAACAAGTGAATATTGTTCTGTTGCTGGCCATTCACTATCCCTGAACTGAAGGAGTAATAAAATGTGACTTTGGCCAAGACATTAATATGAGCTGACTCAAATGCTGGAGACTAAGTCAGTGGGTCAGCGACAGTGCTGACATTGCTGTTCTGTGGGGAAAAATGGTGTTTAATGTCTCTGTAGTAGTTCAAGACATCAAGGATCTGCCATTTCAGGAGCTGTTAGGCTGTGAGGCCATTAAATCACTGGCTGCCATCCAGCACTTTGGAGCATAGAGATGCCTCAGTGTAAGTCAGGGATTGCCCTGTCAAAGCAGCTCTGTATGAAAACCTCAGCGGGGCAAATCTGCCAAGTTGCGATTGCTACTACTGGAGTATGTCTGTGTTTTTCTTGCATAACTGCCTCAGGGCTGAGCCTTAATTCTTAATTTCCTCCTGAAATGTTAAGCTGCATATTAGTTTGAGGGTGATCATGGTGAATTTATCTGTGTTTCCAGTTTCTTCACTGCCTTTGTCAGCTGCCAACTAAGGAAATGACACTTTAAATTCTTAGCATGCAGGGATGTGGCACTCAGTATCCCAATTCATGACATGCTTTTTAAAGTAATTGCTATCTTTTGACTATCCTACTGGATACTTACCTGAACTTTTCTTTTCTAGTCCAATTTACTTCTAGTTCAGGCTCTTTGTTCTTGAAAGTGTGTTTTTTCACTTCATATTTTTAATGAAGTAGGTTCTTTAGAGTATCCTATTATAAATACGGTGTAATTTATGGAATTTAAGATACCATAACTAATATATCATGAAGTATTCCTTCACATTTTTCCTATGATGCTCAAATGTGGATAAAAAACCTATTAGTAGCTGTATGCTCGGATGTAAGAGCTGAGATTTCTGTCTCAAAACCTGACAGTGGAAGACTGGCAACAGCTTTCTATGTTGTGGCTATTGAGAAAAAAAATAGGGAAATGATGGGTGAGGCCAGCACTGGTTCTCAAGGAGCATCTTGCATCATATCTGGTGATAAAAGCAGCATGTATGCTTCACCTCATCTGACTTTGAAGATGTTTGCAAAAAGCTGAAAATGAAACAACTTTTTTACCACAGTGGGGCTTGCCTTTCCTGTTTCCAAATATCCGTTGTTTAAACAAAGCTTTTACTTGTTTTTTTAACCTCGCAGGAAGAATTAAAATTGCAATGAAGTAATTGGAAATGCAGCTACTTGGCTCGACTATATGGTCAAGAATACAAAAAGTGCTCCCAAGTACAAGGAAATCTCTCTGATCACTTCCTCCTTGGCTTTTCATTGCAGGGCAGTGAGGGTTTTCAGGCCAGTCACACTTTGCAAAGCTGCTTGCAAAAAATGTTGTCATTTCATATGTGCTCTTGGGCTGCCTGTTCAATTGAGTCATCAGTCTATGAAGGAATTCTCATGGCTTCAGTGTCTTAAAGTTGTGTTTATTGTAGTGATGACTGTAGTTTTTAATTGTGCTTTGTTAATTGCCTTATAAAGTTAAGAGTTGTCTTGTGAAAGTCTGTGTTTGTGTTGTTTGGGATTTTTTTTTGGTACATGTTATCTATTGTGAGTTGAAAGGAAGCTTTTCCTGAAATTGAACAAAGACTTATCTAAGAGGCTCAGCTGTTTCTCTTTCTTTTCATTTGTTTACTGCCTGGTTTCTCTTATTGCAAATGTTTATTTTAAGTATAGCTTAAGTATATCTTAACATTGAAAAGGAGGAAATATGGTATTTGATACTTGTTAGTTTCTTTTGCCAAAGGCATAATACTGATATGGGGCATTTTGAATGATGAAGGATTCCTTGCCTGCTAAAAATGCCCATTTTCCTTGCATTAACATGTATGAAACAAAAACTTAAAAGGAAAAACCAGTTATTTAGGAAGCAGAAAAATATATTCTAAACCCACAGTTTTAGGGGTAGAGAAAAACCAGGGTTAAAAATCATTAAAAAAACCCCACATATCAGGATGTGTGTAAACCTAGTGTTTGAGGTTTTTTTTGTTGTTTTTTTTCTACAGGGCACTCAAAGAAAACTCAAAAGTCTTCCTCCCCTTGATCCAGAAGTTCTTTCTGTATTTGTACCTCCATTTATCAGCAGAGATGATGTTCAGGTGATTAATGCTGGTAATAACTTGAATAAAAGCAAACGCCGGTCCTTCCGGAAGAAAAAAGAGAGACCCAAGATTGAAAATGTGAAGAGCCTCAACGGGGAACAGAAAGCACCTGACACAGAAGATGTGACAGTTCCAAAGGACATTGATCTTATTGCTTTGCCACAGCTCTGCTTCCCAGGTACACTGAGGGTTCACCCTTCTTGCTGAGAACTGGTTTAATGTAAATATTTCTTGACCCATAGTTCAGCCCTTATTTTTAGGCTGTGTTGGTAAATCTGGGTTTGAGTGAAGTGCAAACATGCACTTCACAACCAAGCCTTCACACACGTGAAAAATTATTTTTCACCCCAAAATGGCTGAGTACCCTCTCACTTTTCATTTGGTGTTTTGATATACCTGAAGTAGTGAATATTTCTGCCAGGTTTAATTGGAGAAATTTTAATATGTGTGCCATTATTGCAGACCTGTTTAATATCTTGGGGAAAAAAAAGTGATTTAAATCTATTTATTGTATTTTGTCACTGAAAATGCAGAAGAATTTAATTTTTGCTTTTTCAGTAATCTGCAGCTTTCAGCCTGTGTAACAACCTTTAGTTCAAGTGGACTGTGTATTACATTTTATTCCCTTAAAATGAAACATTTCTCTTGAAATTAAGTGGCAGTGTGCAGTATTTGTCATGAATTGTCTTTCACACAGCTGTAGTTAAATATGTAATTAAAAATACTGTTGCTGTCTTCATTTCAGGAGGACTTTATGTAACTTCTGAATCAAAGGAGGACCACATCCATTTCCTGGTCTTCACTGATGTCTGTGGTAACAGAACATATGGTGTTGTTGCACAGTACTACCAGTCTGTGCAAGTATGTTATTTAATTCATTCTTCTATTAAAACATATTAAAATATATAAAACCAAAACACTTCGAAAATAATGTGAGATTTAATTGATCAAATTAGTTAACAGCTGTGTTTTTATGTTAGAAGGAGAACAGGACAGATCATACTTTTATATTGCCATTTTAAATTAAGTACTTTGGAACACATTGCATTAGGAAAAATTGTTACAGATTTCATTTAGGAGATTTGGATATTTAGGAGCAGACTTTATCCCCTGGATGGTTTTTTGGTAAAGATTGTTCTTTCCAAACAATGAAAGATGTTCTTTCTAAATACATTTTCTGCTGAAATTCTTTTTAATACATGTTGTTTAAGTCTTGTAGGCTGATATTTTTCTGAAGACCTAAAGGGAGACAGACATTCAAATCCCTTTGAAATATAGAGGGAATTGGATATCACATCTCTAAGGTTCTCAAGAAAATATCAGCTGTAAATTCATGATTAACATAAAGACATTAATGTGCAGTTTTCTTGCAGGATGTCTCCACCTCCTCAAATGGGCAAGGCCATTGGGAACCTGCACAGACTGGGAAGGTGCCTGTCTGTTTTGTACCCTGTGCTGTTTGTGTTATATCCAGATACCCGTATTTTAGTGCCCTCAAGGATTGTCTCTCTTGGTAAGATTTGCTCCCCTGTGTGTTTCTGCTAGAAATGACTGCAGGTTTTTAATACCTGAATTTGCTTGATGCGGTCAGGAGGGCTGTGTGATGCTAAAGCAATGGGTAGTTTTATGTTAAGGTTGTGTGGGAGAAGAAAAAGAAGAAATGCTATGTCAATGTTACCCAGACATTAAGTGCACATTCTGAATACCAAGGGAATTAGTTATGATATTGTCTTCATTTCCTTTGGGGGTTTCTGCTAATGTGTAGGGGAATGGATATTTTACAGATACTAATTTTTTTTGGAAGAGGGTTAACTGTAATTTTGCCACTCTTATGAAAATCACTTTCAAAGCACAAAAAGCTTGCTATAATACACCAAATAAATGTCATAAGAACATGAATGTATGTATTAATAAGCAGTTAATGACACTTTAGGGAAATAATCCAAGTCACTTGAGGAAGTGGAGTGGTTACTTGGGTGTTGTAGAACTAGGAGAGAAATTCTTAGGATACACTGGTTAGAAACAATCAAGTACTCTGCAGTGAAGATGATTTAAAAGGTAAATGAACATAGGTCTATCTTATTATTAAGTAATTTCACATATTTTGAGGTTACTTTATTATTAAATTACTAACATCTATTTGCATCTATTTTGGATTAAAACCTCTCACATTGGGGAACCTGTCTGGGTACATTGGACATTACTGTGTTTCTTCACTTGCAGACCTGTTGTCCAAAGGTAGAAGAGGTTTTCTTCACTAAATTTCAGTCAAGCTTTCTAGAGTCAAATCTGAAGCCAGTTGCAGGTATTTGCTTCTTGTACATAAGTTGAAAGATGTTGGGGTTTTAGGTTGGAGCTTGAGTCTTCCCCGTTGTTCTGCTGGTGCCTGTATCCCAGGCAGATGGGCAAGGAAGGACTCCCTGGGTACCAGCTGAAGTGCATCCCCAGCCCCTAACCTGGGGCTCCTGACCAAACGAGACCTAAGCACACATTTCCCCACCCCATGCACCTCTTCTATCCCATGCTGTGGATTTGGATCTTGGAGCACAGGCTGGCTTTCCCTGGGTTGCATGAAGAGAGCCCTGGAGGAGCAAAGCAGTGCCTTCCTGGGCATTCTAGGCATTGACTCAAAAAGGCTGTGAGATCAGAAATTAGTCACTCTGGCAGCCTTTTTAAGGGCATGTACCTCTGCTCTGTCTTTTTAAAAGCATTAGTGAAGGGGTTTAACGTGGACAAGGGACAGGATGTGCACAGGTCAGTGTGAAATCAAAATAAATATTCAGTGAAATAAAAAGGAAATGTTTGTTTTCCTTTCTCCTTTCCTGCCCAGATTACCTCCCCCACTTCACCCCCCCTTTATATTTAAGTGAATTACATCAGCCCTTGGTATGGCAGGAACTGATTCACTGCTGCCTTTTATAAGTCTCAAATCTCAAATCACTGCTAATCTGCATATGGAACTCTTCCAACTGTGGCTACAGCTGTGGCTACTGTTTCCATCCAGCTTTTATAGTGGGATTCCTGCTGCTTTTACGCTGTGAGCTCAGCCTGTAAGCGGGCTCACCTCACACCAGCTTTCCACTGGGTGGGACATAGTATGGATTCAGCTTGGCAGTTACAGTACTCACCAGTGGTTTATGTAGAGTATTCATAAGTGAGTAATTTCTTCTCTGAAGTGAGACATCCCTGAGCTGGGAGAAGCAGTCAATTGGCAAATGGATTTTAAAAGAGCCCACTGAGGGAAAAGTGGGAAAATCTTCAGGACAACCATGGAAAATTCCAGATGTTGTAAAAGTGTTTTTAGTTCTTGTATCTGTTTAGAGCAGACAGTAATCAGATAGAGTTAACCCTCTAGATCTGCTTCTGTCTCTGGGTGGGTATTTTAAACTTTATTTAAACATTATAGTTAAACACCTCTGTCTTGATCACATATAGTAGGGTTTGGTATCTGTTTAAAGCATTAATGTCCACAGATGGTTTTTCTCTTTTGAGTCTGTACTTGTTTCTGAGAGGAGTTCAGATTGATCAGTACCCTACAATCTGAGCTTAAAGTGATTTGTAAATATGTGAATAATTATAGGGAAGTTCAAGAGGACAATAACCTTCCATATTAGTCTTGTGTGTTGTCCTGGTGTTTTAACAGGGAAATTTTCCACACAGCTGCATTGCTCTTCTCCTTTTTGCTGCTGCATCTGTGAGATGGGAATGTGTGTAACTGGAAGGAAAGGTGGGGGGAATGCCAGTGACATAGAGCTGAATTTCTTGTTGGCATTTCCCATGGTACTGGGAACTCACCTGATTAGGCTTCCATTAAATCTCATTCTGTATTTTTTTTTAAATTTCATTTTTCTTGGTAGTATTTAATGGCTCATTTAAGAATGTCTGCCCTTCTGGTTTTGGTGTCTTGGTTTTTTTTTAGAAAAAGTGTTTCACTGTGCCAGAGTACACTAGGGTGGAGGGGGAGGGAAGGGAAGGGGTGGAGAGGTACTGGTTTTCCTTATTTTGGTTGTACTACTGAAATGTTTCCATGTAGCATGAGACAGCTGCTGGAGTGTGTGGCTGTTCTGAATACAGCATGAACAATTGCAGCCAAGACCTTTATGAGATATTTTGAGTGTAGTGCCCAGTGCAGCTGGAGATGTTCTGACTTTTTGGGACATTACAAGACACTGTCGTTGTATTTCTGTAAACCAGAAAGGGAGTTACTGTGTGTCATCAGGTGATCAATGGGTTAAAAATCTAATTAAGTGTTTTCGTTGCTTGAATGTACTCAGGTAGCACTGCCTCTTATACTTAACAAATAATAACACCTTCAACAGCACACTTGTATCCTTGGTATGCTGCAGAGGTGTTTTGCAGGATGCTTCAGCTGATTAATCATTCTCCAGTCAGGAGTTCTGGAAGCACTTCCTGGTGGACCTGAAACCACCTATTTCTAGAGTGTAGGCCTTTCATTGTGATACTTAGTGCAAGAATGCTGTTGCTCCTGAAGATCTGGTGACATAACATCTAAAGGGGTTCTGCTTCCATTCAGGATGGTTTTTTGCAGCAAGATTTCCTTTTCCTCCAGAATTCTGTGCATAGATTATTTTCTTCAGTACCTAAGTGCACAGAATTGCTTATAGGTGAGGTGGTACTTGTTTTCAGTCAGAACAATCATCAAAAGTATTCTTTTTACATAAGAATTCCTAGATAAAATCCAGGTTCCTAAACTTTTTCAAGTGGCAGAGTAGAAATCACAACTGAAAACTGAACCAAGCTGAGATGCACAGGCAACATCAAGCTATAAATCAATGTAGGTGCTTTGAACTGCAATGGAATCTGCAAGCTGTCATCATAGTAATGAAGGTCTTTGTATTCTGTGCCATTAATTTTATAACTAATTTCCATATTGCTAGCACACAGTGCTTCCAAATCCAGGACATTTTGTGTGGAGTGTGTCTGCCTTTCTCCAAAGCAAGCAGATGTGCACCTAAATGGTTTCACAGCACACTTGTATCCTTGTATCCTGGCTGTTGGATTAGTCTACATTTTTTGAAAAGGTTCACTTTAACTTGAGAGGTTTTGGCACTTTGCACATGTAGTATTACCTCAATCTGTTATACTGCATGAAAAGTGAAATATTCCTGGCAGTAATATCCTGGATGAACTCCTGTTTTGGATGGATGAATAGGCTCCATTCAAACAGTAAATCTTCCAGCCTATGTATTCGTCCTTTCAGCTGCCTTGAGAAAAGGTGGGAGTGTGCAAATAGCTCCCAGCACTGAGGCAGTACAAAGGGCCTATTCTGAGCTGCTCTTGCTTTCTGAAACACCTGTCTGTGGACAGTTAATAGCTGTAATGAAAGGTTCATAAACTCCTTAGCTCTCCACTTGAGTGTTTCAGAGATTACTTCATTTATTTCTGCAGACGTTTGCAGTGCAGAGCTGTCAGCTGGCTGTTAGGCTGCATTAATGGGCACCATGTCCTGATTAGGGAGCTCTGCCTGTCCTCTCTGTACATCTGCTGCTTTCTCAGTCACGTTTCTTCTGTTGTGACATTTACTGCATGTCTTGATAAGAGCGTTTTGTCTCAAAGGAAAGGAAAAAGAAAGGTCTGCTTACTCTGTTGGGCCAAATCTGAGGCATCACTAAGTGTGACAGAGTATTTGTTTAAATTGATGGTTCTACTGTCTGGTTTTCTTTGATAATTCTTAAATTCTCTTATCTTTGCAACCCTGAAGAGCTGATGGACTTTTTGGCACTATGTATGTAACAGCCAGGGCTTTCTTCAAATAGGAAAATAGTAAATTTAAATATTTCATTTAAAAGTGCAGTAATATTTGACAGAATATGCTTTTTTTCTGGAATCCAAATGCTGTACACAAATATGGTGTTCTGGATCCTTATATATCTCTTGACCTATTCAGTTGCTTCCTTCCTGAAGAGCAAGTGTTCTTCTGCAGGAAACCAGTAAAACTGCAAACTGAAGTAAAACATCAAGGGAGAAGAGAACCATCCTCAGTTCCTAGTTTCTGTATATATAGATTTGCAGGCCTAGATTTCTGATTTTGTAAAGCTTTGGGGTTTTTGCTATAAATGTGCAAGTGTATCTTCTGTTGAACAAAACACCCTTTGTGACCACAAATATCTAAATCAGTAATTGTTACATTTCAGAAATGCTGTGGGAGTTCATGGTTTTCAGTTTTGATAAGTGTGTATGTTTAAATGTGCCAGAATTGATCTGGTGTATAATATAAACCATGTGACCTTTGTTAGGGTAATACAGTTCTAAACCAGAAACATTTGGCAGGTTTGCACAAGTGTTCTTATTCTTTGTGTGGGAGGAATGACAGCAAAGAGCAGTGTCCATACAGGCCTAAGCCTGATACTAAATACGGCTCTTGCTTCACGTTCCTCAGCAGTCAAACTCAGGTCTACAAACTCTCTTTTCCTCTGGTGCTGTTTTCCATCTCAGAGCTAGTGTCTGATGCTTGGGATGGGAGGGACACCAAGGCAGTGTTGCAGCTGTGGGTGTTGGTTCCTCAAGCAGTCTCTATAAGACCCTTGCTGTAGCTGCACCTCACCATCTCACCTCACATGTGGTTTCCTTTGGCCATCAAACCACTGTGCTGTGTCCTCTGATAGATACAATGCAGCAGTATTTTATGCATGGGAGTACAAAAAAACTCTGCTTCTGACACAGCAGCATCATTAAAATTTAATGAAGCTGCTCAAGTATCTAATAAATTAGAAATTAATTAGCTGAAATAATAGCTTCATTACTCCTAATAATTTTTTTCTAGATTATCAGCAGAAAGTTTTTTGTGTTTGCATGTTACTATTGATAAGTAATTTCCTATCATTTAATTACAGCTTACTAGTGCAGCTACGACCTTTCAGGGATTTAGATGTCGAGGAGCACATAAAAGAATTTGCAGCAAAGCTGTTTTTAATCCCCAGCCCGCCACCAGGACCACTCCACTTGGTAATTACTCCTCCTGAATTTCATAATGATTTAAACATTATGTCTTCTAAGATACTAAGATGCTGTTTTCAATGAACTGGGTGACATTCATAAGTGTCAGGTCAGAGATTACTTGGTGATGTGAAACTGATGTCAATACCTGTGCTTTAAAAATCAGGCTATGCATTATTGGTAGAGAAAATAACTGTAACCAGGGTTCAGACTGGAGTGCTGGCATGCCAGTCATGTTCTGTAGTTTTCAGTACTCCTCTGCAAAGGCTTTGGCTCATGCCAACTATTTGTGGTCTGAGATGTTGTCTGGGCAGGTCTGGGAGCAGCAGAACAGTGTGTAGTGGATGAAATGTTGAGTTTNTTACATTTTTTTTATTTCCTATATGAATTTTATCAGTAGTTTCAATTTCCCAGTTGTATCTACAAATATAAATTCAATGATTTTGTTATGCTTATAATAAAACAAGTTTAATTCTGTTAAAAGTTTTTTTAAAAAAAATTTTCCTGCCCAATCATCCTATGAGAATGAGAAGAGACAAGTCCATATTAATCCTTCAAACTATTAATTATGTCTTTGAATATTTCCCTCCCTTTTTATTTCACTTTTCTGCAGTAAGCAAATACCTGTCTTCTTGCTCTTAATTAAATATTTTGTCGTTGGTACTAAAATCCTGAATTAAATGTGCTGTGGGAACATTTTCTTTAAAAAATAAATAAACAGAGACCACCTGTTATTACAGTCATTTCATATGAAACCCCTTCAGATAATAATTCCTTCTCGAGAGGATCCGGACAGTCCAATTATTGACTTGAATCTCCATCTTCCATTGCTGTGTTTCAAGCCAGAACAGGTGCTGCAGGTAAAACTAACTCACACTTTAAAATATTTTAGAGATTGACAGTACTGGTAATTCGTAGTTAATGAAAAAATCAAGATGTTTATTTACTCAAAAAGCTTTATAGACCCAGAAATTCAGAATAGTCTTAGTTCTGAATATTAGAGCTATGGCACAATAAACTGTACTTCTTAAGATATTTTGTTACTTCCAGACCAGGTTAGATTAAGGCACATTGCATTTCTTTGCCTGTGGTCTAGAAATAAGTGCTAAATTTCTCAAGAGTGTATTTTAAAATGTAACTACCCAAGCCAATTGACATATTTTATTTTGAATTTTCACTACATGCATTTCTACAAGATTCATAATAATTTTTTTTTCATGTTTAAGAAAGAGGCCTGTGGGAAGGATTGATGACAATTGGCACTCCCATACAAATAAGGTGTAAATGGTGTGGAAGTAAAAAATACAAAAAACTGTTTGCAAAGAATTTTTTTTCAGTGCCTCACAGGCTCTTACAATAATAGTGGCTGGGGTGTCCTTTTGTAGGTTTCCTGATCCAACTGCCTGCTCAAAGGCCACCTGTGAAGTTAAATTAGGTTGTTTAAGGTCATCAATGTTATCTGAACCACTTTCTCTAAGAAACCTCCTCAATCATGAGCGTTGGCAGTTCTGCGTTATTTTCGGGGGGGTTTGCCCACACGTGTATGTTATGAGTAAAAGTATCTCAGATCCTAAATAGTGCAGCTGATGCATCTTGAAATGGACATTATTTCATTTTATCAATCTGTAAGGTAGCTACCAAAAACGAGAATTTTGAGGTTGACTCTCACAAACAGATAAATATTTGCATTTCTAGCATGTTCTAGGTACCTCTTTGCAAATATTTAACATTCTGGGTTTGTTTTCCAGATTATGACCTGTATTTTGACTGAGCAGAGAATTGTTTTCTTCTCTTCTGACTGGGCTCTGCTGACACTCGTTGCTGAATGCTTTATGTTGTACCTTCATCCTCTTCAGTGGCAGCACACTTTTGTGCCTATTCTGTCCCGGCAAATGCTGGATTTTGTGATGGCTCCAACGTCTTTCCTCATGGGATGTCATATTGATCATTTTGATGAAGTGAGCACGGTATGTTTTACACTATTACCACTCCTGGTTTTTACTTGCAGTGCATTTGTCCCCTTCCATATTAGGGCATATTAGATTACTAAGTGTTTATGTGCTGGGATTAACATCTGTTAAGGCGATTGCATTTATTTTTATTGAATGTAATTGTTTAGTCATCCGTACAATTTTCAACTTGTGGAAAAAAATTCAGTCCTTTTCTGGTTTACCTCCTTGATGAAATTAATTGTTTGAGGAGTACGTAAATGAGAAGTAAATATTTTCACAATATAAGTATATGTACAGTCATTCTATTTTCTTTTGTTAAAAGGAAGGTGAAGATTTAATTCTAATTAATATAGACAATGGAGATATTTCACACTCGAAAATGGTTGAAGAGGAACCTGAGATTCCAGATGTTCCAGCACAAGCAGCAGAAACTTTCATAAAAAGGTGACAAGATCTTGAAGATATGTCTATCTTAGTGCATAAATCATGCTTGATGCTCCAAGTTTTTTATTTTGTAGTATTTATTTTTATTATTTCATTCATACAAACCCCACTGTATTTTAAAAAAGGGCAAATTGAAAATTTCAATTAATTAGTATAGAAGCGGCTTTAAGCAGTCATAATCACCAGATTATTTTGCAACAACTGGAATGCTTGTCTCCTCTTTATTATTGATACTCTGATATACTCTTTACAATAAAGACTGAGTGCACTGTGATTTAATTGAGTGGAGCTCCCTGGAATCTTGTTAGCTTGTCTGCACTTGTAAATCAATCTTGCACTTCTCCAGCTGTAAGATGCACAGGCCTAAATGATTTTTTTTAAAGGTATGAAAAAAATTGTTGTTGTTAGGATGTAAGTTAATAGTTTTCTTCTATGTGTAGAGTGGAGGGTCTGCAGCTGCACTTTGATCTGGAGCTCTGCCATCTCCGAGCCAGCACAGACCTTGGTGAGCTCCACACCTGCAGGAGGGCTTGGCAGCAGAAACTGAACATGGATGTGCAGCAAACCATGTTGCAGTTAATTGTTAATATCTTCAGGTAAGTGGGTGTAGTATTCTCTATTATAAGAGCATGTGGAACTGGTTAAGACACTTTAAGCATCAGTGAAAATATTCTCATTTTGTCTTACTTTATAGATATTTTGCAGAGTTTAGGTTTTGTTAGGGAATATGAGAAGGAGGTCCTGTAGCCTGATGGAATATGAGTCATTGATGTTTTGATGTATATATACTTTGCTAGAATATCTTAGATAAAACTCTCCTGATTTTGAGCTTATCTTTTGTAGGAAGATTTCAGGAAGAGAAGTACAGTCCTTGGGAAAGCTTAGGGCCCAGCAGGGATATCAGTCATGTTTTGGTCACTCTTGTTAGAGGCATGTGAATTCAAGCTAAGACAGGGTAGAAGAGCTGAAAGCAGGAACAAGAGTTCAGAACACCTGGGTGTGTTTGAACTGAGAATGGATGAGATACCTGAAGAGTACAGCACCTGAGAATGAAGAGGGAGAGGAGCTGTTTAAGCTCAAGAACAAAGTGCTGGCACGAGAAGAGACAATTGGCCAGGAGCTGGACTTAATGATCCTTATAGGTCCCTTCCTACTCAGGGTATTCCATAATTCCATGTTAAGAAATGTGGGATATTGGCTGTGTTTGGGACTGGCATTTTAATAATGATGTGGCCTCTTGCTGGAGGTGGTTCTTCCCTTTGGATCAGCTACTGAATTGCTCATGGGAATTCTCCTTGACACTTGCAGTCAGAAGGTGCTGGTTTAATTTAGAGAGTCCAATCACCAGGCGTCTTGTTATAGGATCAGCTTAAGGAGTGTTTCTACAAATGTCTGGACCCTCCAAGAAGGACAGTAACTGCTGGGTGTGGGGAATAGAACAGCCTTTACAGATAGCTGATTATGGAAACTGAAATGCATTTATTTCCACAGTGGGATTTTGTGGATTTCAGTGTTTGGCAACAATAATTCCAAAGATGAGGAGAAATGTATTTTTGCTCATAACAGCTTGAACTCTTTAATGCACTAAACATTTGGCTGCAAAAAATGAACAGATGCTTTGCTCTCTAAGAGATAACATATATCAGAAAGGAGTTGATTCTTTTGCTTGCTTTCTCTTTTCCTTCAAACTTTTTCTTTGTTCTTTTTTTTCAGCCTTGCTTCTTCTATGTTCTAACTCTACCAGCATCCAGGAGTGAAGGAAAGTAACTCTCCAATGCAGTTGTGCTGCCAGTTGTTCTGTCCTCAGCAAAGCATTGTAGTGATTTTGTGTGTGTGGAGGTTCCACGTTTAAAGCAAACAGTGCTAAATTATACAGAATTACATAGAACCGTGTACATTTTTGGACCATACATTTTCCTGACCCCATATGGTTGGATAAACTGTTAACAAGATGTAGTAAGACCCCCTATTCTTCAGGTGCCTGTTACAGATGCAATGTGATGGGACAGTGTGAGGTCAGGTCACATCTTTCAAATTGCCCATGACATGTGCACTTGTCTTTTGTCCTCCAATGGGTTGTGTGTGATTCAAGAACTGTATATGTAAATGGAATTCCAGGGTTGGAGCCTAAGTCATGATTTACACAGATTCTCCCTCATGGTTTACTAAATATCACAAAGTATGAATTTGGCAGCAGATAGCCTACCTTACTTCTTGTAAAAAATTTCAATTTTTTTCTATGATTCAGTAACCAGACTTGTTCATCAAAACTGAGTTTGCCTTCTGATGCTGCAGCACATTTCTATTTTGTCTTGTGATGCTGCAGCATATTTCTAGTAGTACCAGTGAAAAGTTGCTGCTATTGCAAAAACGACTTGTACACAAATCTCCAAGCAGATTTATCTATTCATTTATTTTTCTCTCCAGGGAGGTAAAAGACCATCTAAATTATGAACACAGAGTGTTTAACAGTGAAGAATTTCTGAAAACAAGGGCAATTGGAGACCAGCCATTCTACAAAAAGGTAAATTCAGTGCTGTGATTATCTGTTATTAATAAATCTGTATTTTAGGATTAAGGCCAATATCTGGAAATGTAAAGGTAACAAAGTGATGAATCCTACATGAGAAACAGTGTTTGTGGGATAAAGCTTGCAATATGTGTGAATATTCTTAAAAACAAATACACTAAAAGGAAAAACTAAAAGGAACCTCTTAATACATCCTAAAGAGAGAAATTGATTGGAAATTTTTGACCAGGATTTCAGATTAATGGAAATAATTAAAATATTTTCAGCAGCAATTTCTAATGCTATAAATGAAATGGTAGCAATTTTATTAATTGAAATTTAATTTTAGTTTAAAACTCAGATGTACATATTTAAGAAGAATTTTGAGCAGCTGACTGACTTGAATACCAAATAGCAAAGAGGCAGGTTTGCTTTCAAGTGAATCTTAGAAAATAACAATATGGAGTAGTTATTAGTGGTCTCTGGAATTGTATTAGGAAAATTAAAAAAAATCTATTAGAAAGGACTAAAATTTGGAATCTCCTGGACATACAAGTGCTAGCAAAATATGCCACCTACTGGAGGAATACTGGAAATTGGGAATCCTAATGCTTTTGGAGATGCTCTTTTACACTGGAAATTGCAAGTGGATTAGTAAGAGGCATTTAAACATTTATATAATAGACATGTTGTATTGCCTCAAATCCCACATTTCACCTTTTTTAACTGGGCATTGATGAGAGGTGGTAGCTTTCCCTCTTTTTAATTCACACCTGGCATTTTTTGTGCTGCCCTTTATCCTAAAAGTAGCAATTTGATCTTTTAGAAGTTATTTCTGGATGACACCACAATAATTACCTGAGCAGGGAACAGTTTTGGGGGTTACTAGAAGAAAAGATGATTCACTTGTCTTTTCAGTATGATGACATAATGTTAATTTAGACTGTCCCAAAATTCTTATTCCGAACCACAAACAATATTATCAGCACTTGGGTTGGGTAGAAAAGCTAATATTAAACTTGTTAGTCTGTTTCGCTCACTATTTTTCATTTTTGCTTGGTTTCACTTCTTGGAGGGCAGTTTGAGATTAGTGTTTGCCACTAAGCAAATATCATCAGAGTCCAGAATGTGAATGGAAACTTAATTACTTTTCTCTTGAAGCTTTCAATCTTTTTATTTTTATCATTGCTGAATTGGAAGGTCTCGGTTTTGCATGTGTAAAGGTAACAAAAATGAGCAAAACATGCTAATAAAAATGTACATTTATAAATGACCCACAGTTAACTCCTTTGTGTCTCACAGGTTTTAGAGACCTACATGTTTCACTCTTTCCTTAAAGCTCGTCTGAGCAGAAAGATGGATGCTTTCGCTCGGCTTGACTTGAGTACTCAGTCTGAAGAGGACAGGTAGAGTTTTCTCATTTCTTACTCTGGTTTTGACTCTTCTGTTGGTATCAGTGATAAAAATCCTTTTGACTCTAATGGTATGAGATCAGGTCATCTATAAATAAGATTATGATTAATTGTTAATTCTTTTAATTATGATTATTGTAAAAGGGTTACATGAACAGATGGCTGTTGAAATTGTAAATTTTTTTGTACAAAAAAGATAAAAACCCAGGCAGTAATTTAGTATGTATGTCTACTGAGTTCTGAAACTAGTAATGTGTTATTTTTATTTTCCTCAGGTTAGATTTGATGTTGTTCACCCCCAGAAGGCTGACGATAGAGAAAATGGCTTCCAAGCGAATCAGTGCGGAGCGCAAGGCCAGCCGGCGCATGGTGATCAGCATGCCCAACCTGCAGGACATCAAACTGCCAGAGGGCCCCACCAGGAACTCCTCGCTTCGAAAAGTGGAAACAGGTGTTGGTAAGGGAAGATTGTGATGGACAAAGACACTTCTGTTGTCTTTTGGGGTGACGTCACTGAGTAATTGTCACAGAAACACTGTCAGCTGCTGGGAAGAAATGATGGGCTGAGTCACTTTGAGCTGGGGCCTGTCTGTGCTTCCCCTTGCTTGTGAAGTCAGTCTGTAGCCTGCTGTAAGTTTTCCTGGGCCACCAAAAAGTGATTGGTCTCAGTGGGATTGATATTGGAGAATTGATTCCTGAGTCCTCAACCACTTCATGTCCAGTTCTCTACTACCTTTAATTCAAACACAGGCTTAAGCTTATCACTGTTTAGAAAGAACTCCAGGAGGTTTTTTTTCCTTTTTTTAATCAACTTTTCTGGAATTGATGTTATCTGATTAGAGAATATTAGGTGTGATAGATACAGAAGTATATTTGTGTGCCTGGCACAACTGTAATCCTTCTTGTTTCTTGTAATTGCTTGTTGCTGTGATGGGGATTCTGTTTGTTACTTGTAGTATTGCTGGTTGTGAAGATATTTACACTCCTAGTCCTTTCCCTGATAAATGTACTCTCTTGGTGTTTGTTTCTAGCTGTGAGAATGCCTTCCAAATCCATCACCACATTCAAAGTCCCCGAAATTCACTTTCCTCTGATGTTCCAGTGTGTTCACTCCTACTACACAGACTTCTTCAACCACCTCAGCAAAGCTATCAGTACCTTACCCCCCGAGAACTCCGCGTTGCTGGCAAGGTACTTCTACCTCCGGGGCCTTGTTAGCTTGATGCAAGGGAAACTACTAAATGCACTTTCTGACTTTCAGAACCTAGAAAAAACAGATTTAAGAATTTTCCCTACTGATCTTGTAAGAAAAATAGTGGAGACCCTGCCTCGCTCGGAGCGCTTGCAGGCAGACCGCAAACCTGAGCTCAAGAGGCTGATAAGTCGAGTGATGGAAAAACAAAGGGAAGTTCTGAAAATAGATGACCACGTAAAAAATTTTGAATTGCCAAAAACACACATGCAGCTGGATGATTTTGTGAAGAGAATTCAGGAGTCTGGGATTGTCAGGGATATAGACACTATCCACCGGTTATTTGATGCCCTGACAGTAGGTGAGTATAAGTTTGTTGGGTGTTTTTTGATTATTATGTAGCATTGTCATATGAAAAAGGGAGGTTTACTCAAATCCTTAGTGTTGGTATGTCTGTCAGTGCCCTGGGAAAGCTGAGCCCCTTGTGCCTGACCAATCTGTCAGTGTTCCATTGTGTTCCACTGAGCAGCTGCTGCATGGGGAGAGGTTCTACTGACTTGTCCAGGGTCACCTGCCAAACAGAGAGACCTCTCCTGGGTGTCCTTTACCCACTGCCAGCACCCTTGCAGGACTCACATTAACATCTTAAAGAACTGTCTCTCTTAGTAAAATTATCAGAGGTTAAAATTTGAGAATTGCTGGTTGTAATATCTGACTGCAAAAATACATTTAAAACAATATATTAATTCAAGGCATTATGTGGACAAGCTCTAATCCCCAGTAAGAGCCAGCTTGAAATAATGATTCCGTGCCTGGAGTATGATTCTTATCCAGCAGGTGATCCTATGGGGGAAAAGACAGGTTCAGCCTGTTGACTGATCCCAGAATTTATATGGAGTCTTCTCTAACTTCTCCCTATTCTTAAATCATTTTTATACTATTCCTTTTTGTTTAGATGGAGCTGGAGAGACTTTAGTCACACATTTTACTCACTGAGGGGTGGTTGTAAATGGGGGGAGTATCTCAGGATAGTGCCTGAGATACCCTTGGGATGGGGACATGTGCCTAGAATGTCTATACTTACATGCACAATAAAGAGGCATAATTTGACAGTTACTGCCTTTCTAAACCCATTTTCCTGTACAAATCTGTGTAATAGTCTCTCACACTAAAGGGGGTATTAAAATTGTTTTAGGACAGCAGAAACAAATTGATCCTGAAACATTCAGAGACTTCTACAACTACTGGAAAGAAACTGAAGCAGAAGCTCAAGAGGTGAATCTGCCACCAGCAGTAATCGAGCATCTAGATAAAAATGAGTGTGTCTACAAGTTGTCCTGCTCAGTCAAAACCAACTATGGTGTAGGGAAGATAGCTCTGACCCAGAAGCGCTTGTTCCTGTTGACTGAAGGAGGCCGTCCTGGCTATGTCCCAATTGCTGCTTTCAGGGATATAGAGGTGAGCATCAGCTTCCTGTCCTCTGGCATGCCTGTGGATATAGGTTGTGTCCCATTCTTCAGAACGAGCTGGCTCTCAACATAAAGTTTTAGTAAGGAGAGTAGGAAACAGTGCTGAAGTCACCGTGTGGGTGATAAGGTAAAATTCTGAGGGTTTGGACCAAATATGTCATGACTGAAAATCAAGAGGTTATAACCTCAGAGAAATGTGGAGTGCAGCACATAGGATATGGAGTACATAAGTTTAACAACATGAGCATTAAGTGTGCTCATGTGACTGAGGTGTCAGTGGGTCAGCTTATATCCACTGGAGCTAAGGCTGTATGAAGATGTTTAAACTTATTTTCATAAATCCAGCTCTGCTTAATGGTATGGAAACTGAAATAATTAGCTGTAATTAGAGAAAGCTGCCCTGTGGGCTGAGTGCTGAATTTTATCTGTTATTTGGGTACATTCTCCTTGTTTTCTCTTTCCTGTAACATTCCAGGATGTTAAGAGCACAACTGTAGCTTTCCTTCTTTTAAGAATACCTACTCTGAGGATTAAAACATTATCTAAAAAAGAAGTCTTTGAAGCCAACCTTAAAACTGAGTGTGATCTCTGGTACCTGATAGTGAAAGAAATGTGGGCTGGAAAGAAAATGGCATATGATCACAAGGTATAAATACGGGAATTTGTAACCAAATAATATGAATAATGTGCTTTCTGTCTCTGTTCTAAATAAGTCATGCACTAATCTTAGAAATCTAATGAAATCTAATGGTGCTTCTCTCCCATGAAGAAAGATCTATCTTGGAAATTGGTATCCATCCTATGTCTGCTGTATCTTTTCATATGGTTTTGTTTGCATATCCTGTGTCAAGGTTGTGTCAGATCTGAAGTGTCCCTGTAATAACACTGGCTTCTGACTTCCTGCTCCAAGACCTGGCTTGGAACATGGCATGTGGGAGTGGGGTCTGACAGCAAGTGACAGGAATTGTGCTGCAGGGCAGCAACTGCCTGGTGCTTGTGCTAAGCATGACGTGTTGTGATTTTGGGCATGGTGTCTTGAAAGAATAATGAGCAAGAGATAAACTACAGTAAGACTTCTGTCTTTAGGATCCTCAGTATATCCAGCAAGCACTGACAAATGTTCTTCTGATGGATGCTGTGGTTGGTGCCCTGCAGTCCTCCAAAAGCATCTATGCAGCCTCTAAATTATCTTATTTTGACAGAATGAAAAATGAAGGTCAGTCACAGCAATGCTACAAAGCCTGTTGGTGTTGCATCATCTCTTTCTGCTCTTTCAGTGTGTATTCTGTTTTTGAAACTGGTTCTGTGTAGAAATACAAAAAGACATTAGCCTGACTGCACTTTCACAAATGCAATTTATTTAATAGTAAGTAGATAGCTTAGGGTTTGTTCTTTCCTTTTTTTTCCTTTTTACCCCCCCCCTTATTTATTGTTTTTGGGGGTTTTTTGGTTTGTTTTTGTTTGTTTGGTTGGTTCGTTTGGTTTGGTTTGGTTTTGGTTTTTGCTTCTGCCTCCACCTTGGTTGCTATGTTTTTGTCTTGCATTTTTAGACTCCTTGGGTGGTGTATGTCTTTGCTACCAGAATTTATACAAATGGTGGTTTGGGCTCTCAGCTAAAGCTAGAAAGAAAATATGAAAAATGTGAATGAAAGGTGTAGAATTGTTATCTCATAAGAATTGCAGTTCTGTTTGAGGCTTAAATGTGCACTTAATTACCTTCTAAAAATCTATTTTAGTGCCTGCGATGGTTCCCAAAACAACTTCAGAGACATTAAAGCACAAGATCAACCCCTCAGCTGGTGAGGCATTTCCACGGGCAATAGATGTTTTGCTTTATACTCCAGGTAAGGTGATGTGTTGCTCTCTTTAGGTTAGCCCAGCTCTAATTAGCCTATAAAGCACATTATCTTATAACAACTGGTATTATGCCTGCCTGATGTGCTCACATTCTGACATGGATTGGTTGTGTGTTGAATACTAAACCAGAAAAACCATTTAAAAAGAACAGTAATGTTGCATATTAAGATACTCCAAGGCATAGTTTTCACTGTCTTAATTTGCCTTTCTCTGCACATGTGCCTTATCACAGACTTCAGTTCTGTGTTAATGGGCTGATTTCTCATTAAGATTTCTGGCTCACTTACTGGGCTGGGTGGGTGGATGCATGATGCTCCCCCATTGATCAATATTCATTGTTAGGTTTTTGTTTTTCAGTAGAGTCCTATGGGGGAGTTAATTTGAACCACACAGTGCAAGTGTGGAGGGTGTTGGATTCCATGGTGCTTTTCTTCCTTTCTTCATAGTATGAGAGGCTTTGATGGAATAGACAAGAGTGAGTGGATTTATTAGTTGTATTTATAGGGCTTAAAAGCCTTCCTGCAATCTCAGTGAGCTCAGCTCTTAGTCGTCAATGAAAGAGATTATCTCTGCTCTGGGTACCTTTGGAGTGTAAGATTAAATCATTGGGTGAACTCAGCAAACAGATGATAACAAGCACAAATGCATTGTGAGAACTGTGTCAATCAATAACTGATGTAAATTCCAGAAGATGCATTTCATTACAAACCTGCTCTGCCTAATAATGGCTTTCCCACAGGTCTCCAAAAGTATCTTGTTTTCTTTTATCCCTCTCATCTTCTCTGCTTTATTTCTAGGGCATCTCGACCCTTCAGAAAGACTGGACAATGCTCATCCAAAACTCTGGTGTGCTTTGAATGAGGGGAAGGTGGTGGTCTTTGATGCCTCTACTTGGTCTATCCAGCAACACTGCTTCAAAATGGGCCGCTCTAAACTGGTAAGATTGGCACAGAATCACAGTTCCTGTTTCAGCTGGGTGTGGTTTTGTTGCTGTAGCCTGTCTGACCCTGAATCACATCGTTCCTTAAAATTGTTGAGTTGTTTGGACTTCAGTTAACCTGGAAAAGTGGAGATTTTTGAGAAAAGCTGAAAGGAGGCTAAATGGGTTAATAATAAATCAAGTCAATTGGTGAGAAGTGATGGACTGGATTTGGGAGGGCCTGATGAGTTCTTGGGGCAGGAAAGCAGGGTTGAAACAGTTGAGGAGATAGAATAAAAGACAACTCAAAGAGAGGATGAGAAGGAGAATCGTAGGAATAGATAAAAATTCACCCATACTGAAGAACTGGAGATTGGGAAGAGGTGTAAGGAAACCAGGTAGATGCTATTGAAAGAGGGATGGAAGGATGGAGCTCTAAAGGAAAGTGTCTCAACCAGCAGGTGGGAGGGAGTGGTTTGTGAAAGATCACCTGAAAGAGTAACTCTCTCTGTGAAAAGGGAATATGAACCAGGCATGCAGGTTGAGTGAAAAACACACAGTAGAGAGAACACACAGGAGAACGGATTGGACGTGTCACTTGTGTGAAAGAAAAGAGAGATTGCTGTTGATGAGTGTGGGAGAGAGTCAGAAAGGGAGGGGTAAAGCTGATGGTGAAGGAAGATGGAATTCCAGAAGAGTCATGTACTTGAAAGAAGACAAAAAAAGCTGGCAAGTGATGGCTGGAGGGAGATAAATGACGAGTGTGTGGTGGAGGGGAAGGACATTCCAGAGACAGTAGAGGAGACAGCATTTTCTTAAACACTACTTTTAGCCGAAATAGGAATTGTACTTATAGAATATATTGGACAGTAAGGATGGCTTCCAATCCAGAGGAAAGGACCACCCTAACTTCTGTGGTTCCCCTGATGCCCTCTGTAACTTTTACTTTGTTTGGGCCAGGAAGCACACCTTTAGTCAGTCCCTAAGATAAATTATTAATCCTGTTTACTGAAGGATAGACTTTGCAAGGAGATCTGTCCTCTCATTATTTATAGAGCAGAGTAAAGGCTAGAACACTGGAGAGCCAAGCCTTCATCTCCTACAGTGATCACCAGCACACTGTAGCATCTGAATACAGCCTTTTCCATGTTACATTAAAGACTGATTTCTCTTCTAGGCTTTATTTAACCCAGCTTTCTCTCCCCAGACTTGCATGGCCATGGTGGAACAGAGTCAAGTGTGGATTGGTTCTCAGGACTCCATTATTTATATCATCAACACCCACAGTATGTCTTGTAATAAGCAACTGAATGACCATCGCTCTGATGTTACAGACATCATTGTGGAGAAGAAGAATGGAACACCCAGGTAGATCTAATTTGATTTTCCTAGATGTTGAAAGAATTTATTGTTTTAAATGGGAGGGTTTATCCTGCTAAAAAAGTCTTCATTTAGCTCATTTTTGTAGGTCCCATATTGTGTATGTCAACTAAAATTTCCTTTTTAAATTAAAAGCACTGTGTAGTTTGGAACAAAGAGGATAGAGGAATGCTCTTTTGGATGAGGATGAGAACAGCCAGGAACTGGCAGCATCCAGTGAAGAACTGATACAGATGCAGTTTAAAGACCACTTCACTTTTGCTTTGAGCATGTCATTGACTACATGTTTACAGGAAGCTTCTGGATTTTTTTCTGCCTGATAATAAAAGAAATGATACATTTATTGTTCTGTTCAGGCAACATGCTTTTGATCTTTTGGTAGCACTGGGAAGACTGTTGGCTGAAGGTCTTAATCTGCTATCTTCCCATGGGAAAACAATTCCAAGGTCAATAGGCCTGCCAGTCGTGCAGCAGGTGTAACTGGGTTTCCAGGAAGAATTTGTTTAAGTGTTGTTGGAACCTTCTGAAAAAGGTTTGCTCATTATAAGACAACAAATGTTAAAGGTAAAAAGAAAAGGGATAGTATAATTTGTTTTCTCAGGTGCAGTAACAAAGAAGAACACTTTGAGATATTTTTGTTCTAACTCAAGAGAAAATACATCAGCAAGATTGTTCAGAGAATTATAGGGAATGTTTTGTTGTGCTCTACGCCTCATGCATGATGTAATGTGTTCTCATTCACTGAGCTCTGAGTTAGCCTGCAGTGTTTCTAATTGATACAGAGTTTGTAAAGGATAATCTTGAAGAACATTAAAAAATGAACATTAATTTGACTTACTGTAAAATTGGCTATTTTGCAAGTAAGTCTCGTCTGTGTGTGCACTCTTTTCTGAACATGAATGCACACCATACTTCTTCATTTTTTTAATCTGTGCCAACAGTGAAGCATATTCCAGCAGTTTAGATGGAATGGTGATTGCTTGGAACATCAGCACTCTCAAAGTGAACCGTGTCTTTCAGCTGCCCTGCCAAAATCTCACCTCTATGAAGCTTCATAATGACCAACTGTGGTGCTGTAAGTCCCTTCCTCAAATCGTAATAATTACCAAAAAATCATCTTCACATAAAGAAACAAGACAGTTATTGGATATTCTGTTTTATTTTGCTTTTTTCATCCATATTTTGTAGAGATGGAAGAAGTGGGCACCTCTGTTACTAACTCTGTATCATTAATATTGAAGGTACCAGAAATTGCATTCTTGTAGTGTCAACTCATGAGTTTCGACCACAGATGAAAATCGAGCACCACCTGAAGGATGTGTGTTCCTCTTTTCTTGGATTCCAGCTCTTTCCCGAGGTATTTATTTCACTTGCCCTGTTGATACAGTTTAAAGGAGTCAGGGCCATGTGGCATTACAGGCCCTGCCCTGGTTATTTCGATACATTTTAAGTCAGCAGTGCTTAGAAGTGTTTTTCTGTACTTTAGAGAGATGAAGTGTGGGCCTCCTACTTGGGGAGTAGTGACCTGTACATTTGGAACACCAAAGAACTTTCAAGTGCACCTCAAAAGATTCATCTTCAGGATTGCTCTGAGATTACTTGTATGATAAGAGTTAAAAATCAGGTGAGAGACATCTGGGCTGGTTTTGCCTCTTGTGGATTTCTTTACTGAAGTTTTGTTTGTTTGCAGCTGTCATGGGCTATCATTGCTTCCTCACTGGGTGTGTGCAGAGTACACAAGGTTTGGAATGTTGATTCCTCTTTGAAATCAGAGAAGCTAAAGACTGCCCAACACAAATGGCTATTGTAGGTGTACCCCAAAATGCATGGCAAGCCAATCCCTACATCAGTAATTAAATGTGTGGTGACATTTATTAGCCATTGACATTTCCAGGGAACTGTAGAAACTGAAAGTTTAGGTCCTTTGATATTTTATCTCAGGGCTTCTCAGACTAAGCCTTGAAAAAAGGTTACCAGACAAACAACAAATGCCAATTAATTGGCCTGTTTTTGTAGATGACCTTTTCCTTGATTAGTTGCTGCATCCTAATTCAGGATGGACCAAAGGATCGGATGGATTCCTGCTGGCATCTTGTGTCCCTGTCACTATTGGCCTCTGTGTACCTGCTTTTATGTGGTATCAGTAGCTGTGCAAATGATTGTAGTTGTGCTACCACAGGGGCTCATTCAGAGTTACTTTGCAAATAAATAGGTCATGTATGTAATGTAATAGCTAAAAGTTGCTGGGAAAGCAACTTCAGGAATCTTTTTCTCAGATTTTCCCTCCTTCTTTCCTCAAAAATAATTTTTTAAAAGGGAATAGGGAAATTTTCTCTTCAGCCTCTGGTTAGACTTTTGTACTACAATGGAAAACCATTTTATGATCTCCCCGAGGCAGAGATTGATATATTTAACCTCAGTTTCAAGGGAGTGAGAGGATTGTTTGAAACTCCCAAGGTATTAAGCTCTCTTTTGTTCTACTGAAGAACTTTCTCTTTTCTTCTTTAAGTAATTTATGAATAAGTTAAACAATACGGAGCCCAGTACCCTTGGGGGACACCACTAATGACAGACTCCAACCAGACCCAGTGTCACCACTCACACTCCTGTTCCCTCTACACAGCAATGAGTTATGGACAGTGAACTTGCAGCCTGGCAAAGGTTGACAACAGCACTGGTAGGGCTGTCAGTCACAGGCTTTAATTAAGAACAAACCATTGTTTTTCTTTAGGAAACTGGAGAGAAACCCAGCTGCATGCTTTGTCTATCTGAAATAGGATATGTTCTGTCTGGCACCTTGGCCTATGTATTTTATTACCTATTATTTGACCCAATCTCTGTGGCTGTGATTTCATTTTGGACTTGCTGGTGCCACAGTTCCCTGGAGAGCAGCAGGTTCATGAATTTCAGTGCCAGCCCTGTACAGAGAAGCACTTTCTTCTCAGTGAAACTGAACTATTACTGGTCCCCACATGTCCCCGACTTCCTTAATTTCAGGGTGGAACACTGGTTCTACATTCAGCTGATCTGCATTTCTGTTAGTTTCTAAACCTTTTGTAAAGACTCCTTAGCTGCCTTCTCTCCAACCTAAGGAGTCTTGGCTTTTCCATCTTCCCTGTGAGGATGGTGAGGCCCTGGCACAGATTGCCCAGAGAAGCTGTGGCTGCCCCATGCCATTCAAGGCCAGGTTGGATGGAGCTCTGAGCAACCTGGTCTTGTGGAAGCTGTCCCTGACCATGGCAGGGGGTTGAAATGAGATCTTTAAAGTCCCCTTCAACCCAAGCCATTTTCTGATCTTTGCTCATATGACAGTTGTTCCTTTCTCTTGGCAGTTTTAGTTGCTCTTCCCTGGATTTTCTCTGCTCTTGCAGTGCAAGGGGCACACTGTGCCTTACACAGGGGTAAGGGAGAGCAGCCCCCGTGCCGGCACCGTTGGCAGCTGAACATTCCAGCATAGGGCACTGGGGATTTCCTGAACTGAGGGAACCAGAGGGGAGCAGAGACACCCACTAGGAGCCCCAGTTCATGCCACAGCAGCTGAGGAGACCTAGAGGGGGGCAGGACCAGTGGTGGCCAAGCCCCTTATTTATATTGATGAGGAAGTTTTCAGTGTTTCCCTTTTCCAGCCAAGCATGAGGGAACCCTCACTGTACCAATGTGCCACATAAAACTTCTTGACTGTGTCCTGGACTGAAATGTGAAGTAGTGAAAATGGCTGTGGGTTTGTTTTGTTTCCCCAGCTGTGGGTTGGCAGCAGTGGGAGGCTGCAGGGCAAGAGCAAAGGGAAGATTTACGTGATCAGTGCTGAGAGGAAGAGCGTGGAGAAGGAGCTGGATGGCCACGCTGATGCGGTGAAGGCGCTGTGCTCGGCGGAGGACAGGTACGTCCTCAGTGGCTCTGGGAAGGAAGAAGGGAAGATTGCCATTTGGAAGGCTGGATAAAGCTATTCCTCATGTATTTGCCTCCTCTGGGGAAAGGCAAAGACCCTGGACTGTGTTTACTTCAGCATTTTGCATCTATTTCAACCACCCGCCAGTGTTATTGTCTTGTATTTATTGGGTTTCCATCACTATGTTGTAGAAAATGGAAATCAAAGCAAACTTCCCTCACACCTTGTCCCGCTCCTGCACATTTGGTAAAGGAACAGAAATGGGAGAAGACAGGTGACTGTCTTCAAGCTGGACATGAGGTGATGTGGAGGGTTGGGATTACCTGCCTGAGGCAGGTCATGTTGGGAACGCCAGAGCCAAATCATTAATTCCATGGGAGCTCTTTCTCAGCATTGCAAGGTTGCTTAAAAAATGATGATGACTTTACAGCCTTTAATAGGTGGAAAAGGGCACTGAAAAGGAAAAAACAAGTGCACTTGGACTTACAGAGTTGTCACTGTGAACATCTTTCTGAGCTCAGAGCTGTAGGTGGGATTTCTTACCTTACCCTTGGTTGGATTTCCCGGGCTGTCTTGTTTAAAATGCAGGCACACACAGGCTCTCCCCAACAGCACTGAAAGCTCCTCCAGCTTAAACAAGATATTTCCAATGAATATGTTAGTTTTTAAATGTATTTTTTCTTTGAAAACAATGCACAGCACTTGGCATTTGGAACAGTTTGTGAAACTGATTATTTTTTATCTGAAGCATTAATTTATTTAATTCCTGTATATATTGTATTCGCTTTTGGAAGCACCTCTCAGGCCCTGTGCAGACCAACCTCTGCTGCTTCTCCCTTCAGTTCCTGTTTCTGCAATCAGAGGAACTCCTGTTATTTTGGGTAGAACCTGCTTAATTTTTAAGTTCTGCACAATCCTGACACCCCTCCTCAATCTCTGGAGTGAGCACTAGGGGCTGCAGCCTAGAGGAGTCTCCAGAGCAGCATTCCCTGATTGGTGCCTGATGCACAGTCGTTTTTCCACTGGTGACATTTATCTGCGAGTCAAACAACAAATCCGTGCAGAATAATTTTATCTGCATCAATGCAGAGTGGAAAACAGTGTCTAGAAGACTGTAAATAGAAGGACAAAATGGGCTGCTACTTTTTTTTATTAAATGTAAACCAGTGTAGGGCTAAATAGAAGGGTATAAACAATGGGAAAATATTATGACTGGAAATTTTATGACTGTATAATATTTCTGCTGATGAAAGTTTTTATCATATCATGGTAACAGAAATTTTACTTTTTTAGCTTTTGTATCAATTTAAGAATATTAAACACTATATAATCATACTCTGGCCTCTGTACTTTCTTCTTTTTCCTGTGTAACTTGATACTCAAGAATGATGATTTTAGCACTGGCTTGCATCTTCTCTGTGTGCTGTAAAGAATAATTACCTGAGGTTTTCTCTCTGCATGTTCTTCTTTCTGAAACAGCTTCTGCTGTAATGTGTCCCTTTTGAGCCCCATACCTGTGATTTTCAGGTTCCTTCTTTGCTCCCCTGGCTTGGTCAGCCTGCTTGGGGTAAGTGGCAGGAATTATTTACTGAATTCAAAGACACACAAGGGCTATTAATGAACTTTCCCTCTGCTGCAGAAATGAACCAGCTGCACCAACCTGCTGCCCACCTGCTGCTGTCTTCATTGATTTACATTCCTGGCATACTTCTTAAACCTGGTTTTGTCTTCTTTGCTGGTTTTTAGGTGCTCACTGACCATCTCAGCTTTGCTCCAGGATCTCAGCTGAGGGAATGGACCCACAGTCACGGCACTGTGAGGTTCTGTTCAGTTCTCAGTAGAGTTTCGGGTACTTCCCGTGAAGTACTTCCCAGGTGGTGGGAAGGCACCTCTGAGCTCCTCAGAGCCCATCTTTGCCCTGCTGCCAGCTGAGAGCTTGGCCAGGTGTAGTTGCCTCTCTGAGTCACTGTCTCCCAGCAAAGGGACAAAGGCAGCAGGAGCTGCCCCTGGCAGGAGAAGGGAGGCCGTGAGTGACCAGGCTGAGCACACTCCATCCCTCTCTGGCCCTAAGGCCGTGCTGCTGTTGGGGTTGGTCAACCTCTGTCTGAGACTCTGAGTCCAGCTTGTGTTGCCATCCCCTTCTCAGGGAAATGTTGCCCGTTTCTTGGAAACCTGTTTGTTCAGGTCCTTTTTGCTGTTGATTTTTTTTCCATGGTCTCCCAACCTGAAAAACCTGAGGGGAGCAGAGAGACCTGTCAAGAGCCCACCGTGCTCTTAGTCCTGTGGTGCAGTTTTTGGAGGTGCTGTGTAAGAGCAGGGAGTTACACTGGATGATCCATATAGGTCATTTCCAAATTGAGCTGTTCTGTGATTCTTTGATCAAACCAAGGGATGGCAGTGTCTGCTTTGAGAAATAACCCAGCTGTGGAGATGGGAGCTGCTTGGAAATTCAGGCTGTGTGTGCTGGCTGTGGTTTCCCCATTAGGGCTGTGCAGGGAGGGAGGAAACAGCCCCCTCCTCTGCCTCCCAGCCTGTGCTCACAGGCTGCTGGGGGAGTTCATGGGACCAGGCCCCATTTTCCTTCAGTGCCAGTTGAGTCCTTTTGGAGGCAAATGGAACCAAACCCCATCCTCCCCCATGATGTGCATCCTGTCTGCATCCATTTCATCTGCCACTGTAACCTACAGGCTTCCTCCTGCCATCTTGCTTCCCTCTCCATGGTGAGTTCCCTGGTGTCTTGGCCTTGACCAACAGGTCCCCTGCTCTTGGAAGCTGTGGGTCACCCTGTGCCACCCCAGCTGTCAGACAGGGACACTGCTGCACAAATGCACAGGATGCTACCACCAATCACCCTTGTCCCTAGGATTTGGGCCACTGTCCTGCTGAAACTCATATGTGGCCCTGCTGGGTGGCTGCCCCTAGCCCTTTTTTTGGGATGTGAAAGGCTGCATAGCACATGGGACCCCAGTGTCAGGGGGTGTGGGATGTCACCTGGAAGATGGTGCCAGGCACACAGGCACAGCCTGTGTCCCCAGTGAGCTCTGTGTGCGATGAGTGTTACACAGCCAGTCTGACACTACTGGGAGCCGGGGGGTCTGGGGGTGCACGAGGTCTCGGCTGGTGATGGACATGGGGACCATGTGCCAGTGGATGTGGGGACAATATGCCACCTCTGCCCCCCAGGATGGGAGATACCCCAGCTGCTGCAAAGCCTGAGAATGCAAGGACTGGCCCCACAGGGGCAGACTGGGCTGGGGGAGGGATGATACTGGGTTATTGGTTGTTTTTGGTCCAGACTGGGAAGTAGCTCCTCTCCAGGCTGTTCTGAACCACTCCAAGGCCACTGTCAGTTATCCTGTAATGAGCAACAGCTCAGGGGGTGACCCAGGTCCACTGCCATCACCCCAGCACGCTCCAGCCAGTCCAGACCCAGCACCCCACACACAGCCTAAGCAGGGACCTGATTCTCTTGGACAAGGATCACAGAGTCCCACTCCCAGGACCAGGGATGAGTCACATCCCCTGAGAGGAACACGAGAATCACCCTTAAGGAACACCAGCACCCAAGAGGTTTCTGCTTCTTGTCCCTCTCTCCAGGCCTCATCTTGCTATGGTGCTGATAGGGATCAAGAAGGCTTCCCCTCCTCCTCCACTTGGCACAGGGCCCCTTCACTTGTCATTGTGCCAGGAGACGACAGGGATGTAGGACAATCCCTGGTACTTAATCCTCCCTTCACTTTGGGCTCTCCAGGTACAGTCCCTCAAGATGAGGATGAGCCCAAGACTCTGCTGGGCAGAGTGGGGCCAGGAGGGGAGGCTCTTGGTCTCATTACTAGCTCACATACTTCAGAGTAGCTACTCGGAAGTAATTCACCTCTATCCCACCCAAATGCAGCATGGCTCCTCTCTGGGTGTCCTGTAGGTATCTGGAGAGGCTCCTGCACCAGTGAAGGAGGTCCCCATTCTCCTCTCTGTACTGGTGAAAAAGCAACCGCGTAGGCTGGGCCTGATAAACAATTTATTGTGTTTTATGTTTTCACTTCTTCCTTAAACATGTGTCCAGTGAAAGTGTGTGGATGAGCTTGGTTTAGCCAAAAGGGCAATTAGCTCAGTTGCCATATTGCTCACTTAGCATGTGAGAAGTAGTGGCATTGGTGGCTGAATTCCCCCAGCATTTTTAAGATCAAGGGCCAGGTAGTGCCCTTGGGTGAAAACACCAAGGTGAGTGGAGGTGTTGATTTTCTGGAGGGTAGAAAGGCTCTACAGGCATATGTGGCCAGGCTGAATTGATGGTGTGAGGCCAGTGGGATGAGGTTCAAGAAGAGCAAAGTCTGAGTCCTGCCCTTGTGTCCCAAGAAGCCCCTGCAGTGGCCCAGGCAGGGGGCAGAGTGGCAGGAAAGCTGCCCAGCAGGAAAGGCCTTGGGGGTGCTGGCTGAGAATGGCCAAACCTGAGCCAGCATGTGCCCAGGTGGGCAGGGAGGCTGGTGGCCTTCTGGCCTTCTGTGTCAGCAACAGTGTGGGCAGCAGGACCAGGGTGGTGATTGTCCCTCTGTGCTGGGCACTGGGGAGGCCACACCTCGAGTGCTGTGTGCAGGTGTGTGCTCCTGTTCAGATGCGATTAGTGAGAGAGGCCTGTGAGAGAATTAGAAGTGCCAAGGAGGTCATCGACCAAAGTTAACAATGGGGATTTTATTGAACAATAAATGTGGGGTAAGAGATATGGATGGGAAAGAAGGGAGTGAGAAGGAG
>VYXD01012675.1:1322476-1389175 GCA_013397195.1 Hylia prasina
GCTGCCTCAGCCTCGTCCACGGCATCGGCAGGCCAGAAGCAAACCACAAACACCTTTGCCTCTACGGGCTCTGCTGTGGGGAGAGGCTCGCTGTGCCCCGCACTGCAGGGATCGCTGTCCCAGTCAGAAGCTGCTGGCTCTGCTTCTTCATCTTGCGGGTGGAGCGGCCATGCGCTCTCTGGCTCGCTGTCCCTCTCTCCTGCTCCTTCTGTCTCAGGGAACTTTTTTCCCTCCCACTTCTCCTGCAGCTTGTTTAGAAGAGCATCACAGGACAGCGAGTTGCCAGAGCACAGGTCTGCCAACAGGTCAGGAGGTGCCACATCTGCCCTGTTTTCTGCCTCTCCTGCTGAGCCTTTGGTCACGCCCGAAGTGCTTTGCGGCTCCTGGGAGCCTGCAGCAACTTCCGGAGTGACACTTGACCCATCCCCACAGACACGTCCCTCTTTCTCCTCCGCTGGGAGAAACAAGGCGCTCTCTGCCTCACTGTCCCTCCCTCCTGCCACTTCTCTGTCAGGGAGCTCTTCCTGCTCCCAGTTTTCCAGTAGCTCGTTGACGAGAGCGTCGCAGTACAGCGAGTCGTCAGAGGCATCAGGGCACAGCTCAGCCAACAGCTGGTCAAGAGACACAAACTCAGAGTCCTTTTGTGTCTCTCCTGTGGTGTGTCTGGTCCCGCTGCAAGCGCTCTGCAGCTCTGAGGGGCCTGCAGCTGGCTCCAGGGTGGATCCCTGGCTTGGTGGATCCCTGAGGATGCACCTGGACCTCATGGGGTGTTCACTGACGTCCAGGGAGGAGACAATGGCGCTAAACATCGCGTCATACGTCTTGTCTTCCAGCTCCTCCAGCTCCTCTCTCTTGTGACGCAGGCGACACACCAAAGCCTCCCCATCCTCTGGGCGCAGCCGCTTGGGACGCGCAGTTTGCTGGGCTGGCTGACAAATTCCCTCCGCCTTTTGGCATCCACCTAACCACTTGGTGGTTCTCAAGGTGGACTTGAGGGACCTGTCCTCACGCAGATATGGGCACAGGTCTCTAAACAGGTCACTGCAGGCGCTGCCCCCATGCCCTGGCTGCACCTCAATGAGCTCCTCTGTCTCAGAGTGCCCCAGGTGCTTCCAGGCCGGCCGGCTCCCAGTGCACAGCCGCTCGCCGCCTGTGGGTTGCAGGCATGCCAGGCGAAGGGCCTGCCTTGCTGCTGGCCCACGCCGGTTGTACAGCAGTGGCTGCGCCTCACGGGGCTGGCCATGGGCATTTGCCTCCTGCTGCTTCCACATCTTGAGGGTGCTTTGCCAGAAATGGCCACGCGCACCCAGGGGAACTGCTGCCTTCTGAGAAGTTGCTGCCTCCAAAGAAGCTGCTGCCTCCTCAGAGAGCTGCTGTCCTGAGGGTGGCTGCTGCAGGGATTTATAGCCCCCATAGTCATGACACGGGCCCACGTCACAATGGCCTCTGTGCACGATGTCACCGCGGGTCACAAAGGCCTGGCGGGCATGGCCGTCCCTTGCCCCAGAGGGCTGGCGGTTTCCATGCAGCCGCCCCTGGTCACAAATTCCCTTTTTAGGCCTTTGCTTGACTTGGCCCATGCTTGTTCTTCTCCCAGTGACCTGCAGCTCTGTCTCATCTGTGTGTGCCTCCCCTAAACATCCCCAAAGAAGCCCTGAGCCATGCCAAATTGGTTTTCCCACCCCGGCCATCATGTGTCCTAGCCCTTGGCTGTGACCCCAGGTAGAAAGTTCATCAGAAAGGCAAAAACTCTTTGAATTTAATCTGGCTGCTACAGTACAAGGCAATAAAAAGACATTGTTTCAGAAGATAAGGCACACAGGAGCGCCAAGGAAAATCACCCTTCTTTAATCAATGTGGGGATGACGGGAATATGGTCACAAGGCATGAGGGGAAGGCTGAGGAGGGCAATGCCTTCTTTGCCTCAGCCTTCAACAGGCAGATGGGTTATGCGGAGGACAAGCAGTCCCCTGAGGTGGCACACAGGGGCGGGGAGTAGGCCAGAACCACACCAATCCTAGAGGAAGTAGTTAGTGACCTGCAGAGCCAATGAGACCCTGACAGGTCTATGGGGCTGGCTCAGAGTCCTGCAGGGGTGCTGAGGGAGCCCATGGAAAAGCTGTCAAAGCTGCTCTTCCATCCTTTCCCATCATTATTCCTGGCCAGTCGGGGAGGTCCCACATGACTGGAGGTGGCAGCGTGACATCCATGCCCAAGAAGGGCCTAAGGGAGGATGCAGGCAACTGCAGGCCTGTCAGCCTGACCTCGGGGCCTGGCAAGGTTTTAGAGCAGATCATCGTCGGGGGGATCATATGGCCTGGAGAGTACAACTGAGGGATCAGGCCAGGCCATGTGGGTTTAGGAAAGGCAGGTCTTGTCTGAGCAGTCTAATCTCCTTTGAGGTGTGGGTGATGCCTCTCAGGGCTGAGGGAAAATCGGTGGACGAAGTCTCCCTGGAGTCGAGCCAAGCCTTTGACTCCGTCTCCCACAGCACAGTCCTAGACAAGCTGTCAGCCCAGAGCTTGGGCAGGGGCACTCCTTCCTGGGTCAAGACTTGTGAGGATGGATGTGTCCAGATAGTGGTGGGAAATGGTGCCACATCCACTTGCTGTCCAGTCTCTAGTAGTGTCCCCTGGGCCCATTCCTGTTCAGTGTATGTCCTGCTGATGTGGCCAAGGGCATTGAGGGTAGGCTCAGTTGTTATGACACCAAGGTGAGTGGAGGTGTTGATTTTCCGGAGGGTAGAAAGGCTCTACAGGCATATGCGGCCAGGCTGAACTGATGGTGTGAGGCCAGCGGGATGAGGTTCAAGAGCAAGGTCTGAGTCCTGCCCTTGTGTCCCAAGAAGCCCCTGCAGTGCTCCAGGCAGGGGGCAGAGTTGCAGGAAAGCTGCTCAGCAGGAAAGGCCCTGGGGGCACTGGCTGAGAGCGGCCAAACCTGAGCCAGCATGTGCCCAGGTGGGCAAGGAGGCCAGTGGCCTTCTGGCCTTCTGTGTCAGCAACAGTGTGGGCAGCAGGACCAGGGTGGTGACTGTCCCTCTGTGCTGGGCACTGGGGAGGCCACACGAGACTTGGTGTTTCTAGTTTTTAGACCCTCACGACAGGAAGGACCTTGAACTGTTGAAGCCTGTCCAGACCTAGGCAATGGCCCTGCGAAAGGATTTGGAGTACAAGCCTTGTGGGGATCCTGAGGGAGCTGTGGGGTCTCCATCTGGAGGAAAGGAGGCTCAGGGGAGACTTTGTTACTCTCTACATGTCTCTGACAGGAGGTTGTAGCCAGGTGGGGCTGGTCTCTTCTCCCAAGTCACAAGCATACAGTTACAGAATCAACTAGGTTTGAAGAAACCTTAGAGATCATCAAGTCCTTTCTATGAATAGGACAAGCCAAAATAGCCTCAACTAGCACTAGGGGAAGTTCACACTGAGTAATAGGAAGAATCTCACCATGGAAAGGCTTGTCATGCCCTGGAATGGGCTGCCCAGGCAGGTGGTGGATTCACTGTTCCTGGAGATGTTTAAGGAAAGACTGGATGTGGCACTCAGTGCTCTGGTCTACTTAACAAAGGTGGTGATTGGTTATAGACTAGACTCAATCTTGGAGGTATTTTCCTGTGTAATCAATTCTGTAATGATTCTATGAAAACTGAACCAAACCCCGGTTGGGCGTTGACTTCTCAGAGCTGTTGATACTCGTTCTGAGGAATTTCCTTTAGGAAGAATCACAGATGAAATCAATCAAGGAAACTAGAAATCGAATAGGACAAGAGAGCTCTTAACTGCAAGTTTATCCATCATCTAGTGTTTGTGATCTCGCTCCAGCTTTCCCCTCTTGCTTGCAATGGTCTGAGCGGTTGATGAGTTTGGAAGGGAAGTGATTTCTTTGGGAGCTACTTGTGGCTATTGAATTATAGACTCAGAGGTGACTTTTTTTTAATACAGCTCCTCAGCCCTGGTGATGGTATGAGAGGTGACGGATTCTGTGTGACAGCCACCACCCTTTGTCAGAGCAGAGCCTGGAGCTGGGGACACACACCTGCCCCAGGTATCCCCATTTTGTTCCACCTGTGCTCTCTCCTGGGTTACACTTGAATCCTGCAAGTGTCAGGTGAGTTTAGAACCATCTCTGAATTGCAACACCTGCATTTTTGCCAGGTAATGTTTGGCCGTCACATTTTTGGAAATATTCATGAAGCTCTGGGGTGCAGGTGAGTGTTATTTGCCTTGCACAGCTCAGGGATCAGATGTCCCTCTGCTCACCTTCCCTACAAACACCACAGGGACACGAGCCACCAACTCTTACTGAAATGTTTATTAAGATTGAACTTCGGAACAATGGATTGGAACACAATGTCTCGTGGAGTAGAATATTTCTAAACTGATTTTTTTCTTTTCTATGCATAAATGAAAAAAAATCAAGATTATACAAAAAGAACAGAAAGTGCAGAACACAATAAAACAGTTCTCATGCAACAATTTTTTAACCTTTAAACAGAAAATAAGCTCAACAGTGTAGAAATAAAAATCATACATACATTATGCCGTCTACGCACTCAAACATTCATCTGTGACATCACTTTTCTTTATCCCTTTTTCCTCATAAAACAACATTATGTGTTTAACACATGCTTATAAACATTGCTAAACTCAGCAAGAGCTATTATAGTGCCCCAACTTAATAAGTTGATAAAAAAGTAGTTGTCATATGGCCAGTTCACAAAGGAACTAAATATTCTTTTTTTCTTTTTTTTTCTTTTTTTTAATTTTTTTCCCCGCTATGAGATGCCTATATGCAGCGTTCTAGTAATATGAGGCATTTAAAATAAGCTGGTCATTTGGCTACTTAAAGGGCTTAGTGTTCACGTTACATCAGGCAAAACAAATTCACATTGGGAACTGCTCATCTGTTGAGAAAAAAGTCTGGATTTTGGGGTTATTTATTACAATTTGGCTGTTGCTAAGGACTGAGTAGGTGCACATTAAATAAGGTGACACTGAGTTTGACTAAATGCTCCCAGAGCTTCACCCCAAACTTCCAAATTTAAGAATAAATGTGCCAGAACAGGTCAAACGGAACCATGCTCTGTATTTTCCCTAAAATTTTAGCAGGTTGCAAGGGCATCAAAAGCCCTTTAATTGCAGCAGATGTGCTCTTTTGGTGAGGGATCTATTTGTTCCTCCTGGACACCCCGTGTGCTCCCTGGGGTGAGGGAAGCTGAGGTGGAAATTGAGGTGAAGCTGCTGGGGTTGAGGAACCAAACCAAATCGGTTTTCCAGGAGATGATTTTAATTTAAACGACAGGAAAAATCATCTGCGTAATGAGCAGATCAGTGGGTGCAAGTGCCATGCCAGGAAAAGGAATTGAGCCTTTTTGTTGTTTTCTAAGGCAGTTTCTGAACTGCTGAGCCTCAAATTCAAACCCCAGTTGGTGTTTGAGCTGCTGCAGCTCCTTTGGATGCAACACGACAAAGAGAAAACTTTGGGTAGCTCCACTTTTTCCAAATGACCATTTTGTGACATGCTTTACAAACGTTCAGCTTTGTCATTTAAGGAAGGAAAACAGCTAAAGGACTCTCTGGAACCATAAAGTTTCTGCAAAGAAAAATAAAATTTGGTATTTCTTCCACACAGTCATCAATAACATTTCTGTGCAACATTTGGTGTCCACTACATTTATTTGGCCTATTCAAAGGAAATGAGGACAAAACAGCTGCAAAGAAAACCAACTTCTCTTTCACAACAGACACTTCAGATGCTGAAGCTGCTACATGTGCTTGGAATATCATGCAGGAGTTAATTTGTTCATTTAAACAGGATACATATTTATAGCTGAGCTTGTCTCGCATCAGACTAGGATGAGAGGAACCTGGAAGAACTCAGTTGAAAACATTGTGGAGTACAGTGACAGTAACACACAACCCCCAAAGGTATTTTGGCCCAAGCAATGTGTCTGGAAGTGTACAAACACAGAGGTACAGACACACACACATCCCTAAAAACCCCCAAATCTTAGCACCTGCTCAGATGTCCCAGCTCTCCCAGGAACAAAGTGTGACTCTCTACCTTTACTCATAGATGTGATCTCAACCTGCATGGCTAAGAGACCTGGCAGCCAGGAAAATCCTGCTTTCCATGACGGATGCTGGAGGAAGCCAAGCTCATCCCAGACCAAGGGCAGGGGGCATGTTCTTAGCAATGGAACTGAGGTTTTAATGAGGTACCTGGCAAAAAGCACCGTGGTTGCTGCTGTCATTCCAAGTGTTGGGGTGTTGGTGTCCCAGGTGTCTGGTGGGAGAGGGATGAGAAAGACTATGAAGACTATTTCCTCGCCTGTGAGGGAAACCTCATGCAGCTTGTTCCATTCTGGGGTCTGAGTGCCAGCATTGGCATCATCAAGAAAACCAGGAGGGTAAATTTGCAGTCATCTCCTTTTCAGACTGATGTGCCGGGTATATTTCCAAGCCTTTCCAAATGAAAGGGGAAAAGGACATTGTATGTTTCAAGAGCACAAATCTCTGCTGGATTTACTGGACTCCTCCCTCCTGATGATGAACGACCCCTATCTTTCCACAACTGCTCCCAGCCAGCGCCAGCAAACCACCAGATTTGTGTTATTAAAAAGCTATTTAGGCAATAAATCTCTATGAAAGTCATCAAACCAGCAGGAAGAGAAACATTCCTAAGAAATTATTGCTTCTGTAGCCTGAAACTGCCATCCATAAACAGCACAGTTCTCACTGGACTGCTGGAATAACCCAACAGGGCCAAACCCACACTCTGCCTTTCCGAAGGGTCAAAGTTAAAGCTTTTCTGCTCTCACATGAAACATCTGGAGATGTGCAGCTGATCGACCACAGCCCATGAGGGTCCGGGCACTAGCAGTGCCTCATGTCACACATCACTGCAGCAGAACATGTTAAAATTGTTTATACTATTGAACAACACAGAATTGAACCACTAAACCTTAGTCCTACTACACTGAAGGTCCAATGGGATGACAGGAATACAAACCAAAAAAAAAATTGTTGTCACCAGGATTAACAAAAAAAAAGCCACTTCAAACTTCTCTTTCCACAAACTCTGCAACAAACATATAAAACTGTACTACTTTAATTGTGACCAAAAAAAAAAAATTCTGTATCAAAAGATAAGGTAAGGTACAGATGAAGAAATAAACCATTGCCCACTCTACCCTGAGAAGTGCTGGGGCTAGAAAGAAAAGTTTCACATCCAAGGAAAAGCCCTTGGGAAACCTCAGCAGGTGAAGCCCGTGTGGGGGTTTCCCAGGCTGGCCCAAGGACAGGAGGAGATGCTTTGGCTGGAGCTCCCCAAGTTAATTCTTCTGGCAACACTACAAAAACTTCAGCACATTTACAATGAATAATTACTTCCTTTGCCTTTACCAGGGAGTGAAATCAGCTTCCTGCCGTGGCAGTGTGTGTATTCCTGCTTTGTGAGCCCCATAAACAACTCCAAACACGGATTTTTAACACCCAGTTCTTAGAAATGAAGCCATGCTAAATGCTGTCCGTGACAAAACTGGCCCTGCCCTGCCTTTGCTTGAAGCCTCTGGGTTTGAAATGAAAGGTCCTTCCTCCCTCCTTGCCCTTCCCTGGCTGAGAACACTCCATAAACATGGGTGAGCTCACTCCCAAAATGGTTTCATGTTCCCTCTGTGGGATGTGAAGTCAGAGGGAGGTTCAGCCTCTCCTCCCTCTCTGCAGTTACTTGGTCAGTGTGATGGTGCAGTGAAAGATCTTGGCTTTGAAAGTGCAATGTGGAGTAATGGAGATTTGATCAATGCTGGTCCATGGAACCCGTGGGAAAAGGTAAGGCTGGCACCAGTCAGAAGATGCAGGTTTTTAAACTGTTAAAGAAACTTTCCAGCAGTAGAGATTAAAATAAGGAGTACTTGACAGTGGCTAATTAACCAAAAGCAGAATCTTCAAAAGGCGCTTTGAAACTAAAATATTAAAGCCACTTTAAAATGTGTAACTCAGCACGTAACTTAAAGGAATGCCAGTTCTAGGGTGAAACACAACACTTGTCTCTCACACATGAACATCACTAGAATATATTAAATGTAACTGAGATGATGAAATTCATGGCAGAATTTCTCACAACTGCCTTCTTCATTAAAGTCTCATACTCTTCAGTAGTATCGCTCCCCTGGCTGAACACAGTTCACAGTACATGTTCTACATAAAAAAATATTCATCATAGAAAAAAAAGACTTCCTCAAGACACTTGGAAAAACAAATACAACCAACCCCTAAGTCCTGTGTGATTACATGTACTTCAGTGCTCTGTGATGTCACCAGCCTAAAAACATAGTCACCCTTGACAGCAGAGGCCACACACATTGACTGGAAGCCTTCAGAAAAACCCACGGATGCCACCTTCAAATACACCCAAACATCCATTTCTCAAATACATTGACAATTCAAGTAATTCAATTAAAACTACTTTTCATATTGAAATACAGCTTCTTTGTCTGAATGCCTTGATTGCAGCATGATTGACACAGGCATTTGCAAGTCTTGGAGGAGGAGGAGTTTGAGGCAGCAGGAATCTCACACCACGCTGTGTCTGCCTGTCCAGCACATGGACTGATGGCAGCCCTGGGGGCCCAAACCAAAATGAGTCAACAGCATCATGAACATGTCTTACAAATGACAATTGGAAGTTTGTGAAACACAAGTTTTGGAAGTTGCTTTAAATGGCTGCTGGATAATGATCCAAACCTATTTTAAATCAAGTGAGCACAACTCTTTCAACCTCTTTCCAGAAAAGTATCTTTGCACTGCAGCTGTGTCCTGAATCACAGAAGGGGACATGGAGGATGTGCTGACGACATTGGTACGGCAGCTCAGAAGAGCTCTGGCCTACAATTCCTCCAACACAGGGACTGGAACAGCAACATTTGAATTTTAAGGCCTAAAAACTGTTCTGACACGGATTTTTATACACCCAGACTATGCCATAAAGTGACGGAGGTAGGCCTTGGGTTCTCCTTGTTGTACTGACCCCGTGCCTTTACCTTGGCTGAGGCATTCCCAGCCAGGAGGTTAAAGGATTGTAAAAAGTGCAATTAATCAATGACTTCCTTTCCCTACGGAAGAGAATCCGCACGCCCCCTCCCACAAAGCTGACCCCAGAGATGCCCTTTCTCCACGGCAGCTTCATCCAGAGATGATCAGGTTTATATGCTGAGAAAACCCCCGAGTTCACCAGCATGTGAAACTCTCAGCTAAAAATTGTCACAGCGTATTCCAACGACATTCATAAAATGCAGCACTTGTGATAAAGAAATCTGTGAGTGCTGGTCACCTCTCCCAGCTGCTGCTCCTTCCATCTACAGCTGACATCCAGCACCTAGTGTCACCCTCTCCTGACAAGCAGCAGATTTGGGAGTGGTTGTGAATAGTATGACTAAAAGAATTCACGGCAGTTTCTTAGAAACTGCAGTAATTGCTTTTTTTTCCTTGAAATAATTGCAAATAAAAGAATTCTGCAGTAATTGCACTAACAAAAACATGAAGTCTAAAATTAATGTAGCTGTCAGACCAGTAATATCATGCTTGTGAAAAAAATCAATTGATATCTAAGCATTTGATTCAGTTATTATGCTAGTGAAATCTGAAATGTTCAGACAAAAAAATGGCAAGAGACTATAGGTCAAGATAGCTTCCATTTTCTGTTAGTTTAAAAACAGCCGAAAACTTAATTTTTCTAACTGCTAATTGTATACACTGTGAGTCTCATGCAGATTAATAAAACTTATTTGAAATCTAAATGTATTCTTAATAAAAAAGTGTTCAGAAATGACATTTCTAAGTTGTAGAGAAAGCAATTAGCATCAGAGCGACCTGCTCAAAACCTAGAGGAAAGACTACAGAATTTAATTTACATTTTTGCACGAAACTGCCTTTTCTTCTGCAAATTTTAGCTACAAGTAGTGAAGGTCCTAATTTGCTTTCCTGGAAAAAAACCAAAAACACAACAAAAGTTCTTGATCCTGCACCTGCACTCCTTGGAATGTGGGTGAACAAGTGTTGGTGGCCTCACACAGCTGACTCGCCCTCCGGCTCCGCCATGGCAGCTCCTTTGCGCGTCAGCTTCAGCACCGTCGGCTTCTCCGCGCCCGCGCCGCTGCCCTCAGCTGTCTCTGGAGGACCCAGTCCCTTCTGCTCTTCCTTTGGCTCTTCGTTGACTTCGGGGTAAATCACCAAGAAAGTAGCTGTCAAAAAACCCAGGAAGGATCCCACCGAAGCCACCACGGGGATGACTCTGACCGTGCCAACCACGTCCACCACGCCGCCGAGCGCGGAGGCCACCAGGATCTGGGAGATGTAAACCTGACACGACAGGATGGCGCAGTCGATGCCGAACCCTCGCTTCGAGTTCCCGGGGCTGTGGTGAATGTACTGCAAAAAGACATGTGGTAGGAGGTAAAACAGTGGATGAAAGCAATACTTAAACACCAGAACTTTCCTTGAATTTCTCAGCCCCATGGTCAACTTCATATCATCTTTGTGCAGCACCACGACACAATTCCAGAGCAACAGCCTCCTTTATCTGCTCATCAACAGGATCCTCAGGACCCTGCAGCATGAGGCAGTTATTGACTGGGTCACTTCTAGCCCAAATCAGCTCCAAGATTAGGTTTTGTAAAAAAAATTTTACATGAAACATTTGGTGTTGCATGAAACAATAATTTTATGATCATAAAAAGGAATCCCCCTCCCAATCTCAATGCAGGGACTTATAATAAATGTTCCTCCTGTAATTTGTAATCCAAATGGAATAGTGGAATGACACTGTCTGGAAGTAAAATCGTCCTTGTTTCCAGCAGAATTGTTTTGCTTTATTCATCCCCAAAATCACAGCTGCATTTCCAGACTCACTTCAAAATCTAAGACTGTGAAAAACATGAGTAACACTACCGCACCACATCCACGGCAGGAATAACAACCAGATATATAGTGAATACTCCAATAATAATTTGATTTCTCTTCATCTGCCATATGCACCCAGATTGTTTTATACCTCAGCATACGAAAAAGCAATCATGACACCCTCTGAGCCAACTCAATGCCAAGACCATCTGATTCCAGCACCAGCTCCTGTTTATCCATTCAAGCTTTGGCACACATCTCAACAAAGCAGGTATCTTCAATGATGGGATTTAACAAATCCATTTTGCCACCATGATCCTAAGAGAAACATGAATGTTCTGCCTTGATTCACATATATACTCCAAATATTCCACATACCTGTTTTATCTCATGGTATTGTCCCAAAAGCGCGTAGGGGCAGTAGGAGATGCTCATGGAGACTATTCCCATCGTGCTGATCATTATCATGGTGACATACACATTGGGGAACATGGCCATCACTGCAGTGCCAAGGGAAAAACCCAGAGTGCCCAGGATGTAGATCACTTTTATGCTGAGGTCGTAGTTGTCCAAGTATTTCTGCAACAAGGCTGCAGGGATAAAGAATAAAACACGAATCATAGAATGGTTTGGGTTGGAAAGGGCCTTAAAGACCATTCAGTTTCAACCACCCCTCCCACAGGCAGGGACACCTTCCAGTATCCCAAGGTTGCTCCAAGCCCCATCCAACCTGGCCCTGAACACTTCCAGAGATGGGTCATCCACAGCTTCTCCGGGCAACTTGTCCCAGTGCCTCACCACCCTCACAGAGAATATTTTTTTCCTACAATCTAATCTAAACCTACTTTTTTCAGTTTGAAGCCCTTTCTCCTTACATATCAGTTTACTCACTAAAGTTTTAGGGGATTGATGTGGCCATGGAAGCTCTATACCCTGTTTAGGAGGTGGATGCTCATATTTGGGCTGTCTGACCAGCACAGCCCAGCTCTCACTGGGAACAGGATCTGTTCCTGCTTCAGAAAGAGCCTGTCCCCACAGTACTGAATTGTGCAGACATGCCTGCTATGTGCTGCAAAAGGTAGAATTTAAGTTTGGCAAAAACTATCAATTTCAAAGTCTATTGCAAGCCCAAATTATCTGCAGAATGACTTTCAGAAATACATATTTATAATTTTGATTTAAAAACAGTCTTTGCAAAAACCCTCTTGCATATGCTTGAATCTTCTACCAAGCATGATTTTAGTTTCCTGAAGGCTTGTTGAATGCCACTCAATATCCTTTGATTTCATTTTGTGCTTTATGCCACTTAACCATCTGTTCATATTTCCACCTCTACATTTGGAAGAACTTTTTAATATTAATTCTTAAAGAAGCTTTTCCCCTTATGAACGCAAGAAATGCTTTTCCTGCTTTTCAGGATTTAGATGACCCTTGTGGGTCACTTCCAACTCCAAATATTCCATGATTCTATTATTACCTTAGAAATACATGCATGAGGTGCATTCCACTGTGTGACTGCACAGTCTCTTACCTGAACAAACGGCAGCAGTAGCAGCATAAATCACCAGCCCCCAGCATCCCATCTGAACTCCAGCATTGTAGGCGTGCAGCTCAGTTGAGTTTGAAGGGGCCTGCAACAGACACCAACACCACTTTGTTGTACTGAGCGCATCTCAGAAATGAGGGACTCTGAGCAGGTCTGCCCATGGGAACTGCTCTCCTACCTTTGGATCACCCTGGAAGATGACCTGGCCCATGAAATCCGTATAGAACACAGCTTCGGCAATGATGGAAAACCAAGTCAGGAGGTGGCAGACGCACAGCCTCAGCAGCTCCTTGGGCATCTTTAGCATTGACAACCACAGGAGTCTGACGGTGGTTTCGGTCTCGCCCTCTTCGCTCTCCGTGTCCCCGCTGGAGTTGGTGGTGCCGCTCTGGTTGCGGTGCCGGCAGCGCTGCCGCTGCCGTTTCTGCATGTCGTAGATGTCGTTCATGCTGCGCGAGGACTTGATCAGGACGATGGCGTTGGCCCGGCGGAAGCGGTACCGGTGGGAGCCGATCTTGCCGTAGTACGAGAAGGTGTAGGACGGCTGCCGGTAGAACATGTGCCTCCGCCGCCGCATGGAGTTGGAAGTGCTGGATTGCTTCATGCCTATTCTGGCGTGTCCGTTGAGGAACTCTTTTGGTAGGGAGCCGTTGATGTTTGGGACTTTATCTTCATTTAAACGATTATCAAGCAACATTTCCTCCTCCTTCTCATTCTCCCTGAGGAAAGCAGAGAGGTGGTTGAGTTTGGACTTCATGATCTCCTGGCTCGTGTTGTGGGGAGTGTTCGGATATGAAGCATCCTGAAAAATGGAGGGTTCAATATCATGCAGGAAAAGCAGCTCCGATTCAATTTCCAATGTGGCATCGGGCATGTGCAGAACTGAGTCACTCTTGCTTCTCACAATGTTCACCTCAAGGAACTCCATATTGAGGTCATGCTCCGACTGAACCTCATCATGGAACATGGAAGCTCCATACGGCTCTTCCTCACTAATGACATTCAGCCGATTCAAAGGAGGGAGACTGCCGCTGAATTTGGCACTGGAAAGTGTGTCTCCTTCATCATCGATCCTGTCCTGCTGAGGGTTATATTGCTCTTCTTCAATGCTAAAAAGGTGGAGAGCAACGGAGACAGAGAAAATAATGGCTGCAAAGAAAAAAAGGACTTGCTCTTGAGATTTAAAAATGCTACCCAAAAAGGTCTGTGTCCAGTCCAGCCCTCCTAACATATAACCAATCGCTCCTCCAAGACCTGTGGAACAGAAAAAAGTGAGAAGTGAGTTCAAGAAAAATCAATTCAGCCACAACCTGGTCTTCAGGAAGACTGAACAGCTGCCAAAACATCTCAGCTAACTCCCTACCAGCTGAAAATGCATGGATGTTCAGGGCCATGTCTTGTTCTTCACTGTCCACCACATCCAACAAGTAGGCCCGAATTGGCCCTTCGGTTGCATCGGCGCAGAAGTCCAACACCACAACCCCAAGCACAGTGAGAACTATTCCAATGGGCTGCTTGTCCGGGACATCACCAATGGCCAGACCTGGGGAGAAATGGGAGAGGTATCTGAGCATCTCATTAAAAAAGGGCAAACTCCTTAGAACAAGCTTAATACCTAAGAGAGAGGTGGCCAACATGCTCACTGCAAACATTCCTTTATGCAGCAAAATGGTAATTTCAGCTCTTTGACAGAGCATCATAGAAGGTCTGGGACATGGATGGTTTTTATGTTCTTAAGACTGACATTTATCAAAATGTTATTTTATAAAGCATCTCTTAAACCTCTGGGAGCACTGGATATTATTTCATATTCCTCCCATGTATTTTCCTTTGGATGCTGAAGGCTGTTTTTATAAAAGACAGCCATGGTGGGAGAGGGGAGCATCCAAAATGACATATTTCATCTGCCAGATACATCCACGGTAACTTCACTGCTGGCAGCATTCCTGACACGATGCTTAGTGTGCAGTAGTTGAAGTGCATAAGGATAAAGTGAAATTTAACCCCTTCATCTCTCTTTTTGCTTTTCTTAAACATTCTTATTTTTTCGATTGCTTTTTATAAGCAAAACTTTCAAGGATGAAGCAACATGGATTTATTTTGCATTGCAAAAAGCATCAGTCAGCTTCTGTTGACAGCATAAGATGAAATGCTTTTTGTCTACAGAGTAGAAAGGCAGCATTAATGCAGAGCTGGATAATTTGTCATGAGATGAACCAGTGACAAAAGCATGAATTACTTGAATCACAGAGATTTAGAAGTTACACATGCAAGGCTGATAAAACCATTAGTGTAACTGATTAAAATGTCTGTGGAAGGAGATGAACTGGCTAAGCCACCAAAAGTCATCTAAATCTCAAGCGTTGATTCCTGCATATTGAATCCTTGTTTACACCAAGCCCTTTGAAGGCTAAAGAAATTTTTAAGTGCTCCACACTCAGCTGAACTGTACAGAAGAAAACACAAACAATGCTTTAGATCTGCTGGAAACCTGAACAGGGCAGGAGAGAACAGGAGCTGGGCAACATGTTCTCCCAGCACATGGCTGTATCACAATTGGGATTAACCAATCTCTGTGTTCCTGGTACCCTTCCCTATGACTCCTACTGCCAGAGGCCACATTGTGAAAGAGGGTCTGATACAGTTTTTGCAGCATCTCCTCTTGTCCCAAATTGCAATTAGGATTGAAAATAACTATAGAGACTGAGGATAGAAAGTGAAGAAGAAAAATCAACAATATTTTGTGCTGATTTATCAGAAGGCTTCAAAATAAGCCTATAAACTGAGCCACAGGTTTGCTTGCCAGTATCAATGGCTCATGACCTAAACTACTGTATGGAACTGAGAGCTTCTTATCACTTAAAATCTTGTAAGAGGGTTGCAGTCTAACATCTTGCAAACATCTGGAAGAAGAGGAATGTCTTGGAGACACAACTACTAAATAAAATTGATGACAACTAAATACAATTGATATCAAACCATACAGTCACCCCAGGAAAATGCCATATGATAACAATTGAAATAAATAACATTTATTGTTTGGATAAATTAAAAAACAAAATAAATGTCATCTATCTGAATAGTTTGTCCACTGCAGTTTGCAGGGAATTGAAGGCTGGCTTTCCAGTCTGGCTTTAACAGGCTGAGCCAAGGTAACTTTCCACTCATTTCCTTCAATTAGTAGACCTGTTTCACAATTCAGCTGCATCTAACCCCAAAAAAGAGAGCCAAGAGGATGTTATTAGGTGCTAAGTTCCTTTTGTTTGCACCAGTCCAATCATTTTGTAAACATTTTCCTAAATGTACTTGCTGTCACCTCTCCTACAATAAATTTACAAAGAGATTGTAGATTAAATTAGTAGTAAACTATGTTCAAGGGAAACTATTTTTACCAGCTTTGATGGGGGCTCAGGAAAAATTATTTTCCCACATAGTTTTTGATAAACAAATATTAACTGTGTTCTGGACTTTTTCAATACCGGGTCTAAGAAAAGCACAAGAAAAAGTGAAAAGATAATTTTTGAAATAATGCTGGAAACAGGATGTGTTACCAGATATGCATTAAAGGGAAAATGGATCACAACAGGAAACATTTCCCTGTGAACAGGTTGCTACAATTTTCCCATGTCAAGGATCGACCAAATTCGTCTCAGGGACTGCAAACATTATGCTGGCAACCATTGTATTAATAACATTGTTATTAATACCACTTACAGCTATGATTGCACAATGCTCAGCACAGTGCTGTAACTCCTGAGTTCAAATAATAACAGGCAAGATGGACAGAGCTCAAGTGCAGCATTGTGGAGATTTCTAATGATTTTAACATTAAATATGAGGAAAACCAAATGCAGAACATTATCTTCCTACATTAAAATCTCAAAGCAGGTACATTAGCAGGGGATTTCCTTGCTATTTACCTATCACAGAGCCATTAAGGAAAAGTGCAACTCCAAAGAGGACACCAATGCAGAGAGCAAGGATAAAAGGCCGCCGGCGGCCCCAGCTCAGTGTGCAGCGGTCACTGGCCGAACCTATGAGCGGAGTGAAGATCAAGCCCAGGATAGGGCTGAGGAACCAAGTGAGGCTGTAGTATTGTTCAGGAAGACCTAAAACGAAGACAAAAATGATGGAAAGGTTATGTGGTACACACTGAACATTTCACTCTATACATGAAGTTGTGTTACAGCATTGAAAATGGTAAATTGAGGGTAATTTACCTCCAGTGAATTCTCTTCCAAATTAAAAACTCATTTAAGATTCTTTAGCAATGTTTAAAAAAACAGCTAAGGAAAGCACAGATCGTTTACCTTTCAAATACCTGGGCAATAAGAAGTGAACAGTTGGAGTATTCCTGCTATGGAATGCTCTATCAGTTTGTGGAACATAAACCCGAAGATTTTGGGGTGCTTGGAAGCTGCCTGGCTGTCATATACATAGATCCCCTGCTCAACAAAGCTTTTAGGATTCAAAATTGAACATTATAGTGGTGCTATCTTCATCTAAGACCACACCCACAAAAGAGTTATTAAAGATTTAATGGACTGAAAGTGAAGGACAAGAATTTGAATGTCTTGTGAAATGTCCCATTTCTAAGCACAAAAATATTTACTTTCAAAAATGAATGACTGACAATAAAAACAACAATTAGCAATTATTCATCAACTTAGATAAATCTAAGGTTTGCTCATCCCCACTGTCTTTTCCTTCTTTAAGAATGAGATGACTATTCATAGGATGATACACATACTACATTACTACATAGCACATACTTGAAAACAACAACTTGCTAAAAATAATAATTTCTGGAAAAGAAAGAGCTCCCAAACCCTGCTCTCCATATGCCCAGCACGAAGCAGCGGCCTGCAGATGGCAGACCAGCCACAGCAGCAGCCACGCCGGCTCCTCTGGGACCTGCCTCCAGCTCGTTTATCAGCACAGGGCAGGTAACACTCCTACACGGTTCTTAGAAAAACGTTAAAAACAAAACAATCTATTTCTTGCAGTCCAACTGATGCCAACTCAGAACAACTCAGTGTCTTTATCCCAGGAAGGAAAACCATTTATTATCTAAACCCATATATGGCGAGTGCAAGCAGCATTTGACCTTTGCTGGCGAGATCAACCTGTACCTTGTGCTCCCTGTTCAGCTCACTGAGGCATCCATTACCAAGCAGGATTATACCAATCCCTGCCCAAAATAGCCCCTGATGCAAATTTGGAAGTCTAATCTGCTGCTGTTTAAAGTAGCACCAAATCTTGACTAGCAAGACTGACTTCTTCCATGAGACAGATCAGATTTTCCCAACAGCGCTGCACACTCTGTGGTGATAGAGAGTTTATATGATGGAAAATAAGCTATTTTTTGGCAGGAATAGCCAATTTCATCATCAGGATTCAAAACCCAGGTCTGAGGCCAAGGTCTGTGTGATTTGACTCAACTTTGGCTGATGAACAAGCTAACAGTGACAGCTGCTCTGATGAGTCCAGAGTTATTGGAAGAGACCTGCCCCTGCTGAAACTTCCCAATCTGTGTGTGCCATGAACCTTGTGCCACAGGGAAGGCATCACGGTTCAGCCACCTTTCCTTGCTACAGGCAGCTGCAGGCCTGTACTGAGGCCAATACTCCACATCAGTACTTAGCATGGAACTGCTGACTCCTTTTGCACAGGATTTAGATCTTTAGGAAAGGGCTATGTTTGTACAGGTGGCTCTGTGTTCACATCATGAATCAAATCACTATCTCCTGCTTAGCTTTTCCTGCTGTTTGGTGATGTATTGGCCGACATGGAAGTTTTAGCTGAGATATAACTCTGTGTGTATTTGCATATTAGACCTAAAGCTCTTGTTCAGGAAGCCACGGTGTCTCCAGACCACAACATTTATTTGCACCATCTAGCTTCTCTTCATGAACACTCTCCTCATCAAAGATGCAAGTTAGGAAGCCAGCAGTTCAAGCAGAAGTGCAAGGAAAACTTCCATCTCCATGTGGTTTTAACACTCCCTTTAACTTTACCAGGTTCAACAGCTTCCCAAGCATACAAGCAGGATCAGGCATCTCTTGTTTAACTGACACCTCACCTGCTCCAGTTTACACTTACCAGTGTGTAAGCTGGCTTAAAAATTAATTAATGATGGGGAAGAAGAAACATTTGGTTCAAGGCAAGTAAAACTGAAGGCTGGACATGATTCATTTAGGGTGAATGATTTTTCTGCAGGACTCAGAAGAAATGGCAACATGTAAATACTCATCCCATTTTGCCTGCACAGAGCCATCCTGGGAGCACTGGTTAAGCACCCAAGGTTGTTACTGTGTGAGGCCAAGTCCCTGCAGAGTCTGTTTCAAACACAGTGAGAGGCTGCAGCTTAACCAATGTCATGGATCCTTATTGCAGTCATCACCAACATCTGGAATAACTTGATGGGGTTTCACTGCACGAGGGCTGTGTGTTGAAAGCAGATATTTCTTTTCTGAATTATGTTGTGACTTGTGAATTACGAGCTGGTATGTCTCAATTGAGCTCATCCATCAGTAAACACTTGCAAGACGCTGGGAAGGTTTTGTAGTAAATCACACAGAGACTTCAAATAAACACAGGAGTGAAGGCTGGCAAGAGCTCTGTCATCAGCCTAACAAGCCTCATCACATCTCATGTGAATAAACAATCAAATAGACATATTTAAGTAAAATGGACACAAAGATTCTATTTTAATAATCCAACATCCATTGAGACAAACAATTTGTTTTAATGGAGACTCTGAGCAGAAACAACAAGGAAACACTGGTAGATCAGGGACGAGCAATAGGAGTGCAAATCAGGGACACCAGGGATTGGCACAGCTCACTGTCCCTCTTGTCCTTGAGGCCACCACTTTGTCGCCAGTCTGCAATGACACTTCTCTGTGTTGTATACAGATCTTAACAACAACAACAAAAAATTCTGGAAACACACAAACCATTTGAAATGATGATTTGAAATGACTTCTGCAGAGAACTAAAAACTGTTTACAAATATTTCTCCTTCAACTAGACAGTGCAGTAAAACCTGCACATTTCTAAACTGGACAGATAGGTATTTTTTATGCTTTATAGCCACAGCTAACTGTCATAAAAATGTCCTAAAATTATTTTAAAAAATGCAGTATTTGACTTCAAGTACTTTCAAGATCAACTTTGCATGTAATAACTCAAAATCAGATTAAGGTCTGATTTGATTTTACAGATCAGTAAAAGGAAGAAAAAAAGGTTTTTTAACCCAACCTCTGATACATGACTAAAATTATTTTTATCTTTCCATGCATGAGTCAGAGGAGAGAGGCTGAAATGCTTTCTTGGGAAGAATTTATTTCTACTTATTGCAAAGGGTGATCTTCCTAACATCTAAGTATTATAAATAAAAGCCTAAATCTAAATATTTACAGTGAAAATGGCTTACTTTGTAGAAGAGATGAATCTCAATGATTTCAGAACAGAGCCATGGATATCACTTTTATGGAAGGGTAAAAAGGACACTTAAAACCCCAAGAACATTATGTTTCAAGATTGTTCTTTAGAAAAACCACTTTGATTTGTTTTTTATTGAACTACTCATTAGCAGCCAAAAAATGTATCTTTAGAAAAAGAGGCCAGGATAAAAATCTATACAAGAATTAATAACCTCATGCCAAGAAAAATGGAAGAATTTCTAAAAAGCTTTGAGTGCTCCCCCAATAAACAGGAAAGGGATAACTTTCAAGTAAAACACGAGCCATTCCCACAGATTGGGTAATGGCAGGAATCACGGACATGAGCACAACCTGCTTTCTCTCTTGCTGGAGAAGCAATGCCATGGGACTGCTTCCATAAGCTAAGTGGCAGGGCCCTGATAAATTGCATTCCAAGAGTAGACCAGCAGTTTATAAAATCATCATGTGTGTTTTACATACAGTCATGCAGAATTCCAAACTGTTACCATTTATTAAGTGACGTGTATGGCTTTACTGCAAGTATGTAAACTGTGAAATTGTCACATCAGAATTTAGTTGGTTACTCAAGTGGAAAACAACTGAGTGGGGTTAGAGAAGACTCATGGTGGGAAGCGGGTGCACATGAAAACTAAAAGCAGTACAGGAAAAAAATTTATCTGTTGTTGGGAGAATTCCCTCCTGAACCTGACAGGCTCCTCACCTGAGCAATGCATGGGCAGACAGAGCAATCATTGTAGCAATGGGCAGGAAAGTGAATTATCCAGAGTTTCATTTTGCGTTTGCTTTCTAGATCTGAAAGTTGAGATGTGTAATTGATAAGCTCAGTCTGCCCAGTGAACCAAAACTCTGAAGAGCTCTAGTGTCCAGAAGGGTCTTCTCTCTCTATACAGACTCAGGTGTCACCTCTGATACCTGTGCTTAGCATTGTTGCTGGGAAATCACTTTTGTAAAGCTCACAGCCATGTTCTACCAGGAGTTTTCCAGGAAAGAGCTTTCTGAGGCACTGAGCATGACCTCCACTGTCCCATGAAGTGAGACTTCAAAAGGTACCTCACAGATGCTCTTCCTAAAATTCACCCTTCATGCTGGCAGAGTCTGCAGGATCTTCATCATTTCAACAGTAGCTTGCTTTAGTGCTAGACATTTTCATATAAATGAGAATATTCCAGACAGACAAGGAGAACTCCAATCCCAAAATACTATTCCTCCCTTTAAAGAGGCTGTTCTGGTTTTAGTATCTTGAATGTCTGCATACATGATATGCATATTTAGGTTGGCGTGTGTGATTTGGCAGGAGAAGCAAAGAAAATAAGACTGAAAATTGAAATACTTAAAGAAATTGTGTGTGTATATGTGTGTGTGTGTGTGTCTGTTTAAACAACAGAAACCCTCCTTTAGTCTTCCAGAGATTTTCTGCCTCACAAGAATGAGCTCCAAAAATGAAACTTTATGAAAATTCTGTCTGCAAGGGCATTAGAAAGTTGAGGAAGGTAATTGCATATCCTAATGGTTCCTTTCTCTGTATATGTATGCTGCTAAACCTACAGAATGTCACCATTTTATGCAATATTTTAAAATGGGAAGACAGCTCAGAAGGCAGCTGAGGCAGGAAAGACAACAATAAGCAGAAAAGTAGAGACAGAGGGAATGTTTTGACACCAAGAAGTTCCTTCTGACGCCCCCATTCAGTGGCAGGGACTCAGCTGGGGGGTGTATTTTAAATAAACTTGGCTATGGTTACGTGCTGGGCCAGCAGCCCTGCAGCATCCAGTCTGTGACGTGCACAACAGATGCACGGATGCTGGCTTGGACTGGATTTCAAAGCAGCACAGCCATGAGATTGTCATGAGATTGTCATCCATGTGACAGCCTGTCCACAACCTCTTACAGCCAAAAATGAAATGGCCCAACTGCCGAGGGCTGCAGCATCCCCCTGGAACAAACCACGGCTCAGCTGGGACTGATTTTGTATGGCCAGGAGTGGTTCCATGCAGTACATGCCTTTACCAAAGGCTGCTGAGACTCACAAGCAGGCTCAAAGGCCAAAGCAGCTGCATCCCATTACCAATTTAATTCTGTTCCTTTATTTTGTCTGTAATTTTCCACCTCCACACTTGCCGTGCCAGGTAGCAGCTCTTACAGCAAACCACCATCCGCCAACTGGGAAAAGCAGCCTGGTGGCCTCAAGGGGGAGGAATAATAACTGGAGGATTATTATTTAGCCTTTTACTGACAACTAATCTGAGGAAACACCGAGGAGGGAAAAAACATATTGGATAAACAAGGTTAGTATTTGTGGCGTGAACTGAATGTGGAGCAGGTCACAAGGCAGACTCAGAAGTCTCATACAAATCAGTGAGAAAAAGAGCAAAACACAACAGCTTCTGTTAGGAGCGACGACTGCCACTGAGACCCTTGTAATATGGCATTTCCCAGCCAGCTACAAACAAACAGGACACTGGCTTCTAGTAAATAAGGGTTTGTTTTTTCCCAGACAAAAAAAGTGCCCAACAATAGTGGGACCAGCACTGCTCACGGTTCACAGGAAATGCTCACTGTGTCACCATCAGTCTAAGGGCTGCGTGAGGTCACGAGTTACATGGAAGAAAGATTAAGTCACATGCAGCAGTTTCTATTCAAAATCTCTTTTTGATAAGTTCTATTGGGGGAAAAATAGTTCTTTATAAGCTTAACAATAAGATCTGATATGGGAATAGGATGCTAAGGTCCTATTTTCATTTGTTAGAAATCATCACCTAGAGACTTGTTTATACACTTTAAATAAACACCATACAAATTTCTGAACGAACACAAGAAGCTGTCATGCCCTGCAAATGCTTTCTATTCCACAATTTCATCCTTGTATAAAATACTGCGTGCGGCTAAAAATATTTCACATTGATCTGTTTAAAACTGCATTGCTTATACAATCTGCTTTGTTTAGACTATTTTTAAGGAGTGTAACAAGCAGAACCAATGCTTGTCAAAAAGCTGTGAAAAAGTTCGAACCCTGGTATCTGTTTTTCATCTTATACATAAAAATTACAGGAACCACTGCAAACTCAAGCAGTTTAGTTTTGGAGGGTCTACATGAGGAGTAGGGGTTTCAGAATAATTTCATAAATTCAGCCAAATATGCATTCCCTTATATATAAAATAAAAATACACATTTGCGTCTCCCAGAGAAACTGCAAACAAGCTGCAATGCCTGTTTTGACACTATGAAACTCTGACCATATATTCTTTGCTTCTTGCTATTTCCCCTCAGATTTTAGGACTTTTAATGGCTTAGAGTGGAACCCTGAGCTGCCAGAGAAACCATACTTGAGCCAATATATGTTGAACCAATGCACTGGAATAGGCCTGACTGGTGGTCTGAGCACTGCTGATGCACAGTCAGCACTTGTACAGAGTCTGTTGCACCCATTAAAAACCACATTCTAACGTCTGGATTGAAACAGGAACTCTGACCAACAGGGAAGGGCTAAAAAAAAGCACAGTAATTTCTCCTGGTGCCCATTACCATGATCTCAGCAGTGCGAGTACAAGCTTTTAAGAAGGAAATAATTTTAAGTATGTCTTGAAATCACAGTCTGGTAGCACATGAGATGAGACAGACTCTAATCTGCACCCCTAATGTGACAGTATCTTATAGTTGCTGGAGTCAGAAGAACTGAAGCTTATGTAGCACTTGATTTTTAGGTGAAAATTTTGCTTTTCATTCAGTTACTTCTGCCCAGCCTGTATAAGGCACTTGCTCAAGCCAAGCGCTTGTTCAAAAGCTGCTTGGAAGAAGCAGCAAACAGCACAACACTGATGAAAAACTGACCAATACTTGTGATCACAGGGCTCAGTTCAGTTGCAAGAGAGCAGGTGGAAGAACTCAGAAGAAAACTGTGAGGTTTTTCATTGCTGCTTAGCTTCCTACATTAAAATGATTGCCCGGCAAGTTGTCAGGCATCTTGATCAGTGTCTCAGAAACAATCTACTGCATAAACAGTATCTCAAAACTGTGGCTTCAATCTTCCCACTGGTAAAATTCACCTCCTGAAATTCCTCTTGTGCCTGTCGAATCAGAGCTCTTGTGCTTAGCCTGCAACATTTACGAGCTGTCAGCACATATCCACATCTCACAGGCAGGAGTACGTGCGCTCTACAGGCCAAACACTGTGGGAACACAAACATCACTCACTTGCAAGAAGTCTCTCCTCTCCCTTGTCCCCCTCCTGGTTAGCTCTTGTCAGCAGGGATAGCTGCACAAGGGCTGGGATGCTGAGCTCTCATCTCACTCAGCTGCTCTGTCACTGCTCTGGATGATACACAGGGCTGCCTCCTCTGTGCAAACAAGTTAGTTTTTGTGGGACACAAGACTGGAGGGATAAAGCACGATTCCTCCATTGGATGGGGTTATGGGCACTGAGGAGAGTGATGATCAAGAGAACAAATAATTAACAGGAATATTGCAGAGACATAAAAAACAGGGCACTGCAAAAACCTGACATCCAAGGGCAAAAAGAAGAAAATTCTTTCCAAAACTACCACCAGAAGTCAGCTGCAGCCACCCTGGAATGGTCAGGAAAAACCCAGAGGACCAAAAAGACACTTTGCAGGGGAGAAGGCTGGGGCACTGTCTGGGGCACTGACAGGAACCTGCTTCCTGCGTTGCTGTGATACTCAAACCTTCTGCAGCACATTCAGGCCTTCAAAATGCACACATATTTCTGCTTTAGTCACTCTCTATCATAAGTACAGGTCTCTAGACAAAATCTGCATCTACACTAGAGACAGAAACAAATAATTAATAGGAAACTTAAAATGATGACATTAGGTTAGAGATGTAGGAAAACTGCCTGACATTTCCTTAAAACTTGTCTTTCAAATTTTAGATTTCCTTAGGAGCTGGATGCAAATAAGTCAACACTGCAACAGCAGAATTAACTTCCAAAAATTTGGAAACTATTTCACTCCGTATCTGCACCTAGACTAGAGCCATCCATTTTGAAAGACCAGCTAAACTGGTAATAAAACCAAGCCCATGCTTTTCAACAGCTTCAGTACAGAAATATTAGTATGGTGTTTCACATACAGAGTTCTGGAGGTGTTTTTAAGCTGCGGAGGAGTAATATCTCCTTCTGGCAAAGCTATTCTGACTTTTGAAACTCTCTATGCAATAGCCTGACAGCAGCAACCACGGTGGGTTAAATAACACTTCTGGAAAATGGAATTAAGGAAATAAGTGACAGGCCTCTTAAAGGATTTCATCATCCAGCTCTCCCATTTTCTGTCTCTGCTCAATTATTGCTTCTCAGCCTCCTACAACCATCCTCCCCTTCTCATATTTGGCAACTGTGGGAGTCGTCAGTGTTTCATTAAGCTCTGCTGCTGCATGGCTGTTCTGCCAAAATTTTATGGGAAGGTTTATGTGGCTTTCCTGACGATTTCTAGTTTATAACCCAGTTTTACGGTGCTGTGTCAGGAAAGAGAAGCGTATGTTAAGAGAAGTGAGCCAAAGGTATGTGTGGAAGGGGAAGAGGGGAAGCAAAAGCCTGGGAACAGCTGAGGCTTGAGGCATCAGAGAGAGAACACATGGGCTGATCTGCAGGCAGGCAAATGTGATTTTCCTTTTAGCATGATCACAAATGCTGTCAACCTTAGCTTTTAAAGCTTTCATTATTTATTTTTAAGTTTCTAACCCTCCTATTTGCCTACTTCCACGGAGGTAACCTATGATAATTCAGGTGGAAGACTGTTTCTAGCTTACTGCCTTTACAACAATCCAGTTTCCTACTTCCTTATGCAATATTGACACATGTGTCTATTACTTGATTTATTTGCTACTCCTGCTGCTGTGGAGGAGGACTCAAAAGCAATGCATATGACCTGCCCTGCTCAAGGAAAGGCCAAAAAAATCAACTGGTGTTGTAGTTTTGTTGTGTTTTGTTTTTTTTTTTTTTTTTTCTGTAGCGGATTAGCAATTCCTATAGGTTCCACTGAATTATATCCTTATCAAACCCACGGTATTTATTTTTGCCAGGGTACAGTGTAAAATGCCAGCTTTACGTCAGAGAGAAGCTGAACCTTTTATGCTCAAACACTGAGAATGCCAAACAAGCTTTCCTCATGCTGCAGCAAAAAAATAAGCTGCAGAGAGAGCAAGGAAACACAACATTGCCAAAGGCTCCCATCTACTGCTGAAGCTGACTCACTTCAGTTTTCTAGATTATCTGTGCCATCCTTTTTGGCTCTTGGGAAACTTGTTTCTAACTTTTCTTGCTCTCTCTCTTATTAACCAATATTTAGAAATATATCACTTTGACACTAATAAGAAATTTGCATCACAACATTTAACGAGCTGAAATGGAATACAGATTAAATCTGATGCAACTTCCAGTATGCTGAACCAGCACTAATAAAAAAAAATTCTTTTTAACCACCACTGTAGAGCAGTTTTAATGGTATAACAGAGGTGTTTACATCAAGTAAAAAATGAAAATTTTCCTCAGTGTTCCAGAAAAACACAGGTTGTGTTCTGTATCATAGAACCACCCAAGACTGACTTCACAATGTCAGGGTATTTATTCCCAGCCTGTCTCCTGTTGCTGGCCAGTTAAGCAAGCTGCAGACACAGGACTCAAAGGTCACACACACAACATATGCATCCATTTCCCTTTGCTCCTAAGTGTCTAAATGTATGCAGGCCCATGTATGAATGCAGCAGTCAATAAGCTGTTTCACCACACTGATCCTTCCCTCGCCCTTATGGGATGTAATTAAAAGGCATCAGCCGTACGTGATGCCCCACTTGGGCTCGGCGCATTACGTAACGCTGCAGCACTTCCCGCTCCTCTGGCTGCAAGATTACACATCAATTACTGTGACATGTGTTGCCTGAAGAGATGCAGCATCCCAGTTTATCCAAAGCTCAATAGGGCTTTTCATCACTGTTTCTAGAATATTGACAAATTTACAAACACAGGACTTTGGCTCGAATTCCTTGAAAATTCCCAAACCCAAGAGGTTCTTACATGCACAACAGAAAATCTTTCGGCAACCCATTCCGGTAATCAACAGTGGAGCTTTTATTGCAGTGATTAACACATTAATACCCTAGAATATGACCATCTACTTACATGGCTGAGTCAAATCCTAACCAAAAATTCATGTTAACCCCTACTTTTAACTCCAAGTAGAGTCAAACCTGGATTGTTAACTCTGGGTATTTAACCCAGATTGAAGCAACCCTCCCACCTTCTAAAAAAGTCTGGTCAACAAACAACTTTTCACCTTAAGAACAAGTTTTTAATTAAAATCATACTGGCTTAAGGGAGATCTATTCAATATGGGGCTGCCCAGCAGCACCATGAGGCAGCAGTAGGTGCATCCTGTGCCCTCCTTGCTCTGGTGCTGTTCTGCTCCACAGGGCAAGGATTTTGCGCCCAAAGGAAGCTTTGAGTACCATTCCACATTGCTCTACCCAGACCTCAAGGGTAGGTGAAAGCCTGATTGACATAACTACGCAAGGGCAAGATGAACAGCAGGGCTAGGAGATCCCAAACGTTCTTGGACTTGCTCATGGCCAAGATTTTTAAACCACCATTGTAGGAAACACTGGGCTAGAAGGCATCACCAAGATATTAATTCCTATTCACTGCAGAAGTTTCCCCCGATGCATCTGTTCCACTCCACCAACTCCCAAACCCTAGGGAATCATAAAGGATCTGGTTCACCCTGCCAAACAAATGACTGGCATGTACATAGTCCAGTATGGGATCTGCTCAGTGTATGCAGGAACACAACTTGAAAAAGGAAGGCAAGCAGACCTGAGGGTAGCCAAAACAGTATTTTTTTGTTGAGCAGGCAGCCAGACAGAATCCGGTCAGCACAATATTTGCGCCCTTGAATTGCAAGCAGCAAAGAAAACAGTTCATTTCCAGCCTCGAGAGTAAAATGCAAGGAGCTTCTCTATGCACATTGATAAAAATCATTCTTTCCTTCCCCAGTTTTTAGACTTGACTACATGCTTGGAAGTCACATGAAAACAGTGACTTAAGGAGGTGTTTTTTGGCCTGTGTACCTCTGCAGACACCATCTGGAAACCTTTTTCTTCCTGGGGATTAGTGACCAGACAGTTGATCTTTACATTTCAGCTGGGATCACATTTTCATAGTCCTTTTAAGGGTCAGAAGGCGGTGCAGGCAGCTCCTTCTATAATTACCCTGGTTGACCCAACAGAAAAAAACATAATACCTAATAAACATTACAGCTACCCAATATACACTTCATATTCCAAAAGCCATTTTCCACTCAAACTGCCAGAAAAGAAAAAAGCTGAATTGATCCTACCTACACTCCTTAGGCCATTGACATCATGCAGTGTCAAAGTGCTTTGCTTCCCTTTTCAATACTCAACGCCTCCCAAAAAGGCACCATTCTCATGACAGGCTTACAAAAAGTGTATTGTTAATTGTTACCATGCTGAAAAATCAACCTTCTGGACTTTCTAAAAGCTTTTGGACCACAGGTTTGTTTATGACGGGAATAAACACTCTGCCTGGGATCATTTTGGTCACAAATGTGCTACTGGGAAGCTCTACCAGAAAGTCAGCAGAGAGTAGTAATACAGCATTTGCTTTTAAATTATATGCTGTTTAAAACATGTTGCTGAATTATATGAATGAATATATAAAGAAACGTGCTGATTCTTCTAACTCATTATTCATTGTTTGCTTTAAAAAAAACAATCCCCAAACAGACAAATTTTGCAAATAACCTATCCTAATCCCCTAAAGAGAAACTGCATTCCTCTACGCAGTTGCCTTTATTGAGGTTAATTCCTCATGTGGCTACATCAAGCGGAACAGAAATCCTATTAGTGCTTTCCTCGTTTGCTGCAACAAATGAACAGCATGTTGGAGTTTGCAGGCACAGTTTTCCATGTACATTGCTCCAGGATAAACACTGCAGTTCACCAGAGGTTTTAACAATCTCTAGATATAAGAATGAGGACTATCAGACAGAGAGTTTTAATCAACTGAGGATTTTCCCTGCCAAAAAATGTGGGTTTTCTCTGTACCTATACATGCCACCAACCACCTGCCTTGTGGTAAAGCATTATAGAAAACCATCCTGTCAGATGAAATTTCAGGTCTGATTAAAGACAGTGCTGGTGGTTATGGAACCTGCCTCAAACTTTCAAACTTTCCTAACTTCCATGTTTTGGCTTGAACATTAACTTACATGAAACACATTCTATACATGTACAGGGGAGATTTAGAAGTAGAGCTGCTTTCACATTGAAGTCTTCTAAATTCTAATTAATAAACCCCTTGATCTTAGTATTTGGAGCTTGCAGGGTCATACTACAGGGCTGCTCTCATAGGAAATTTTAGTAACTAGAGCAGAGTCTCAGGCATCACTCCAAATAACTCATTCGCTGTGTCCCAGAGATGTGGCTCCCCCACTCTCACTTAGCTGTTTAAAAATTATACAACTGCATTTGTATGTGAAGGATAATGAGATCCATGGAGTCCCTTTGCACCAAATAACAGGAATTGATAGTCTGGAATAAAATGTAAGATGAATAAGACTTCTCACTGCAGATCCTTAAATGTGATCTTTACTCACATGTATTATGTTGCCCAATCAGTGAAGCTACACATGGAAGAATAAATTTACCAATAAAACCTGAAGTTAAACAACCAGAGCATAACCTGCACAAAACAGGCAAAGCAAACATTTCCTTTCCAAATGTGCAAATTATGAGAGTTAGACCCCACTGGGGAGGAAGCAGAACAGTACTCGATTTCAACAACCAGACAAGTATTTTTATTATACTGTGAAAACCAGTTTTCTTTTATTTCACTCTGCATGTAATTTTTTCTTGCCATTTAAACTTATAAAAGAATGGAACAAGTTATATATTATATATACATGTATTTACTATTATATATTATATATATTATATATATACTTGTATATATGTATATATTTATACGTATATACAAATTATATATAAGTTACAGGTGTAGCAACACAGCATTAGTCAGTCATCCAACAAGGAGCCTGAATAATTTTTAAGATTCAAACCTAAATAATTTGCAAGACTTGGCAATCCTTTCATACCTGACAAAGTTGTACCAAACTCCTCTCCTGAAGGTTGCAGCTTAAAAACATTTGAAAACTCATTTTAAACACATTTGCCACATCAACAGGGTAGGAATACACAGTGCAGAAAAATAACCTTCCTTTCCAATTATCTCCATAACCTCTGGCACACGCTGACTGCTCTCCAGACTGATGGAGTCCTGGCACAAAATTTATGACGCATGACTTCGACTACCTCAGTGAAGGGGCAGCACTTGGTAGACCATTGCTTAATTAAATTACGGAGAAAGAACCACCCTCAGCCTTTTAACTGATTACATAATCTTATTTTCTCATGCCAACCTCAAATATCCTGAAGGCTCCCCCCATGCACTTCTTAAGCTTCTCCACTGTTACACAGAGAGACTGCATTGGGGGGGACCCAGGAAGTCACTGAGGAAGGGGTGTCAACACTGCTGCTCACCACAGGTCTAGCCATGACCTCTGAGATGTCAGCCAGTTTGGGCTTGAAAACTGTTTCTGGCATAGTTCTGTTGGTTGGAATGGAATGGAAAGAAAAGAATTTAAGTTCTGTTTTAATTTCATACAGATGACAAAGTTTCCTTCTGCTGTTATTTAAGGTCAGTATTAAGTAAGCATTATTTGCTTTGGGTTAGAGGGTGGGTTTAGATTGGATATTAGGAAGAAATTCTACCCTGTGAGGCCCTGGCACAGGTTGTACAGAGAAGCTGGGCTGCCCCATTCCTGAAGACTTCAAGGGCAGGTTGGATGGAGCTCTGAGCACCCTGGTCTAGTGGAAGGTTCCCTGCCCATAGCAGGGGGCAGAACTGGATGGTCTTGAAGATTCCTTGTAGCTTAAGCCATTCTTGGGATTCTATGTTATAAAGGCATTAATATCAAGAATATCCAAACCCTTTTTGCTAAAACAGCACACGTAGTGCAGAACCACTACAGAGGTGATAAACTGTCACCAAAATCTAGCAACCAGAAATTTATTTGTTTAAAGTTTTGCAGAATAATGACTTAAGGGGAGAAAAAAGAGCAAAACACAGTGCATCTGCTCTTTTTTTCTGCTGCAGCTTGGAAGAAAACAGCAGATCAGATATTTCAGTGACATCCAATCGCTGCATAAATTGTTTAAATTGCAGCTGAGTATGATAAACAATCATTTTGAAGTCACCTGATGCAGTACATGTAAGACAGCAGGTATGCCTGTAATGACTCTTCCTTGCCAGAAAATGTCTGGCTTGGTAGGACACTGACTCTGACTTTCCAAATCAGGCAAAGAAAACATAATGAATACCGCAACTGTCTCCACTACAACTAATTAACCCCAGTAAACAATCATTTATCTGAATAACCAAGACATTTTGGTTTTAACTGATGAAGATTTTTTCCCAGAGTGCCCAAGTTTAATACTTACTTTAGAATGTGTAATTTAATATTTATTTTCCTGCCACCTACACAAACTCTTAAGGGCATGAACTTGATCTCTCTTCTCCAAAGAAATACTTTACTTTCTAGAAGTGTCCAGATATAACATTTGTAAGAGGTATTAAAACACCTCCAGATCAAGAGCTCATTTATAGCAGGATATTTTTGGAATTTGCAGATTATCCTGGGGGAGGTGGGGGGGAAAAGCGCAATTCTGATAGACTGAATTATTGAATGACCATTGTAAACAGAGCAGCACAACGATAAAAGCAGGAAATTCATGTTTTTATACAGCCAATAAAGAGAACACATAGAAAATGATCCAGCTCAGTTTATCACTTGAGCCAGAAAGTGCAGACATTGGGATTCAGGGGAGGACAGAAACTCAAGGTGAAGATGATCTGAGCAGAAGTTATACAAAATTTACTGGCATAATAAAAGCAATTGCACTGCCTCATAAGGGGACACTTGCCAGAGACATAGCTGATATCAAGGACAAAACCAGGACACTGTAGAGACTGAGCCTTTCTGTTGATCCTTCCCCATATCAGCACCTCCATGGGGAAAAGTATTCTTGCCCTGGAAGTGTGTTAAGACATTTTTTAGCCGAGTGTGGAAGCTTTCTCCTCACATGGAGCACTCCCAAAGGCCTGGAAGGATGCCACCTAACTTTGCTGTAGAAAACTGTAGCCCAGCAGTCACCATGCCCTAAAAATAATAGAAACTCAGATTCAAATTCTTCAGTTTACACGCTCTGTATCTACTACACTGCAAAAATTTCACCTGGAGGCTCCAACTGAAGATCACCAAATGTTAATAGAGTTGGGTTCATCTATTTTTGGAAAAATCTCTATCTGTATCCAGCTACTCAGGACTTCAGGGAGAAGACGATGTTTATGGAGTTACATGAGCTATAGGAGATTTATCCAAACCAATGCTGACATAATCCATAACATGGATTTCCCCTATTTAGTTAAATGGACTTGTATAAAATATTATCAAACTGAATCAGTCACACAAAACATTTCCAATAATTTCTTACAAAACAACCTGCAAGAAGTATATCTGAAACCTCCTGAACTGTTGTCTGATGAAAAGAGGATGATTAAATGGGGTCCCAGAGAGGCATCACAATAGAAAGACTCTTGCAAAAGCACACAGGAGACTAAGGAGAACAAAGCTCAAGAGGTTACTCTGACAATCCTATATTAAAACATTACGTGAGTTGGCCTGCTGACACTCTTTTCATTTCCAAAGTGGCTTTAATTCTATATCCTTGAAAAGTAAGACTCCTGTTCACTAATGAGTTCCCAGCAATTCCCTTTTCATAACCTGTCTCACAGTCCACATTCAACAGAAACCCACTGAAGTAGGCTGTGGGGTTGCCAGTTCCAATGCTGGGCATCCAAATCTCAGTTCTGCATCTGGAAGTCTCTGACACCAGAACCCCATCCAAGAGCAGAAATGTTTCTTTTTACAGTAAAGAACAGGCAATTGCCTGCTGGAAAACTGCCCTGGTGGCAATTACTTTGTAACAGGGAGCACGGAAGCACTATCATGTTTAACCTGTTACTGCTATGGCAGTTACCTCTCGGTCAGAACTGGGGGTCAAACTCAAATTCTGAGCAGAAAAACTCATGCAGGTACATTCAAGGCTTCTCCTGACATCCTGTTCCTGATGAGGGTGTTTAGGCAGAAGTATAAAGAGATGTGGGGCATGTGGGTGGAAAGCAGATTGAGAGGAAGGGGTTTAGGCTAAGAAAGATGTTGCATAAATGTGTGTTTAAAACTATTCAATTTTAGCGCATTTGCAGGAGGCCAAAGTCTGTCCCTGCTTCTACTCGTAGGATATCTTAGTAAAAATTCAGGGATCCTGCAGTTCCTTTATTCCCATCTGCGCCCATTTCTACTCTAGAACTGCCCTTGAAAGCAGCAGAAAAGGTTGCCTTCAGTCTCACAAGGTGGGTCTGGTATGTGTGAGAGGAAAGAATTTCAAGTCAATTTGGTGACCCAATGATAAGAGAGATCTAAAAGCCCTGTTTACAATAGACTGAAAAAATAATTTGATGCTATTGGCAGATATGAAAAGTAAATTTTTTAAAAAAGCCTTAATTTCATATAGTCCCATACCCACTTCATCACCATTAGCTTCTCACAGTGATAAGTCCTTATTTCCTTGCTTTACTAGATCTTTGGGCAGGAGAAAAGGAATTTGGGAAAGAAGGGGAACAGAGATCTCAAAGTGCACCTAAGTCATGCCAAACACTTTAGCCTCTCCTAAACTTTGGCTACTCCAGATAAAAGGTAGGCAGCATGCTGGACAGGCAATATTTACAGGTAGGAAGAAGCAGTGACATAAGGATAGAGATGTACATTTCCTTCTTAGAGAGTGATTATTTTTGGAGGCTTCAAGCTCTTCTGACAAATCACGGACTAAAATGTCTATTGCTGCAGAAAAAAAAGCATTTGAAGAACAGAGGTGACAATGAAATCAAAAATTGCTTTTAAACCTCCATTCTTCGCTGACAGCCTGCATTTTTACACAGTTTGCTTTACCCTCAATTGTGCTGCTTCTATCAGCCCACAGTTTTCAGACCTGTTCCTATTTCTTGTGTCATACACTGGTCACTTGCTCTAACCCCAGACCACACAGACTCTTAAAATGAAAACAACTGAGGATTTGAAGTGTTCAGTCAACAGTTTTTACTGTTAACACTCTTTATGCTAGGGGAAAAAAAACCCAGACATATTAGCATTCCCACAGTACACAATTAAAAGCTCAAGGAGTTCTGTTAAAGATTTGGAATGGGAAAAAGCAGCACCATAATAAGTATGAATCTTATTTTAGAAGTAGCTTCTCCAGCAAGCCTTATTCAGCCAAAAAAACCCCAAAACAAACAGAACAAAAAGTTACCTACTGGTAAATAGTAATAGGAAACATATTTCATGCTATGGGAGAAGCCTCTGAAGCCATTTGCACTCAACTTTCCCCTCCCAGAAAGGCTTTTCATCCAAAAAAAACTGCTCAAAAAGACTGCTCACAGTCTGCAGACCCCAGAGCCAGCAGGAATCCTCGCATTACCCAGCTGAAAATCTGACGTGTTATCAGTGGTGCCTCTGAAGGCCAGATTCTGTGTTAGTTAAAGAAAAACAGAACATTGATATAAAAAATGCTGTAAGGAACAACTATTGCACAACTGCCAAACCGCATGGCATTTGCCTTCATATGGAAACAAAGCACACGCTCCTAACTGCCCCCAGGATTAAAAATCTTAACAGTTCCATAGCATCTTTCTTTTAAAAGGGCTTTAAATATATCTTTAACCCAACTTTCCACTAAGGGCTATCTGTGTTCAAAATCTGTGCTGCTATTGCTTCGAGGTTAAAAGATATTTTATGTAAGAGTGATACATGATATGAAAGCCTGACTTGCTTGTTAGTTTAAAAAAAGTACAGTAAAATTAGTCTTACACAACCCTTTAGTGGGCATAAAATTAGTCAATAAGTAAAAAAAGATGGGTGGGGAGGTTTTATAGAGCAATTAACATGTGCCTCAGGCACAGTATTTACAGTCTTATACATTCTACCACATGAGATGTGAATAGAAACTTTACATGATCTTACAGACTAACTCCAAAGCTAACAAGGCTGAAAAAAGGATTTAATTGTTTATTATTCCAGGTTTTCGGGATCCACTGTATATTCAGTTCTTGCCCTCAGGTTATCTGTGTTATAGCCTTGGGACAGGTCAGCTCTCAAGCCATTAATTCTTCCAAAGAGAAATTCAGATCCTTTAATTCACTCTCAGCATTAAATGCAGCCATGCCTGGGAACATGGATGCAGCCGGATTGAAGAGGAATTAAACTTGGGGAGTCAAAGGACAGGTTATAGCAACTCAGTTTCTTTGTGGTAAAACAAGGTAAGGTAGGACAGAGCTGAAATGGAAGATGCAGCTTTGCAGAAAGGCAGTTAAAAATACATAACCTTAATGTAACCTCTGGCAGAGATGAGGAATAAACTCAACTACTCGAGCTGAGCTGAAATAGACTCAGTGCTGCTTTGTGTTGAAGAGCTTCCTCCATCTGCAAGAGGCTTTCCAGCCACTCAGCTCTTTTTTTCACTTAAATTATAGGCAGCCTCTAACAGCCCATCCAACCCTTTGCTCCCTTTTTCCCCAAGAGATCTTTCAGGTTTTTAGATTTCCTTTGATCTCAGGCTTAGCCTTAGGAAGGATATCTGCTTCCACATTGAATTGAGTCAGCAGTTGATACCTTAATTCCTTTGAAGAAACAGACCTAGAAGTCAGTTCATCCGTAACATTTCATGCTTGGTTTCTAAATACATCTCCACAATCTCCCTTTACCTACAAGCATTCTTCTCAGGCAGGTATCAACACTACCTTTCAATGGGGAGAGTCACTACTGCAAATTAAAAAAGTTCACTCTAGAATATTGAATCTCTTCCGCATAATGAGTTCTCAGCTACCAGAGATTTCTCAGAATCAGCAGTTTGAATTATTGCTTAACACACTTTTTCCATACTGGCAATTTCACATGAACTAGATTTCAAGACCCTTTATGAACAGTCTGCTAAGCTTTAGGCTGGATGAATTTTGAATGTTAGATAATTATTTTTTATGAGAGATTATATCTAAATGCTTTAGCTGTAAAATAACAGCCCAAACCCCTGAACAGCTTTCCTACATATACGAGACTACAGCAACTACAGCATTTTGCTGATTTAAAAGGACGTTGTAATCAGAGAAATAATTTCCAAAAAAAAGAATCTATATTATTCTGCTCTGTGTAGCTCAGCCTTTCTTTTTAGTAAAATCTAATAATTAGCAGCGAAATACTCAATTTCCAGAAATTCTATTCCTCAGTGTTATTGCCTAAAAACAAGACTGATGCTCAGGGTTAAGTTTAAAATGACCAGCTTCAATATTTAATGTTAGACTAGCCAATATTTACTACAAGAACCCATTAACTTGCACAGTAAAACAAAGTGATGCCATCACAGGCACTCAGATATGTAATGTATAAAACCCACAGCTATTCCTGAAGCACACTAGACAAACATCCCTAAATTTAAGTGACATTGCAAAGGTAAGCAGCACATGTAAACTCATTTTCGTTATGTCTCCTTATGAAATTATGTAAATGTACATAGACACTTTTAAAGAGCACCAGTGTAATGTATTTAATTTATGCAGGGGAATGAGGAACAGCCCTGGTGATGACAGTCACTTCTGTGCCTATTAACTATTCATAAAAAACTCAATAGCATTGAAAGAGCCTTTGAAGCAACAGTAAAGGCTTGACAAAGCTTTTATCATATTAAATATAAAACGTGAAATTTCGTGTTTACAGCTACCACTACTCATTAGTCAGACAGTGAATTCTTCATGCTGAAAGCAGCAGCCACCCCAAGCCACAAAATACAGATTTTTTTTTTTTCTTCCATAGTCCTAACAGTTCTCCTTTCAGAAGAACTAAAATGGATTTACATCTTGTATTAAAACAAAAATTTTATTTGAATTAAAGTAGAAATAATCTGAAACTACCAAGGTATGTATTTATTAATGGTTTAAAGTGTTATTAACAGAATTAATGTATTGTGATTTCACTGAACAAGTTTCTTCAAAAAACAGTTTCTCCAAGTTTACACCACACCAGTCTTTGGTTTCTCCTCCTTTTGCTTTTATTCAAACAAAATCACGTGCAGAATAATTTTATCATGTATCCAAATTTTTTGCTAACTTATGAAATGGAGATGATTTTAGAGACTTAATCCTTAGAAGCCAAGTTTAATGATAGAAGAAAATACACTGTCATTTATAAACAATAGCAGGGATTTTAATTCCCTCTCACAGATAAGCAGCATTAAGTGCCAGATGTTTCAGATGACGAAGGCCTCATCCTGCTCCTATAAAATATGCAGTTTATGTGCAGGGGAAGCAAACAGCAGTGTTAACACTCAAGAATAACATCAATCACTCAGTTTCTCAAAACCTTTGGACGTGTGAACAAGTAAAAAGTCCTGAAGGTGCTGAAAGCTTATTTTCTGATAAAATTTAATGCTGGCTGGGAGAAACTGCTTATTGAACAGATCCCAAAAAGGTTAATAGAGATTTTTAGAGATTCTAACTTCTGCTAGTGTCAACTAATATAATTTCATCTGGACTCCAACTGGAATTCTCATATTTGGCATTATTTTACATTGTTTGAATTCTCAACAAGTTCACTGCTTCATTTTGAATTCTTAAGCTGCAGATACTAAGAATTAAAGAGCAAGCTGCAATTTAAAAAAACATGTAATATATATTTGGCTTGTACTTGTTGCTAGGCTACTAAAGCCCAGTTATGACTACAAGGCTGTTATAGATTTGTAGCTGCATTTCTGACACAGCAATGTAACATCAATTATAGCAATAAAGACAATGATTAAAGACAGAAATCAGAACTTCTTTCAGTAGGGGTGCAGTAACCTGGGTGCTTCAGCACCTTTCCAATTCACAATATGCATTGAGTCAAACAGCTTTCACTAATACTTTCAAGTTCTCTTGTTAAGATTTCAGAACTTCAGGAAACTTAAGCACAATGAGTCCAACCACCACTGAACTGGAGCGGGACCATCTGAGTGACCATCTCTTCCAGCTGATAAAATCTCATGGGTACAAAACAAGTAGGACAGTCAGTTGGTCATCTGCCAAATCGTAACTACACCTCTGATCTGGGGTACTCAAACTGCAAAGAAAGTCAAATACTTGCAAGCAGAGACTGCGTAACATCATACTAATGTTCCTAAGGTTTTCATGGTGGTATCTGATAAGAATCTCAGATTATTTCAGTGACCAAAGTTTTCCCAGGTAAAGAAAAGCATAAGCACACACACAAGTTTAATTGTTAATATTCAACACACTCTGTGAAGAGTCATCTTTTTTTGGATACCCAAAAGGCTTCTTGTTCTTCAGTGTATTGTAAGCGAAATTGGTTGAGTCACCACACTTCCCCAGGTGCCAATTCTCAAATATAGTTTCTTGAACCAATTTAATCTCACAGAAACTGATCTTTGCTTTTATCCAAACAAGAAGCAAAGGGAATATTACATCAATTCGACAGCTATATTGCAACCCCCTCCAGTGAGAAATAAATATAGCTCATGCTGAGGCAGACAGATGTTGAGGTTGATAAAGGTAAACAGAACCATGTAAGAGGTAATTAACAAAGAGGCCAGATAAGTCACCCGTGAATAACTTAACCCTTCAGTGAATCCAACATGGTTTTTAGCTGTGCCGAGGGCACAGGAGCCAAGCAGAACGATTTCAATTAGCTCCCAAAGCAGTGACATTTGTAACTGCTAGTTCCATTTCTTATCTCTGTGGCTTGGAACATCATTGCTGCATCACCACAGACTTTGACATCGCTTTGTCAATTTGCAGCTTTTCTAGAAGTGAGACCCCTCTTCTTCCCTTCCCCCAAATCCTGATGTTATTTTGATCACTGGGGTTTGGGAAGGAAGGGAAGAGGTATTTCTCAATTATCTGGAGGAAGCAGCTAGAAAAGCTCACAAAAGAAACGTAAACTGGAAGACCGGTCAGTAATTAAGAGAATGGTTTATTTATACTGTCTGACCTTACCCTATAGTAAGGTAAAGTCAGCTTAGCCAGCCATACATTTTAATCATCCAAATGCCAGCACAGACAAAGCAAACAAAAACATCACTTACAAAACCAGGGATCTTCTCCATGCAAAGCAGGATGCAAGTTTTTAAGTTTATGGCAGACAATTACTGAATCAATGCTGCCAGTACAAGGGAGTGAAGTCTCTAAATCTCAATTTACCCAAAAGAGCAAACCTCAGAACAGGTCATGAACGTTACAAACATTCCTAGAATAAGCTGCATGTGTTTTATTTAGCAAGCCAAGTTGATCAGAAAAGCTCTTTTGCTGGAGCTTTTTAGAATCTGTTTTAACTATGCAAACAATAGATCCATGAAGACCATCTGATGAGCTCTGAAAATTAAAATTTTCAGGAAAACATAGAGGCTTAACTCATCAGCATCTCCCATGACTCTAACTGCACTGATTATTCATTCCATTCACTCAAAATAAACCAACTAGCAATTTCATATGAAAACACATTTTTAACTGCAGAAAGACTGCATGAAAAGACTTGTACATCACATGCTCCCAAGCTGAATCAAAAATGCCTTTTTCTCATGTCAGACAAATAAACCCCACCCATGTGTTTCATTCAAGATGCTAACCTGGAAATTTTTAAACAACGTTGTAAATAGTATTCATTGAACATTATTATTTAGTTGGTTGAGTGCTTCTGTTTGGCCACAGCTGAGCAAGCTGTAAGGCACACCTGCACAGGTAAGCCAAAACAAACATCTAACATACAAATATATAGACAATTACACAGTGCACACACGTGGTTGGTTTACTCCCCACTCAGTCTGGCATTTCCATTCCACGTTGTGTAATATTTTCTGATATATGATTGACAAATTTCTGTATTTGATAATGTCAGATACTCTTAATAATGTAAACAGTTTATTTGAAACCTAATGACAAAACCCACCATGAAATTTAACACTGACTACCCCTATTCTAAACCCCGTCATTCCCCCCATTATCATCTAAGGCTATTGGTATCTTAGTTTATTCATGTGTGTTCACATGCTATAAATGCCAAATTCATCACACAAAACAAGACTCTCCAGTGGTTAGGAATAAATGTAGTAGTTCAATGGGAAAAACAATTTATTTAACTGTTTAGATATTCTAAAGTACTCTAACCTAAAGTATTTCTCCATAAATTAAAAAAAAATGCTTTACTGCAATCCTTTATACACCAATACTATTTCTAGTTTCTAGAACACTTACCTTGTAGCATAGAATTTTAGAATTCAGGTTACAAGCTATATTTTTTACAGAGGGAAGCAATATTAGAAGATGAATGCATGTAGAAGGCCTTCCCATTTAAACATGATCACACAGCTGAATCTGTGCTACAGACACTAAGGAAAAAAACCAAAATCCTTTTTACCTTGTGTATCTTTAGTTGGCAGATGCATCTTCCCTCTTTGCCTGGCTTCAATCAATGCCAAAATACATAGAAAGCTTCGACTCACAGAAATTATAATTACTTACCAATTTGTAACAATACAGGTGTTACCAAAGCTGTCTCCATGGCATAACAAAATTCCCTGCCAAACATTACTGCACCATGCATCACCCATAGGCGTATCGGTATCCGGTCTATGGATCCTTCACTAATGGTCTCCTCCCTACTTTCATTCTCCTTGTTTTCTGGTTTCTGAAGCTGTGCCACAGGTAGATCTTGAACTTGCATAGATTCCGAGTCAGCATTCTGAGGAGCCATTTTCATTACCATAAAAATATATATATATTTGCTATATCTCTATAAATAATACTACCATAACTCCACAAACAAGTTAGGGTGTCTTCTTTTTCAGCTTCTCTTCCGCAGGCAAGTAATGCTTATATTCCTCTTGTACAAACAGGTATCTTGCAACTTCTTGTATAGATACGAGACATTAAGAATGAAAAGCTATTTGGTAGGAATTTCAACATATGGCTTGCTGGTTTACTGTGAGTTAGAGTTAAAAATCCATAATTGCCATTCAGTTAATACCAGTTTCATAATTATTATTGAAGAAGTGCTGAAGTTGTTATTCGTGCTACACAGAGGTGGAAAGGCGACACAAAGAGGTGCTCCACTGTTAATCCCCATCGAGTGGCTGATTAATCTGCAACAAAAAGCAAGCATTTAAAAATTTCAATAGGATTTTGCAGGATATTGTGTCCCCCCCTTAACCATATAACCTATTTCCTGCTTCATGCTTGCCATTGTCCTTGCCTAGCGTAGGGTCCTTTATTCCACGTTCCCTCCTACCTCTGCACTTTCCATTGAAAAGCAGTTGTGCCTTGTATTTAAATGATGCTTTACTGTACTCCAGTTCTTCTGGTTTGTGGTCCTACACAAAGCCACAGAAGAATGTCAGGGTACTTGTCCAAGATCCTCAGAACACCAAGCACAAGACTAAATTCTGGGAAATTTAAAGCAGGTTGCATTTCAGAAACAGCATAGGATATTCCAGTTCTATGCCAGGAAGATGATTCATCAATTACCATGGTCACACAGACATCTCCATTTAGATTTTTGGAAGCTGCAAGTTACTTTGCAGTAACTATCACACCATTTTATACTGAAGATATTTCTCAGGGAAGCATGAGCAAAATAAGCCATGATAAATATAACTAAGGACTGATATTTAAATATTTAAACTTTAATGAAGATATACACAGCATATGAATTCATCTTCTTTCTGCACACAAGACCAGAGCATCTTACTCCCACATCCTGTGAGGCTGCTGAAATTTATGAAAGCAGAATGGTACAATATCTTCCACATTAAAATTATTAAAATATATTCTAACCAGGTAAGACAAGCTTCTTCTGTACCTTCCTCTCCTTTTTGACATAGACAAAATCTAAGCAGATGTACAAATACAGTACTGTGCCAATCAAAATGTGTTTAAACACTTAGGAGAAGAAAACATGAATCAGATTACATGAAGTTTGTATTAGAAGAATGCATATTTACATCTCTGCACACAGGGTGACTGAGCTGTGACCCCAGGACCAAACCCCTCAGGGATATGGTTCCATGAAATGCTGGCTCTGGCAGCAAAGCTGGCCTCAGTAGAAGTCCCCATCCTGCAGTTCCCTGTCTCTTCAGTCGTGGCAACAAAAACTCTTTGTGGGCCTGAGCACACACCAGATCATTAAGTGGTAAGCCTAAAACTGAGCCTTAGGAAACAGATGTCATGTTTGGTGTTTAAAGCACATCACAAGAGCAACTCTGTTTCAGTGTGACCTGAGACACAAAAGTGCATCCCGAGAACACCATCTTGAGCATTCCCTCCTCCTTCGAGCTGTTTATTGCACATATTTTGTTTGTCAATTCAAAACCTTATTTTCTGGTCCACATCTTTTCTTCTTCCAGGCTCCCCAAGATTACTGGAATTCTCACATTTGATCACCTCAACAACAAACTAATACAAAAGTTTTATTTTGAGCTAGACAAACCTTTAAATTCCATGAGAAAGTTAAAATAACTTACTGAACTAGCTCTATAAACCAAGTTTAAAGTTCAAGTTTTTTTCTATGAGCATTAAATAGCTCAGAACAAACAGGACTTGGAAAGCATTTCTCTACCCACTCAGAATTAACAGAAATTAAGATGTAAGTAGTTTATCATAAATGTAAAGTACTCTGTGTATTAAAAAAACACATCCACCTTACATAACACAACTTCTGAGTGAGTAAAGCCTACAAAATACATGTTCCAGAGCAGGAGCAATTATTTTAATTACAGACTAGTCATAAAATGTTTAACTGCTGGCAGACTCAGGCATCATGACATTCACTAGAATTTGAAACTATACACATTAGGTCTTAATATCCAAAAATCCGCAGAACATGTATGTTGTATCACAGACTAAGGGTCATGAATTATTCTCCAGCACAATCTGGCTTTAAAGTCTCTACTGTTTTCTCATGCCTGATTTCCCCGCCTGTGAAGGATTTAATTCCCTTTCCCTAACATCTCCTTCCATATGCAATTCCAGGGTGAAGCACTGAGAGGAAGGGAGTTCATCACTCCAGAATATTCTGTGATCCACTGAGGCAGCCTGCACATGGCAAGAAGGCTGCCAGGAGCATTTGTCCTGGGAAAGGATAAAGAGGCAGGACAAAAGAGGATATTTGAGATTTAGCCCATTTGAGCAAGGCTCTTAAGGGATGACTGAAAAAGTTATTTCTGAAGTGGAAGATGATGGGGAGTGATCAGATAATTTAAGAGCCAGGAATAATGGGTGGTAGATGGAGGTATACTTTGAAGCTGTAATTGACACAGATAAGAACAGCATATTTTAAACATGCCAGAAAAAGCAGTTACAGTGTTCAAGTGCAATAGGAGGAGGCACAATCGACAGGTTTTATCTAAAAGAACAGAGAATTACCGTTCCATTATGTCAATTTTGTGGTAAGCATAACGCTAGACTTCCTGCAGCACTTTCATCTCACTCCAAGTGCATGTCTCGTACAAAAGCCAGAGAAAAACAAGAGCCTCAAAAAGGTCTTCAGTTCTTTCCTAAGCCCTGCTCAGTTGTGTTCATGTTCATTTTAGACTGATATGTATTTTGCTACTGTTTTTTCCTAGCTCATTTTGAATTTGGCAAGTTTGAATAGTGACATTCTTCTCAAGAAGGGAGACAAATTCATTTACCTGATGTAAATAAATATAACAGAGGCTTTTACGAAGCAAAGAACTCCAAAGTAAATGGCACCTGAAGAGAAGCTGGACTAAAATACCAATGCATTCTCTGATGTCTGCCTCCAGCACTAATTGTTTTTCATGGCTGGTTTTCAAGGGCATTTTCATAACTAACAACAAATAAAGCAGTAGAATGAAGAATTTCATCCATGGGAAGAGATTCCTGTTGGGCATTGTACATAGGTTGGGTGTGAAGAGAACTTAAGACACAGAAATATTTCTAATCTTGCAAGTGTTTATGCGAGGAGGGCACTGATGACACTGGCTCTTTGTCAGCATAATTGCACATTTTACTCTGACCTTTGGCCATGTTTAAGCAATGACAAAAAAACCTATAAAGCAATAGTTAATATTCCAACAAAACAGGCGAGTAATATATTCCAAAACCTAATCTGTAAGCAAAATTTTTAAAAGTTTCTCAAATTGCTTTTAATCTTATCTGTTATACTTTTACTACCTACCTTCCACTGACGCATAATATGACTGTGTCAAACACGTAACAGGCCTGACAAGTCAATAATCCTGTGCCTCAAATAGCACAGACAGAGCCTGTGAACCATCAAAGAACCAAAGCAAAATCACTGCCTTTCCTCAGGGTTTGCCAAAGAAGAGGAAGTGTTATATGGGTCATATCTGTAGCCCACAAAATTCCATGGTTTTCTTTTTCCTTTTTCTTTTGCCTTGGGCAAATGACTTCTATCACACATCTCAGTGTGTTTTTAAGTTCAGGACATGGGTGTTTGACAAGCAGTGTTCCTGCATTTGTGATGCCACCATCTGGAGGTCAGCAGACTGGTAGTACACCCATCAATACCAAAATGAAATGAGGTTAACAGTGATCCTGCCCAAATCTTTTAAGACTGAACTATTTTTGATGCACATTTCCAGATCTCTTTTGCTAACAAGGAATTGGAATGCACTGTTTGACAAGCAACTAGAATTTCTGAACCAGTGCCAAAGCATGACTGTAAGCTGTAAAGTACACAGCATGTTTCAGGTAATCACACATGTATTTTTTTGAACTGTAATAAAGCTTGGCAAGTAGAAGACAGTTAAATGGGCCCAACTGGATACCATGAGAAGATCTGAAATATTTCAGAGGGTTTTCTTCCTATAAAGCCATTGAGCATTCCTTCAGGCATTTATTGGTGTAAGAAACTATCTCAGAAGAGGTGGTATGCACTAATTTTAACACCCAATTCAATGATAAAAATAAGCACAGCCTATGAAAAACTGGAACGAGCAAACTGAAAATGATGGAAACATTTCTGTCCAATCACTACTGAATATCTAAGGAAAAAAGGAGAGGATTGAACAGAGATAAACGACCCCTTATCCTTGTCTTTGACGTTTATTGCATTAACTTCCAGTCATTTATGTAGTTATCTGCTGTCTTCAAGATCTGCCTCTTCGATTATCATGACACTCTTTTACATGCAAGGATACAGACTGACCAAAGTTGTCTCAGATCATGAAGAGCTGCATTCCATTTTGCTCACAAGAATTATTTTCTAATGATGTTGGAAATACTCTAATGCAAAGATTCTAAGGTTTAAATGAATTTTACCTTCTTGACGCAAAAAGGAAGGATGAAGAGACACCTTGAGCCATCATTGCATACAATGACTTTTCCTTGTTTACCACTACCTTCACAAGGAAAAATAGTTAAAAATCAATTTATCAGTTACTACAGAATTTAAATAGGCTTTAATAATTGCGGTCACAGTTGTCATCATCACATGGACCTGTCAGTGATCCATTCTGCTCAACACATCAAGAAGCCCCAAACAACAAAAAACCCCACATAAGTGTACTTCTTAATGAAATATTCAAATGTTTACTTGGGAAAAAAATAGACTGCAGAAGCTGCCAGACTAATAGGAGAAGATTTTCATTCCTCCCAGAGCCTTACAAGTTACCATCCTCCAATGCTACCGTGAGGGCATCCCACAGACAGCCATGCTAATAACCACACTATTTCACCTGTGAATCATGTCAGGCTGACAAGCCTGTAAGTGCCCAGTCATTCCATTTATTTGTCAAATACTTTTCTGCCAACTTGGTTTATGCTCAGGTTTTCAAGTAATCTGGCCATATCTTGAAGAGTTATCTAGACTGATTTAAGTTTAGCTTTAATATTACCATTAGAAAGAAAAGCATTCTGAGTTTATCTGTCTTTTCCTCGGGCTAAATAAATGTTTGGCTGAGCACTTCTACTGCCATGTTGCAGACAAGCATCACTTATTTTTCTCTCCAAAATTCAATGCAAAGTAGACAATGAGATCTGCTTCAGCATCTGACTGGCTTGTGAAAGTACACACGTATGGCCTTTTCAAGAGTAAAATGGTTTCTGTCCAAGCATAATTGCTGAAGTTCTGAGTTCAAATGCTCTGTGCTCCATCACACCAACAGACAAAGAGAATGCTGCTGTAAAAGAGCAGTTCTTAAAGGCAAGGCTGACCTTCAATCCCACTGCAAGTGTGGGTGCACCACCTTACAAAGCCTTGTCCATTCTCAAAATACATTAAAAATTACTCTGCAGATCAGGCAACTGATTTTGTAAAGAAATATCACATAAAATACATTACCAGCTTATTCTATTGCTTACACTCTAGTTTTCTCAATCACTTTAAGCTGGTATAAACAAGTGCTTCCTCTAAGAGCACCAGTCTGTTCTTTTCTTTACCCCTTGTTCCTTACTCCCACTGCTTCCTGCACAGCCACATGAGCAGCACAGCAGCAAACCAGACACTGTAACTGATCCAGGCTGAAAACTAAGCTGACAAAAACATGTCCAAGCAGCTAAAGAAATCCTTTATAAAATCTGTTTGGCGGGAGGGATCCATACCATCTCTCCTGCAGGGAGGCACAGGAGTGACTGAAGTGTCCCTTTGGGCAGCGATACCCAAAGCCAGTGTGAAATTGCAGCTCACACAGGAAAGGAGCTGTCGGTGGGTCCCTGCGGCTACAAGGTCAAAAAGCAAACTCATCTGCCCAGCTCCAGACACCTGCTGTGCAGAAGGCAGAAGGATCCTCAGGCATGCTGGGAGAACTCTCATGTATTTTCCTTGTACTTGCCAGATGCAAGGCAGAGCACCACTTGCTTGGCCAACAGGCAGTTATTTTCTCCCTGGCAGTTTTGTGGCTCTGTTGCTAATAATTAGCAGCTGTTTATAGTAACAGACCTGGCCACAAGGGATGTTGTTTTGGCCCATGTCAATAAGCAAGTGTTCAGTCACTGCACTAGGAAAAAAAGCATCTAGAACACCTACCTGGTGGTTTCGGCCCAGCTGGATAAATGTACTCAACTACCTACTCAAAGTTCAGAGGAAGGGCTGTATCCTTCTGTGATCTGATGAAGTTGTTCCATCATAAAGGTGTAGACAAACTATGACTTGCTATATAGGTGACTCATAAGGTCTTTGGTTCAAAAGGGCAGCAATTATAGGCAGGCAATTGCTTCAATTCCCATTAAGACCTCTGACAGAGCTAAATGCAAACATTGAAAGCTTTTTAGCTACTGTATGAACTGTGTTAACCCTATCAGAGAGTGAAGACTACACTTATTCAAGAATAATTTTTATAAAAAATCAATTATATCATGTATTACTTAACAACATTCCATATATGAGCTATGTTACCTCCAGATCCTGAAAGTCAACCTCTCATTTTAAAAGTCTTACATTACACTGGACTGGCCTGTTGTGAATCACTAAAACCCTGCCAAAAGAAAAAGGGTAAGGGCAATTGGGTGCAATAAAGAACCACATTTAACACATCCTAACATCTAATTCATCATTTAGGTAATCAAAGGCATTGAAACACAACAGCATAAACCAGCTTCTTCTACAAGGACACTGTGCCCAAACAACCCTATGACTAACACTGACTGCAGGTCAGACTCTTAGCAAGTTCATCTTGAAACCTGAGATTTGAGGGAAAAAAAAAAAAGAAGGAAAAGAGAAAAGGGCCACTGGAAACAGCACAGTGCTTTTGCATCATGACCTACTTCTGAAGCTGCCACACAATTTAGGCCACAGAAGCAAGATCTGGGCAGGGGTAAGTCATTCTGCAGCACGTTGTGAATTAAAACAATATGGAGCAATCCACCTCACAGAGAGAAACAGCATTATTCCCACTTCTTCCAACACAAACTTTTGTCTGCCTTCAGGACTCTTCACACATACTGTAAGTCAGCTGATGTCTTTTACAACCTCTGCCTTGCTGTTTAAGCCAAAACACGATGTTTCAAATACAAATTCATCTAAGAGAAGCAGATGATGCTGGCAGCTTTTCTACTCTTAACGCTGAACATCTGACATCCTCTACTCTCCCAACAAATAAATATCCAAACCACAATCCAAAACATAAAAGGAAGGGTGTGAACAGCCTGATTTTGGAAGGGTTAGTGAAGACTTGTTGCACCCTTTCCTCGGTATGTATACAAAATTCCAGAAATTATTAAAGCCTGACATGCACAGGCTTACAAACTCCAGCCCTACACAAGTTAAATCTTCCATAGGGTTTCCTGCTTCCTTCTTTCCATAAAGCATGGCCTTGACTAGAACCCCTGGGCTTTCTTGGGACCCTCTTTCCACCCCCTTGCAGCTTACTTGGAAAGTGGCCAAGAGCAGGATTCTGGCTCCTGCTGGAAGATGGGGTGATGCGGTCACAGATGGCAATCTGGGCACGACAAACTCCCCTGACGGGAATTTTCCTGCCTGGACACATGAGCAGGAATAGAAAACTCAAGAGGTAAGGTGGAGAGGTGAAGGTGCTTGTGACATCAGGGAGAATGTACTTACAGCTTTGTAAGACAGCACTATTCATCGTTCTTTGTATTTCGGGGGCCAACATAATTTCTCCATTCATTACTGGGAAAAATACATAGGAAATCATGGGTCTTTATGCAATTACTGAAACAATTCTGGGAAGCCATCTTTTTAAGAGGGATCCAGAATTTAATGTGAGACAGACTTTATTCAGTGGATTGGATATTATACTGCTCCCTAAAGGCACAGCCTGTTACTAATATTAGATCAGATTACATTGTTAAATCACGGCTGCTGCTGTTTTTAGTAGGAAATACTTCATTTTGTTAAACTAGAGAGGTGGCATTATCTGATTTAACTTGTATTTTGATTTACTGATAGGTAAAAGTCATATATGCTCACATTACCTTCATGTTTATTAATACAGATACATTAAAAAAGTAAACAACTAAGGGGGTATGTGCATAAATAGCAGTAGAGAAGCCTTCAGAGCTAATGGAAAACATAACAACTGGGACCAGGGATGCTGGGAAGAAAACAGGCACTAAGAAGCAGTTTCACAATACAGCAAAGACATAGGCATGCCTGATTTGTGATGGCTGCATCTCCAATCAGCAGGTTTTACATCCAAACTTAGGTAAAGGACAAGCCAGCAAGCACTAACAGCTTTCAAAACCAAAAACTAACAACAAGTCACCACAAAAAGCACAAAATTCAAAACCTCATGGGGACAGAGATCACTCAGGCCAGGATGCAGACATGCTGTTATGGGCTGACACTGCTGCAAGTAATAACTTTCAATAAGAAAACTCACTGATTTGGTCAGATAGGTACAAACTTCAGTCTGGCCTGAGCTAGAGCTATGGTCCAGCTTGGAATGTCCTATTAAAAGATCCTCAAATTTTTAAACCATATTGACCCTGAATGTTATCTCCCATCTGAATTAAAAGTATTCGTTCCCTCTGTCTCTATGAAGTAGAGCAACAGAGGAAAACAAAATTAAGGCTATAGTCAGCAAACATCTTAATACATAACCAAGTGGATTAACTGCACCAATCCCACCTTCCTGCAGAAGGAAGGGCAATGTCCAGGGTTGGTGGGACAAAAATAATCCTATCAGGATATAATTGCTAGTAGCTTTTTTTTTTTTTTTTNTTTTTTTTTTTTTTTTTTTTTTTTTTTTGCAAGTTCTTTCACCAAGGCTGTCCTCCTGATTGCAGTGGGGAAAATGGAATACACCAGAGCAACCTTTGCTGATTCTTCAGAATAAGAAATATTTTCTGTAATAGGTCGAGACCAGAGTTTTACATGAATATTCATCCATAAAAATAGTCAAGCCAGGACTGATTACTTAGTCTGTATCTGCAAAGTTATACATCCCTTTCAGATGCTACTGTGAAAAGCACATTATTCTCACATACTGGCATTTAAACTAATCATATTCACTGCCTGAAAATTCACAGGCTGGTTTCTTCAGGCTGCAAATACTTAAGAAACCCAAATACTGCCAGAATATGTATTAGACAATTACAGAAGCTATTCAATAGATCAAGACAAAAAAAGAGCACAGCATAGATCTTCATAAGCCAACTTCCTCTAGCATATCATTAACGTCTGCAAAGTCTAATTCATTGGAATTATCTTCAATTACCAGTCCCTAAACGCATTACCATCATTCAATATCAGAAAACTCTGTTAAAGGAAGCTTTTGAAAACATCCCTAGAATTTTGTTCACCCTCCAACAAAGACAGAGAAGTCAGGTTTTGACCGGATTTTACAAACTCTAAGGAAATAATTACTCCCTCAGAGAAAAACCAAAACATCTCAGAAGAGGGTTTCTCACATTTCAGATTCTCCAAAGGCTTTGTAAACAAGTACATACAACTGGTTATATCATCTTGCACTAAGTGTTCTCATTTTGCCTTGTTTGAGTGGACTCACAGATCAAAGGCGAACCTCATCACCGTGATTGCTTGGTAATAAACCAGCATTTACAACCTAACCTTCAGTTTGAGCCCGCACTGATTCATCACGATTGCTGGAAACTGTCTCCTGTCAGCACAAGGGAGAGAGATTCCTTCCCTTCCCCATGCAAGCTCTGCCGAGCTTTCCTCCATCTGAGCCAAGGAAAATACTCTAACATCCCCTGATGAAGTATTAAATGGAACTCATCACTTCAGTACAGAAAGAAAGCAATAAAAGATTTTTAGAGATAACATTTACTCCTTACTTACTTCCTGGCACTAAAAGAATAGCACCTCCTCCTAAAGCCATGCTGCAAAGGGTGTGGTAAAAGAGCTGCTTTCCACCCCTCTGGCCCCACACCTTCACTGCATGAAGTTGTGCTAATAGAGGAAACGGCAAATTTAGGGTGCAGCACCTTCGGTAAACATCTCCAGCGCCGCCCTTTAGCAGCACAAATAATTACAAACAAACGTTGAGAAAGCACACTCCATAAAAAGTATTGCTGGAGCACTTGAGCAGATCCCTGCTCCAGTTTTTTAGGCTGTCCCAAATACCAGCGTGACAGACGTGTTTATGTACACTGCCATGAAGCAGAGCTATTTGATTTAGTTTCTCAATTATTTAAATAAACATTTGAACCTAGCAGTGATGCACAGTCTGTATATTTTAAATAAGGTGTAAGATAAACAAAATTAAGAATCTCCTCTTAACCCCAATAATTATTAAACCGTAAGAAAATCAGAGAATTACTGTTTGGTCAATAATATGGATAAATCAGCACTTAAAAGGGTTGCATCACCACACTGATTTCAGACCTTGTTTACAGCATTTAGGATCAATATAGTAAGAACTTCCACAACCAGTAGTTTTAACAAACTAGGGAACCCACACCACATAAGAGTTATACCTTATAGGAGACAGAAATACAGGTAATAAACAGATAATATTTTGGCCAAGTTACAAACCATCCATTTTAGTGCAAATAATATGCTTTAGACAGCTGGGTTATGAGCAGCCACACAGAAAGCTGATGGCCACATTTAAGAGCAGCTTGATGAGGACATTTTGATTTTGGATGATGAACAAATGCTATTTTAGAATGTGTTTTGCCAAGCTCTAACCCTGTTAGAACTGGCAGGATAAGATATTTACTGACATACACTAAAATAAGAGGTTACAAGTGCTTGGCAGTTGGACTTGATACATGAAGACCAGCTAGCAGGGCAATATTTAGAGGATACAAACCTCTTCCATTTGTGACTCTGGAGAACTACGAAATACTTGGCAAAGGCTTGCCAGAATTTGGCATTTTTGCCTAGTTTGGGAATGACTGTCAGCTGTTCTCCTCTTAAGAGGATGCACAAGCTCCAGCATCCATGCCACTTCAACAGCAGACATCTGGACCACCGTGGGGTGAGACCTGCAGCACTCTTGCACCAGAGATGTCTTTGCACCCTGCTGTCACATCAGTGCAATCACTATAGAAGTTCTTTCAGGTGAAATTATTTGTAAGCAAACCCGTCTCCCAGTCTAGGTTTAGCTCTGTTACAGTCAGACAATTCAGTCATACTCTTGTCAGTCCTGTCTACTTTTCCTGTATGCTTCCTGAAAAATATACAGCTGCCATCCTCCAAGGGAAACTCAGCATAACCCAAGGGACAAAGCTGCACTGTGAGATGGGGGCAGATCTCATCCATGAAACTCTAAGCATCATCATATCATCCAGATCATGGGTCTTGCACCTCTCTAAGTCCCCACAGAGACAAGTTTCCAAGGCAGAGTGGTTAAGAGGAATCACTGGTTTCAGCAGTTGCACTGTAACTATTTCTTACAAGGCAGCTGAGACTACCACAAGCAGGTTGTAATGGCAGTAGAGATGCTAATGTACATTTAAATACCTTGAACATTGGTTGCCTTTGTGAGCTATTACCAAAAATCCCCCCAAACCAACCCACCCTAAACAATCAAATGCTGTTTGAAAGGCATCTAGTCTCCCAAAAGCATTTTCTGTTGGAGGTTACTATCAGATAACAGATGGATTACCTAAAACATCCTCAGTGAATTAATCTTTCACATGCTAAAGCAGCTTTTCTTGAATATCCATAAGAACAAAACATTGTTGCAATAGTGTCTACAGGACTAGGCAGGCTTCTTCTAGGAAGGGGAGTTCCTCTGCATTAAAAAGGTATTTAATATCAACAAGTCATAGCCAATGTTAATTTAGCTATAAGATGTAAAGTGATTGCACTTGAGTCATTCTATAGATACAGGGCTGCTGACATAAAGAACAGGGCAGTGAGAGGTTCAGCCTATACAAGCACAATTGATTGTTTAGAAAACAAAGCTAATCTAGTGGTTGTTTCTTTATGCAAGGCTAATTGCATACCAGCTAGAGTGCCTTTCCCGATCATTCTCAGAGGCAGAGCGAATTTGTGGTCAGATAATATCACAGGTATTTCCCTAAGTAGGCAGAGCTGCTTTAATAAGTGCAGGCACTGAAAGCAGCATATGTGAAGAGCAAAACAATGCATATGTGAAGAGCAAAACAATGAAGGAAAGACCAGAACTGAAGGGCACAAAGTAGCTTGATACTGAAGTGCAACAGCTGAGCTGGCAGGTTATCCTACTAGATATCCAATATCCTCAGAAAGGGATGGAATCCTCTCTGCAAAGTGCATTCCGAGATCAAGCAATCTCTTTTGCTCATTCTGTCATCCTGGATAGATCCTGAAATCTCAAGCCAAGGGGGAAATCCAGAGAAAGAAGTAGTAACCTGACAAGATAAATTTGGCTTTGTGCCTTTATTGTTTAAAGAGACACCAAAATACATGTGCACTTAGTGTGTAAGCCATCTTCAGAGGAAAGAATATTAAAGACTGAGTAGGTTGCAAATAACAGCTACAGCTTCAATTCAGGACTGAGTATCTCCTTAAAAATTTAAAAGGCTTGGACAACAGCTTGGAGAGTAACAAGTGAAATTTGGTGGGTGTTGATTTGAAGGATAAAGAGGAACAGTAATGTCTTGCTCAGATAAATCTTTAGAATTAGTCCAGCAGGCACCTAACATTAAAGGACCTCTCAGCTCAGGGGCTGTGGGGCTATTCACAGAACAGAGGAAGAACTCACCGCACTGTGATCAGTGAATGCTGCCTTCAGTGCTCTAAGGCTACTTGCTTATGCATCTCAAGTCTGACAGGAGCATTCTCTAAAATTGAGTAATGGCATCTAGCAAGAGTGTGGGCTTCATGAAGAGATTTAAGTTAAACAGCTCTCGTTCATCTTCTGTCACCAACACACCTTTATTATAGGGCTTAAAGTTTGTGGTTGCATCACTGACTTTTCCTCATCTTGCTCTACTACCTTCAGTCTGGATTTGTCCCTGCTGCTCTGCTCAGATGGCAGAAAAAATACCAGACCAAGAGTTTTAGTCTCTACTCTTTTCTGTGGTTTAATCATCTTTATGGTTTGGCAGCAGCTGTTGGGAACAGGCACACCACAAGATAGAGACTCAGCTCTGTAAGCTCTCAGAGCTTTCTGTTCTCTGATCCTAAAAGTATAATGGATGCAGAGTCTTCTCACTGCTCCTCTGGAAAGCTGAGCCTGACCTCACAGTACTCCAGATGTTACATTTCCAGCTGCCTGATTTGTCAACTCCTAATCAACTTGCAACTTATTATTGCAAGATTCTACTTGCAATAATATATTAAATTTCTCCATTTTCAAAACTGTCTTGATGTTTATCTTCCAGGAGATGGCAACTGCTCACAGCAACATCCCAAGCAAGGAGTATCACTATGGCAGAGGTCAGACAAAGGATGATGGGTGCACACCTGACTGAAGCTGTTTGGTGTTTTGATTCGATAAATTTCAAAAGAATGTTCTCTTTCTGTGCTGCAGAAGAAGTCAAAGGCTTGCATCTGTGGAGGAAAATGGGGACACCAGGAGGACAGTTGTCATTTCTATCAGAGGATGAGTTAAAATTACAAAACTAAAGTCAGGTACTTGAATAAATCCTGCACGTATTACCTAATCTCAACTTTTCAAAGAGTTTTACATCTTCAGACTATTTCTTTAAACAACTGCTCTGCTTTTAACTGAACACTTGCTCTTATCAGTTTATTCTGGTACAAGATAGTGGCTTGGCTTCCAACCCAGTTCCCATGAACATAGTTAACACTTAACAGATTCCTTTCCCTAACATCACAAGCAGCTAAATCCATTTATCACACGTGGAGTTGATAAGGGATACCACATTCATTCCTGAATTATTTTGCTGTCTCATTGTCTGCAAGGCATTTTTAAGTAACAGTTTGTTGAAATTAACAGACTTGTCATTCTGCTTTACCACCTACTTGACCAAGTCCTTAAAAAGCAGAAAAGAAGTTGTCACCTTCATACAGTGATGCATATAGTCCTAAGTATTTGAAGTGCTCACCTGCATACAGCTCTTAAGAGCAGGCAAACCAAAAATATGAAGTGAATAAGGCTTTGAGCAATTGGAATTATCCTGGTGACATCAACTTTGCCTAGAATTTCTAAAAGCCTTGTGTAAGCACTTTGGCATACTGGATGATTTGTAGGCCTCTGGTCAAGGAAGAGATTTTAGAACTGATTCTAGGCAAGTAGAATTGCCTGAATTTGATCACTCAGGAAGTCCTCCAGGGAAAATCCTACTCTGAAACACTTGAAGGTTTTAATAAATTAGCAGTCACAAAGGATTTCACAAAGGATTTTATGGATTAAACCATAATGCTTATTAATAAGCAGTAGGATGTGCCATGCATCTCTGAATATATTCAGGCTCTGTCAAACTTTAATGAAACAATCACTGAAGTGGGTGGAACACTCAGACTCAGAGGACATTACATACAACAGCTTCCACAAATTCACCTGTGAAGAGTAGCTGACTCCAAAACAGTATTTCCAAGTAGTGTTTCAGGAGCTTTCTAGTGTTGGTCCAGAAGTGTTATCAGCCCATGCACTGAGAGCAGGTTTAATGAACACGGATCTCTGTAAGGATCAAAAGCACAGTGTGAAACAAAACCAAAAACCTAACAAATATTTATTCAAACACTGCTCCTGATAGCGGTTTAGAGAAAGGATTGCACATTTTTCAGGAAGACCTGTGGATTCCAGCGGAGAAGCACAACCCAAGTCAGTACATCCTGTTGAACGAAAATATTCTCACTTTTGTCCTAATGTTCTTTTAGAGGTGAGGATCACCTCATATGACAAATGATTCCTCATGAAGCACAACAACATTCAAGCCGAACACTTCAGTGAGCAAAGCATGCTCTACATCAGATTGATCATGAAGCAGAAAAAAAAAAAAATGAGAGAGGAAATAATCAAAAGGACAGGAACCAGAAGACATGACTACAAAGTCTGAAGGGGATGAGATTATTTCTAAACAAAGTCCTGACAGAGGTTTCAAATGTAGAAGCTCTTGAAGGAACAACATGCGATCTCTCCATCAGGAAGGTAATGACTGGCCCAAGCTGTACCAGAATTAGAGAATATTTTCTAGATGCCATGGGTAACAGAAGTGCTATTATCCATCCTGAGGAAGACAACCAGCAGGTTCACTCCTTCCTTCCCCACTCATGGATCAACTTCTCATGCTCTACAAGCTGAGGTTGCTCCCCACCACTCTTTCACCTTCACATGTGAGCACAGAGAATTTCCCATCTCCCAGCGCCCACAAAGGCACAGACATTTGCATGTGCTGCATGTGTGGGTGTGAATCTTCAGCAGTAACAAAGGAAGCTGAGGAAGAAAACGATTAATTTCTTGTAGCTTGTGAATCTAGTATTTGACTAACAATCTTAAAGTTACTGCAAGTTACTGGTCAGCACAGAAGGTATTTGACATTTTACACTTTAGTCACTTGTCAGAGTGAGGAAGCCCTTAGGATGATAAATTTCATGGTTACTGAACCTTATTTTAATGAAATGTGTGGCTTGCCCTTCTGGGCTGTATTTTATTTTGGCAGCTTTACTGAGAACATTGTGCTTAGTCATTTTACTTTTTCAATTACAGGACCAGCATACACAATAAACTAATGTTTTTATCGTTTGAACAATCACCTGCCAGATTTTCAGGAGGAATAGGATTTGATTAAAGAAATCAGCAGTTAACCATATCTTCAACTGTTTTAGGTTTTAAGAGCCTAAATAGATTTGAAATCATTTAATGTTGCTTTGTATAGCAGTCAAGATTTAACAGATAAAACAGGGGCACCACATCCCTGTTATCTCATTTAAGTGAAATCCATTTATCATCCTGTTAAGTTTTTATTCTTACAGTAACAAATTTCAAAGTTCAATGTATTACCTCTATATAAAGATTTCTGCAAAGCGCATGGGCAGACTTTTGACCCACAGACTATTCTGGAAAAGTACATATGATCATATAGTAAAACAGCTATAATTCAAAAGGTCCCTTCTATTTTGTTTTAAACCTTTCCTTTTAAGCCAAAAGCTATTTAAACTTAAGTTTCAATTCCACATTAAAACAGCCATGATGTGACACATTACTATCCTTAACTTGTATCAGGGTTTCAATCAAGCTGCAGTCAGTTTAAGTTAACTTAATTGGTGTAAAGAATTAGAGGATAAAAATGTCTTAGTTTATCAGGAAAAAAATAAAACCTGCAGGAAAAGAGTTCACATGGTGCCTGTAAAAGTCTTCCTACTTATCTGCAGTGATGTGAACAGCAGTGTGTATAACTCAAACAAGTTTTTGCTATGAAAGCTTTTTCACCTTCCTCTGAGGACTTTGTGTGCCCTTGCTCACCACTCATACATGAAGTCTGGAAAAACATAGTGAATATAAATTGTGCAACTGGATTTTTTATTTTACCTGATGAAAGAATATTGTCATGTTACAATAAGCATCAACCAGGCTTAAACCTTCTCTGGCAAGGAGAGCAAAACTCAGCCTCCAAAACATGGAACTGAAATTAGCATAGACAAATTTCCCAGGTATGAAATGTTAATTCATTCTGAAGAATAGTGTAATCAAAACAGACTCCAGTTTAGTTTAGGACACATGGGCTAAATCAGCCATCTGGGAAGGATCTTGAGAGGCCTGATCCCAAATTTCTTTGCTGAACAGAAAACAAACTGCACACATGTATGTGCCTTCACACATGCTTTTTATTAAACACTCCCTACCATGAGAAGCAGGCCTGACAACCATTTGCTGAGATTAAACTATTTCAGAAGCACTGGCAGTTCAGTGTTGCAGCCACAGCTGAATCCCACCAGCCTGTGAGCAGTGACACTTGTCTGTCACTTTGGATACATCCTCCCCACATATGCCAGGAGTGAAACCTGCCACCTACCTGATGTAAAAAAGCTTCCCAGACTTTCAGGCTTTTGCTGCACGATCTACAGTTTAATTCTGCTCCTAAACTACGTAGAAGTCTTGGGAGTGAAGATCTAACATGAAATTACAGCATAGATGTAAACAGTGTAGGATGTATTCATTGCTCACATAAGCCTGCTGTGTTTTCATTATTCCCTGCAAGGCTGGAAGGGTCACAGCATTATTACAAGCCTAAGCCCCTTCAGATGCAAAAAGACAGACTTGTGTAGCTTTAGTCTTAGCTGCTCACATCAAGCAACTTAGAGCTCCAGTTTGTCCTGTGAGGCTGACAAATTAATGAAGGAAAATTCTGGGCTCTTGCTTGCTTTATCAGCAAGGATGGAGCACAGAAGTTTCCAGCCTTGGCTTCCTGCTTTCCTCTCAGTCCAGGCCAATATTTTAAAAATTTCTCTGTTGAAAGCCAAGAATTGGCCAGTGTTCTTGTTATTCTCATTCTTTGAAAAGATATGACTATTACCCAGACAATGAGAAAGGAAGTTATTTAATCCCTACATCAACATTGAGTAAGAAAATGAAGTATTATACTGGCATGAGCATAACTGCATCAGGTAAGAATTAAAATTTATGCTGGATAGTCATTAATGCAAAAATAAGGAACCCATTTTATTTAATATTTTGACACAGACAGGCTTCCACTCATTTTCTAAGTTACAGGGAAATGCAATATTAATGAACTGAATGCTGCTACTGGAGATAAACCAAGTGTTGTTTTCATTTGCACAGCACTTCTACCCTGACCACATTCATCTAGATGCAAGAAGGAGAGAATAGTGCATAGTAAAGGTATTATAAATACAGAGCCGAAGTATTTAAACACGTGGCCTCATTAGAAAATATACCTTTAGTATTAAAGTTTGGGGAACCACTACCAACACCTCTTTATTTCAGACTTTTTTTCACAGAGAAAGCAATTTTACTGCAGACGCCTGAAGCATAGAACAGCAGCAGCTTTCTTTTCCCATCTCCTAGGGCAAGATCTCCAAATCATTTGGACAGCAGCAACTTCTGAAAGCTGAAATTTTATTCTTTACTTAAAGAATTTGTCTTTTGTAATCTATGGGGGGGTGTGTGTGTGTATATATACATATAACTCCAGTCAATACAACAATTGCATGTAGGGACTTAAAGCTTTCTCTGGTAGTGATGTTGGACCATGGGCCACTTAGCAGCAGTGGCTTTATCAGTGGTTAGACTCTAAAATTTCAAAGGTCAGAAAAGGCTGTCAGGGACGCGTTAGTTACTAAGTCCCAAACAGACAGAATGAGGCTGTGATCCACAATCAGGGCAACTTACCAGATTCACTGAAGGATCCGGCAAGTGAGATACTCAGCAATACACAGACTCCTCACAGAGCCACCCAGACAGGGAGTCTGTACACAAAGAGCTTCTTAAAGAGGCTGAAGTGCAAGGAACAGTGTAGCCAGTATTGTACCAGTGATAAATTCAGGCATTAATCACAACCAGTTATTCAGTAACCAGCCTTAACAAAGAACTGGAACTGATCTCTTAGAACGTGTTAATTTAGGAGCATAGTTAATGAGGAAGAGAAAACTACTAAGTGCAGTTGAGGGAAATACCATGCAGTGTTGGGCTGCTGGAATGAGCTGGAAGTTTTTACTCTGATGAATGTACATGTTTTGTAGTTTGCAGTAATTAAGCACAACATTTTTTTGTTGTTGTTTAAGTGTATCTCTACCATGAAAAGGTTGGATGACACAGTGAAATCTGTTCAGGAAGCACAGAGTCAAGTTTATACTGTACATCCCTGAGACTTATTGGGTTTTACATTGACAAAGTGATGTTACAGAGATCTAGCCATGAAAAGGCTAAGAATACCCTAGGACAAAGTAGTGAGGCTTTATCTTAAGTCACCACACCAAGGCTATTACTTGTCCACAAATATATCCTGCTGTTCCTAACCAGCAAAAGACTTACTAACAATATAATACCAAACTCACTAGACACACAGGCATCTGATGTTAGCATAAAATTCATTGTTATGGGAACCCAAACCCTTTTATATACAGCTTAGTTGGGGGCTACTACACAGTTGAAAGGCCCTGGTAGTGTCCAGGTCATATGCATACAAAGAAGATTAGAGATCCCACTAGTGCTATAGGGTCAAAAGGCTTATTTTCAACTGGCACCCTGAATTGTCACGCAAACGATTCCAGAGCAATTGCCTGGAAGGGGACACACCTTATGTGATTCAATTCCATTTCTTTAGTAGACTGAAAGATCTGCTATGCAGCTGCATAATGAGAGTTTTGAACAGACCAGTACCTGGAAGATGACAAATTGGAAAGGTGATTTGAAAACAAAGCAGCAGAAAAAGCTACAACTCTAAGGCCAGAAATGACTGTGGGAACATGAAAGGAACAGATAACTGCTCATTCACTCTCTTTTTTCAGTTCATTGAAGGGAATTTGACTTTTAGGGAGGTGGAAGTGCTATAATGTTGGAAACAATCAGGGTACCTGTGCACTGAGAAGTGGAAGCCTTTTCCCTCTATACCAAAGTTAGAAGCAGAACAAGAGCCAAGAAAAAGAACAAGCCTACATCACAAGCTGATTCCCCCAGATAGGAATCAGATAGCAAATGGGACATGCACTAGAAGTGCTGGTATTAAAGCAAGCTATGCATTTGTTTTGGGTTATTTTTTGAACTCTTGGGAGTTAGCTGGCCAGCCACACTACTCTAAGGAGCAATAGTTCAGACTGTCAAATCACTCCTCTGGGAGTACCCAGAGCCAAACTGCACAGGCCAGTATACTTGCTCAGATATTCCCCTCATAAAATGGGAGGAGTATTTTTTACCCGGCATGTATGCCTCCTCCCCACCCACCAAAAAAAANCCCCCTGAAACTCTTCTTACCTGGAAGCACAGATCCAGTATCAAGACTATTTAAGAGTTGACTCCTGTTTCTGTTATTTGTACTTCCATGTGATTGATAAGAAAGTTGTAGGTTAAACAGTGTTCATGTTGAATGTATTCTGGAAGATTGTTTGCTGTGTGTAAGTGATGATAGGAAATTAAGTGGCACAGAAATCTGACTGGTCTGCAGTCATCGCTTGCTGGGTTAAGCCACTGGTTTCTGGATGTGGTCCAGAAAGATTGATCATATATTCAAGGGCAGAATGCAGAAGATAAGAGTGACATGCAGTTGTGCTTTTGTAAAAGAACACTGGGTTCAGCCCCCAGTTAGATCATTTATTTATCTGGCACTGAAGGGTGATAATGGCTTGTTTTCAAGTCTCCAAAATAAATGAACTACACTGCATGCAGAAGTAGTCCAGGCCAGCCAGCAGAGGATAGAAAATATGCAGGGTCAGCATAACACTGGTTTCAATTTCAGTTACAAAAACATTAGCGCTCTCATTTAAAACAAGATGAGGAAACTAGGTCCTCTCTCCACTCTGCTGAGAGAACCAACCATCAGAATACTGACAAAATCCACTTCAAACAGAGTTCAGCAAAACAGTTCAGGGTAACACCTTCCTGCTGCCATTTACACAACTAGAATTTTCTTAAAAGTATCTTTGGCTTACTCTTAGGACTAAGCTTTATCTCCTACCCTTTTATGATTTGCTACATGAGCAGCAGCTATTGACTGACAATTTCAGTCATGCAAGGAACGTATTTCTCAGTCCCCCGCCCAGAACACCTCAGGCCACCAGATTAGTCAGTCTTCATATAAAACTGCAAAAGAGATTGAATCAAGCCTGAAGTGCCAGGCCAGCCAGGTCTCCTAAAGCTAAAGGTAACAGTCTTTATCCTCCATAAATGGGAGTCCTGGAAATCAAGTCTTCCCCAGCTTTAACTGGGTCTTAAGTCTTGTTCGTGGTCCACATTGTGGAGACCAACTTCCCACCATCTATAGACTGAGATTCATGTTTTGAGCAGAATACATGCCAGCAAGAGCCAAACCAAGGTCAGGAGGAGCTCTTAAGCCAAACCCAATCATTACCCAACAAAAGCCTTGTGTCCTGATGCTTGCCAGAGTCACTTGCCAAGAGCAAGTTTGATGAGGAAACCTGGCTGCTTGTCCTGAGTTGTTACAAAGCCGTATGCCAGCTGCAGTCTAAATGACTGCACAGCACTTGTTGGAAGTACCAGCAAGAAGGGGCTTTAGTTAATAGCCACCCTGTGCCAGTTAGGTCACAGCACAAACCACTCCATGGCTCAGACACTGCAGTGCTCTGAACCCATCACTGAGATGCCCAAAGCCCTCAAGGCAAATTCAGTCTTGAACAACTCTATTGGAGGTCTGGATTTAATAGTATGAAATCAGCTTTTTTTTCATGCAGAGTACCTTGTTTCACTTGAAGGAATATTATGCTTCTTCACCACACTAAAGAGTAATCAGTTTATTTAGAAGAGCAATAATTATTCAGTGCTTGGATACAAGAGCCCCTCACAGTCCCAGATGCAGGATATAGTATCTGTTTACCAGTGGAAGCTTTGGGTAGTTTCTCTGGGCAGGGCTGTGACCCAACTGCAAGATGTGTGGGTAACTGATAAGCCGCTGACGGTAAAAGTCACCTGATAGCAACAGCCTACTGAAAGCATGCAGTCCTTAGCTCACAACACTCCACAGCTTAACAGTCTCTGCTTCCATGCTTGGTTTCTGGGCTGCCCACGACCTCCTGTCTGAAAGGTGACTCTCAGGTAGAAACATCAGCTGTCAAGCTACACACGTGGTCTCACTCATCCTGATAGTGTTCTGCTTCAATTTTGACAACTGGATTGTTTTCTGGTTTTGCACGGGGGCTTAAACACACAATAGCTACAAAAGTTATTGGACTTGATACAGCCATTACTGGGCAGGTGCAATGCTCTGCTTAGGAAAAATAGTTTCACTCATGTCAGTTTAGTGCTGGTACATTAAGCTGTGCAATGCCTGCTGCACTCTGTAATCCCCAAGTCAATGGACTGCTGTTGAATGAAGGTGTTCAGCAAGGCTGAAGGACCAGGAGGTCCAACAGAATAGGTATCAGGTCACTTAACCCACCTCTAAGGGAAGCAACTGCACACAAGGCTGTTCTGTTGGAGTTTTGGTGAATCTCACACCTATAGTTAGAATAGGTCACAGCCTGGGATCTTGCAAGTATTACAGATATAAAGGTCATGGGAGTGACCCTTGCAAAACTAAAACACAGCACAAACAGTTCTTCATGTTACTCATTACTCGGCAAGCTGCTAAAGCTTCCTACTCTGTCATGACAGCCTCATCACTTCTACAGGGCTCTCCTGGCAGATCAGCTGGAAAACTCCATTTCAACTCCCATAACTTTGCCTCTGTTCAGCATGCTTTTACACTATTAAAAGTAGCCCGTAGCATTGCAGTCAGTTTGAAGGACAAGTGAAGCTTGTTTTTATGTTAAACATGACACCAGCACACATGCACTGTTGCTCAACACATACTGCTTGATCATTTGATGCAACTATTTTAGAGTGGCTTAGGGTGTTAGAAGGGAAGGAGGTACAGACCACAAGGTAAGCTCAAAAGCAACTTCTAGCTCCAGCTTCTTGTGAGGGGCAATGTGAAGCATTTCACTGGTTTTGCTTAACATGCAAGTAGCAGTACCCAGATACTACGAGTGGAACTAGTTTTCTACTCTAAGAATTGATGCTGGAAGTCCTAAGATGCTCAACTAAGGATGACTGTGGTGCATCACAGGCAGAGTTTACAGACTAAGCTAGACAAGATCAAATGCTCCTGTGTAAAGGAACTGTTTATAGCTTAAATCAGTGTCTGCTGAAAGTCCTGAAGTGGTACATGCAGCTGTTTTCACAGCTACAGGCACTACCTGGCAGGTCATTCCAGCCATCATTTTCTCACCCAGGAATTCATGACTCCTGAAGCTTCAACATCTTTTCTAAGCTGCTCAGTTGGCAACATATTTTGACTGCAAGAAAGTTTTTCAAATGTTAGATGCAGGTTCACTGGTGAATTACTCTGTAGGTCCCATCCAATGTTAATATTCTCCCTGCTTTTATAAATGACCCATTTAAGTTTATACAGGGATAGAGGCAGAGTCCATGCATTCCTCCCTCAGCACACAAGCAGAGCAACATTGTATTACCAAGTCTTAACTTTCTAGCTGCCAGAGAATCCAGGACTGGAGTGAGTTTAAAGGTAACCTTGGAGGTTACAGCCCTGTGAGACAGGTCCAACTTCAGCTTGCTCTCTCAGAGCCTGTATTTCCACCTGGAGGAGTGAAGGAAGTTACTTCAGACAGCGCCTCAAATAGGCTCCACACTTGCTTCAGTGTGAAAACTTAAGGTCACATGCACTTAGACATACAAGCATGTGCATTGTTTCAGTCAGAGTTACACCACGCTTCACTGGAAGCCACGAAAATATTCCACTTGTGTCACCCCACGGAAAAGGCACGTGAACAAAGTTGCACTTCATGAGTTTTGTTGTAACATGACACTGGAGGAGCAGCAGGTTCACCAGCTGACAGTCAGTGTTCCTGCCACCTTCTCATGACTAAGGACACGTCCAGCAGAAGACAACCTCCCTTGTCAGTGCAAGGCAGCACAATACAACTGTATTTAAAACAGCCTGAACTTTTTAGGCACATTTCAGCTTGGACAGAGAAGATTGCCCTCCATTGCAGGCAGTCCCCACAGCATCCAAGCAAGATCACGTCAGCAGATATTGCTCATTCCTTTCTCAGCAACAGACTCCCAGAAAGCAGCAGGCTCCTGCAGGAGTTAACCCACAGTTACACAGGAGGGTTTATCTGTAGAACCACACGTTTTCCTTTTGCTGAAGATGCCTCAGTCATACATAATTGAACACAAGAACTGCTATCATTTACTTGCTCGGAGAGGCATGAGCCAACCCATGTAAACCTCTGACGCTACAAATAGCTAACTAAAATAGAAGTTCTTCCACTGATCCCACCCATTACATCATGGAAATTGTTATTTTGTCATGAAAACTCCCTTAAGTATCCAATTTAATCTCATTAATAGAGGAATGAAAATCTCACTTCCAAGACAGCAGCTGCCACTACCTTTGACATACACAGGAACTCACAGATGTTTTTGGATGCATCAGAGACTACTGTATGCATCTTTAGGAGTTTAAGGTAGTGTCAGCTTTCCAAACTTACAGCAGAAAGCACTTCTGTAGGCATTTATAGCCAAAGTGTCAAGTAAATAGTTTAATCTCTTGCCTGAAACCTCTTCCCTTATTTAGGAAGGGAAAAATTAGGCATGTTGAACATTTCATCAATCCAGTATAATCACTAAACAAACCAAGCAAGGAAGACCTTATATTTCACAATACTGGTAGGAGGGAAGAAGTCACACAAGCAATGGCAGCGCAATCACATCAGCAACCCCCCTCTGCCAGATATTTACAAAAAGCCTAACTTGGGGAGGGAAGCAGGAAGTATTCACCAGCTCGCTCTTTGAGCTCAAGCACCTGCTCAAGCTATATTTCATTAAATGTTTTAGTAGCACCGTCTGATCACAGCAGTGGAACATGACGCAGCCCACACTGGAGCAGTTTTTGCAGAGCAGAAAGGATACATGCTGTAACAGTGCAATTCCTTCCCACGGATCCTCATAATGCTGCAGTTATTTGTCTGCGCTCTGTACCTAGTGCTGCCTCTCCTTGTAGAGCCAAGTCTTGTAACATCTCTTTTCTTGAAGGAGAGGACATCTCCTCTGTCTAACATTCAACATCCTGCAATATCTTTCCCATTTGTAAATCCCTGAATTAGCCAGGCTCCAGCAACATTGATTCATTCACTGCACCCAGTGTCGAGTCAGAGCCTCAGCTAAATCTTTTCCTCCCCTCCTTTCTTCCCTCTATACCTAGAGAATACTGGAGGCAAAGCACTCCAACAGAAAACTGCCCCATGGAGAGAGTATTTTTCAAGGTCAAGCGGAGTTTCTGCACCTACTAAAGGTGCTAAATTAAGTAATGTTAAGAGTTGCAGATCTCTGACAACATGATCTTAACGAAAACGGCTGCATTCATGGGAGGCTTAAGAGCAAAGTTGGAAGTAATTTCTTCCCCCAGTACCCTCCCACCATCATATCAGGCAAGGAGAGACTCAATTGTTTTGTGATAAAGCTTTGAGATCAGGTGACAGACTAAGTGTGGAATTATTCAAATGGCAGACTACTGAAGTTTAACAGTCTGAAAAGGTACACTAATTTCCATCTTTGGTCCCTTTGTAAAGTCCTCTTCCAGTACCATCTCCACCCAACACAAACCTAGAGGGGCACTTAATGAATTCTGATGAGAAAGAGGTGGCTGTCTCACACATCCCAAATAAGTCTCTCCAACTTCACCTTACTCATTCCTCCATTCATTCCTCATCTCTTCTCAACCTCTGTAGCCCAACATCTCCTTTGACCTGATTTCTCACCACAGCACGTGGCATTTCCAACTTCCATCTCTGCAGCCTAACATGTCCCTCACCCCAAGATCATCGTTATCTTCCCATCTTAATGACTGCATACACCCGCAACCCCAAAGCTCCTCAACCCTCTCTCTCACCTTTCCAGCCCCATAAGTCCTTCACACAAAAAGCTCCTCAGCCCCTAACCCTTTCTCACTTCACCCCAACGCCTCCTCACCGTCATTAGCCCCCCCCAACCCAAACTCTTCCTCACATTCACCAGCCCCTCACCTCCCTCACTCCAAACCTTTCCTCACCCTCATGACCTTCTCACCCGAAACCCTTCCTCATCGTCACCAGCCTCTCAGCCCCGTCACCCCACA
>VYXD01012675.1:1393661-1572629 GCA_013397195.1 Hylia prasina
AATTCTCCCTCTGGATGGACAGAAGCCCTTGGGATTGCTTTGACTTGCTTTCAGACTTAATGACATTTGACACAGCCGGCTCTCAGAGGTGTCTCTTAATTGGGAGTGGCCATGGGTTTGGGAAGCCTAAGGCTACGCTTGAAGCAAATCTGAGCACCCAGAAACCCAGGTGAGGCCTCCCTGCCAGGACATTTATAAACAAGACATGAAAAATGAGTTTCAACTTTTACACATTTGGCCTGTAACTCAGCCCCTGGCTATCTCTCACAAAGGGTGATAAATCTGATGGGAGACCCGGGCTCTGGACTTGAAACTGCTGTTTGTCCTTCTTCCCACCCTCCCCCAACGCATGCTGTCATTACGATGGAACTTTAATGCCAGTGCAAAATGGCCCATGTCCCTTGATGCCTATTTTCCTCCCCCTAAAAGGATTGGGATGCTTCTGTTTTTTTCAGATGTGTACTTGTGGCTAGTCAACCAAAGATATTTTGTCTGGACACAGACAAGTCTCAGGAAGGTTTTATGAAGAAGAGCAGGAGATTGTGTGAAGTTGTGACTGGCACCCAGATAGGCAGATTTTCAGGTCTTTTCAGGTTGCCCATGATACCCAAAATTGACTTAATTCTGAGAGCCAAAGGGCTTCCAACAGAACCCGCAGGTATAGAGTGTGACTCAGACCTTTGCCCTGTCATCAGCCCGAAGTCCACACATCTGGAGCCAGTTGGTTCATGCCACCCACGAGCAATGTCAACAGTCTTGAGCAAACAGGGTGGTACAGCAGTAAGGTCATTTTGCCCTCATCCTGCACTGAAACCTGGAATCCCCCTGTGCTGGGCATTGGTGAGGTCACACCTTGAATCCTTTGTTCAGTTTTGGATCCCTCACCACAAGGACATCGAGGTACTGGAGCGTGTCCAAAGAAGGACAGTGGAGCTAGGGAAGGTCTGGATGATGAGTGGCTGAGGGAACAGGGGGTGTTCAGCCTGGAGAAAAGGATGCTGAGAGGTGACCTTTTCACTGTCTACAAGAGACATGATAGAGGTGATCTCTGTCACTCTTGGGGAGATAGTTTAGTGGTGGACTTGGCAGTGCTGGGTTAATGGATGGATTTTATAATCCTAAAGATCTTTTTCAACTGAAATGATTGTATGATTCTAAAAGCAGTAGCTACAACTTCTCTCACATCACCCTCTATGGAAAATAAACAGCTCTTGATAGCAGTTACATTACAAGGTGCTCATACAGGATGTAAGATGGGGTTTGCTGCTTCTGCCACTTGTGAGGTCTCATCATGAGTTCATGCCTTAAAGAATGAGAGTTCCCTGTCATTGTTTTCCTGGTTTGCACAGCTGAAACCTGGTATTAATTGCTGCAGAAATTATCCTGCCTCTTGAGTTTATGTGGTCTATAATTATCTTCATAATAAAACTGTGAGGAATTAAGCTTCAGAGCAGTTTATAGGTGTCAAGGGGTGACGTGACAGTCCTTCAAGAACTGTGGCTTTCAGTCCTCAAGTGCCATGAGCAGTTAAGATGCTGCTAAATAGCACTTAAGAACTGCAGGCCTTGTTCAGTTCAGTCACTGCTTCCCTTATCTTGGAGAGACCAGAACCTCTATTTTTTAATTTTTTAAAATTCTGTTTACTTTTCTGAAACTTTTCTGTTTCTCTGCACTTGGCCAATGAGCTGAGGTTAGTCAGTTTTCCTTCTGAGCTGCCTCTTATGCCCTTAGGAAACCATGACTGTGATGTTTATGAGGTTTCCATTGCTGCACAGGGACAGTTGTATTTTGGTGGCTCTATTTTTATTGAAAAATGGATATATTTTCATCATATTGGATGTGCAGAGAACCAAAATCCTGAACCAAAGCCTGAATTACAGGAGACTGTTTGAGATGATTTTCAAGTGACTTCATTCATGTTAGTTTTACCCTGGTGAAAGCTGACTGGTAATATTTTCAGCTTACAATGGTGAATGTCTAAAAAAAGACCAGTTAATCTCCTGCTTGCACAGACTCCTGCTGCCTCCCATAGAGCCAAATTTTCTGAAGTTTCACCTGAGAGATCTTGTGGCCTTTCAGTTTTTAATGAGAGCTTGTAAAAAAGATGGAGAGGGACTTTTTATACAGCCAGAAAGTGATATAACAAGGGGGAACAGTTTTAAACTAAAAGAGGGGAGAGATAAGATTAAATATTAAGAAGAAATTCTTTACTCAGAGGATAATGAAACACTGCCATGGGTTACCCAGAGCAGCAGTGGATACCCCATCCCTGAAGTGTTCATGAGCAGGTTGGATGGGGATTGGAGCAGCCTGGGATAGTGGAAGGTGTCCCTGCCCATGGAAGGGGGACTGGAATGAGATGGGCTTCAAGGTCTCTTCCGACACAAACCATTCTATTGTTCTTGGTTACTTAGTGCTTTCTCATAATAACACAATGTTTCACGGATTAATTAACACATGATAGCCAGTTGGGCTAATCCAGAGAGAAGAAAATACCATGGTTTATCTCATCACCACCATGGGCTTAGTTTATAGCTCTAGACACTAAGTGATGACCTATAGTTAACTGAGCATTTATCCCTGTTCACACTGCCTGCTTGTTTTGCAGCCTTGCGGCTCCAGCTGGATTCAAGCTGTGCAGGTGTTACTGGGCACGTCTGTTTTGATCACCAGGTGGGACCTGAAGCCTCTGTGGCCTTGGAGGATTCACTTTACTCTCTCTAACAGGCTCTGCTAAGGCCTGTTACAACCACGTGCTATTATTTATCTCATCTCTCTCCTTGCCTAATCAGTAACATACCTAATTGGTGTTTGCAATATTTTGGGTCCCAGCATAAACAAATTGTTTAGCCCTGTGTCATCAAAACTGCATCTGGACAACCATCAGCATTCTCTATATTTTTGGAAAACCCTAGGAAAGAACTCAGCAGCTACACCTGTGTTAGCGACTTCTGCAGATATGACTCAGTGCTAGCAGAAGCCAACGAGCAGTCGCACAAATACACACTGTTGTGCTGACTGTATTCACAGTGTTTTCACATTTCCATGAAAACATGAGTAACACTCACCTGGGTGATGGAAAAGTGAGTTGGATTGGCACTGGTTGGCAACGGGATGGAAAATTAGTATGTAAAGAACCTAGTGATTAAGATAATGAAAAACAATGTTAAGAGTCTTAGGTGAAGCCAAGTTTTGTAGCCCTCGAGCTTTTAGTTGTGAAATTGTTGGCTCTTGTGTTGTTTCTGAAATAGAAATCTATTTAAATGACTTAAGCAACCCAAGTTTCAAGAATAACCCCAAGCAGGCTGTTTCAGTTGTGACTGAGAAACCAAATTGGGTGAATACTTTTTATTCTAATTGCTTAAATTTCCAAACACAACCAGAGAACCAAACAGCTGCAGACCCTAAAGTGTTTATTATGAAAATAATTTTAAACTTTGAGGAAGAAAAGAAATGCCAAAGTTGATTGGAGTGGAAACCCCCTACAAAATACTGGGATTTTTTTAGGATTCTTATAATCATTCCCCCTGCCACTCCTAAAAACTGAGTGTAAACTGAAACATTTGCAGTTTTTGGAATTAACTCAAAACAGTTGTTTTGAGTTAATTGTATTCAGCAATTTTCCCCCTCTTCTAGACCTGAATGTCACCCCTGTCATTGATTTTCAGGCAGGGTTGGACTTGTGAAAGTCCCTCTACCTGAGGCATAGTGTGGATACTTCACACCACTGTTCTTGGGCTGTAGTTTCACTTTTCAGCTTAAATGATTTTAAAACCACTTACTCCCAAAAGGATCAACTTCTCCTTTCCTTTTCATCTCCTCATACTTTATAGAATCATAGAATATCCAATTTGGAAAGGACACATAAGGGTCATTTACTCCAACTGCCTCTTCCTTGCAGGACCTAAAACTAAACCATGTGAAATTGTCCAGGCACTGCTTGAACTCTATAGAGGCCCTTATGAAGACCCCCACAAATACAGTGCTCTCCATAAATGACTGCACTAGATAGAAGCCTTTTGGAATGTGGGATAGGTAATGCAATTTGCAGACATTTTTGTGGGGATAAGTACATGGCAATGCACTGTGGAACCCCAGAACTCTGCATAAGGAATTTTAAGAGTTTAGTCTGGGGGTGAGTCAGTTCATCTAGTTGATTCGGTAAGAAACCCTAAAAAAAAGAAATATCATTTTCTGTTGAAGAAACTGCACACATTAACTCATGCCATGGTCCTACACCTTGTGTGAGCCTGCCAAGGCTGGCAGGTCACGGTCAGGCCCTTTCACAGAAAAAAAATCAGCCTCTATTTCTCACTTCTGACCTCTATAAAAACAACTTCATTTTCCAGTTTCTCCTCAAGCAGTTTCATAATTTTCCTCAAACACTTCCCAGACCTTCCGAGGGCTACAACACAATCTCCTGGAAGGGGACCTGGACGTGGCCTATGTGTGTGAACACTGTGCCAACAGCAGAGATCTGATCAGATTATAATGGAGTTGTGCTTTCCTGCTGCTCTTCTTCCTTAGACAATCCTATCAGTTCAGCAGCTTCTTTCCTTATTTATATCAGAAGCCTGGCAACTAAGCTTCTGCCTTAAGCACCTCAAAGACTCAAGGCTGCTTTGGTAGGACCAAAAGTTTTGTATTACTGTCAGAATAGGAATAAAGAACCTTTCTCCTTGAATGGGTTCCAGCCTGTTGCTTTGGACTGATGATGCATTTACCCTGGGCAGACGGATGCTCTCCACAGGGATGTGTTAGCCCTCATCTGGGCCAGAGCACAGAAGGACAACAGATGATTTGTATGGAGATAATTTGCAACCTGGAGAGCAGGCTTTAGAGGTTACAGCTGAAGATAAAGAAGTTTGTAAAACGGAGAGAAAGTTCCTAGCAATGAGGTTATTTGGGAGGTTTAACAAGCTCCCCAGGGAAGCACTGTTCCTGTGGATGACTTTGAGAAGAGACCAGGAGAAATGTTTTTGAGGAGTTCAGATTTTTCCTGTCAAGGTATCAGCTATATTTTTGCCAGAAAAGGCCTTCCCCAGTCCCAATTAAACAAGAATTGGCCCGAGTGGATTGCCCTAAATTTGAACAAAACCTTTTTCTTTTTTTCCAGCTGGCAAAATTTTCACATATTTTCTTTGCTCTTTCCCCCCCCTTGTTAGTGGTTTTGATCAGACTATAGGCATATGTTGCAGAATCTGCTAGGAAAAAATGTTTTCACAATTGATGTTTTCCTAAATGCCTTTAAAAAAAAAAATCAGTCAGTGCCTAGGTAGTTTCCTGCTAAACAAGTATTCTCCCAAACCATTTCTTCTTAAAGGACCATGCCTTGTTGAATGCAAACTTGAACCTGCTTTCCTGTGGTTTGAACAGATACGAGGTCTCTCTACCACATGGATTTACTCACATCAAATACCACAAACCCCATATTTCAGATGAGCTACAAATTCCTTCCTCTAAGAGCTTGTTTTAACAAACTTGCAGCATTTCATTCTCTCTGTGGTTTTGATCTCCCTCTGAAATGTAGCTGAAGCCAGAATGCTTAAAACTTCTCAGGAAAGGGGACACACTGTTGGACCAACCTCACCTCCGTAGAATACTGGTGTAAAATTTAGAGACAGGGATAAGCCTATAAATTGGAATCCCCCAATCTTTCCAGTGCTTGAAGGCATTTGCACACCTGATGCTGAATTTTGCCTCAGCTCCCTGAGCTCCATCTGAATTTTGCACTTGAAGCCAGCCCTAGGAAAACTTACAGCTCTTCAGACCTTTGCTTTCTATCTGTGGGTGACAAAAACCACAGAGCTGATTGTAGCAGAGCTTTGGCAGCTGCACTGTTAATAAGAGGAAGAAAGAAAGAAAGAGGAGCTGTTCAGCTGATTTATGACCATCTCCAACTCATCCTGAGATGTATTATTTGAACCACAAAAACCCTCCACACATTTCATGCCTTGCAAGGACTGATGTTCAGCCACCTGTCTCACTGGTGGTTTGCAGGATTTACCTTATTATAAATCAGAAATAGTGCAGGGGTGCAGAAATACCCATTATTTTCAGAGTACAAAATATCTTCTGTGTGCGCATTTCTTTCACAGACTTCACTTTCTCTCAAATGACCTATGAGTATCTCTTGTCTCATGGAATTGAGTGTTGTTTGCTTGTTCACAGCTTCCTTTCCTTCCGTTATCCAGCAAAGAAAGTTTGTTTAAGTGGCTTTTGTGAACTCTTTCAAGATCCCCAGAAGGATGATACAGGAAACAGAGAGTTTCCTTTCTATACAAACTTCTAGGGTGTTCCCATAATAGCCTGAAATTTATCTGCCCTCAGCAGCCTGCAATTGGACAAAAAATAAATGGACTGTCAAGGGATCAGGCCAAACACAATTAACATATCAGAGAGGAGAGTTTGCAATAAGAAAAAATCCTCCACTTACACAGCACCTTTTATCCCATGTTGCCAAATATTTTCCTTTCTGCATTTCCAGTTACAAGTTGGCCATGCTTTAACCATCCAGCCTGAAATTTTCCATAATTGCTCCCTGCCCCATGTTGAATACATTTTCAGAGAGCAGTGAAGGGGGAAGATCTTCAGAAAAACAAAACAAAACAATCTTTTAAAAAGATGCAGTTATATTGTACTGAGCTTAAAGCTAATGAATTAGTTTTAGGGGTGCTTAAGCATATTTCCTCTTTATTTTGAAAAGCATGTTTGAACCTCAGGAGGTTGGAGTGGGAATGACACTCTTGGCACAGCAGCCGTACTGGGGATGAGAACCTGTGACCATTGCTGTGAAATTGCATCTGGATTTGTCCAAAAAACAAACCACAGACAGACCCCCATTTCAGTGTTTTAGAGGCAGATTTGTGCCTTGGTTTTATGCCTTCTGTCTGCTGTGCCCGTAGTTTCTGCAGCCCCCAAAAAGCAGCCCCTGTAAACAGGACATCTGGACAGGGTGCCGACAAAATAGATTCTCATCCTTCAGGGTTTCACCTGGTGTGACCTGGCACTGTGGGTGAGATCTGGGAGGATTGTAGCACTGGGAGGGAGGGCAGGGCCGTGCTGAAAGCTGACAAGGTAGAAATGTGAGTCATTAAAAGGCAAAGACCAATCTGTAAAGAAACAATTACTTACATACTTAAAAAAAAAAAAATCTGATCTGGAAGGCACGTTCGCCTGGTGGTTGGCACTCCCTACAAAAGCACCGTGTTGTTCCAAAAGTCTCCCATGAGATGAACAAACCTTGCCAGGAATAATCACAGATCTGGAGTTGTATAATTGCTCAACTAAAAGCAGGCAGGGAACAGACAGGGAACCTGTGCTTTGCTTTTCCTGCCTACTTCCTTGCTTTCAGGGCTGTGCACTGCTCCGGAGCACTGGGGCTTGTATTGGCCGGAGCAGTCAAGACACCAGGAGAAAAAAAAAGGCTTCTAAGCAACAGCTTCACAACGTGTGTTGTTTTTAACTCCATTCATAAAAGCAGTGAGCTGGGCTGTGCGAGGCGGGCCGGGGCTCTGAGCGCTCGTGTCTGCTTGGAGCAGAAAGCTCTGGACGTGCTCGAGCCGAGCGCCGGCAGTTTCATTCCCTTCCAGCATTAATCCAGCAATAAAGAAAGTGGCTTTAAGCCACTTCAGACCCATTAGTGCTCTCCAGAACGCAAATATAGCATAGAGATGAAAGTACTGCAGCAAGGGGAATGACGAGATGTGGGCAACAGCTTCACCTCCTCTCCTAGGGAGGTTTGGTTCATTCTCTCAAGGAGCAGAGGCCAAATTTGGGGAGCAGATGCCATGGCAGCACAGCACAGCACTCCCAAGTCATGGTACTCAGGCAGCATTAATGACAGGGCTGGGGTGCCTTTATTTTTAGTGATAATTCATGGTTAACCAGAAATCTGATACTTAATCTGCTGCAGCCTGGAATGCCAGGTCCATTTGCTTGACCTAGATCTGTGTGGCCACAGGTGGGAGATGATGCGAAAATCATTTGGTAATAGCAATTAGCACAGCAATAGTTTTTCTTTATTTTCTAAACAGGCTTGGGAAAATTAATCTTTTTTTTAAATTAAGAAACAAGGTTTGTCACTTTTAATATCAAAAGCCTCATGTTTATTGAGAAAGGCCTGTCTTCAGTGCCAAGAGCCTGTATTTTTTTCTAACCCAAAAATCCTCTGTGAAACAGCACTATTTAAAAAGTCTCTGAGAAAAGGTAAAGAGGTTCTGCTAGAAAGTCTTAACATGCAGAGAAAGAAACTGAGGAGGATGGTTGATGGACCATCTGGGACTTCAGAGGTTTGGAAACAGGAGTGTGGTGGAGCTCAAGGATATTTACGCTGCAGTAGGGAAGGTGAGAAAGAATTTTACCCAAAATACCTGCAGCAGAAAAAGGTGCCAGGTGAAAGCAGGCTATGAAATCTATTAGAGCCATTTGCTGGAGTTGGAAACAAGAGATGTTCCTGCTGGAAATCAGGACCAGAGGTTAATTAACAATAGGAACATCCTATTGAGAAGCCATCCTGTGAATTCCTATATGATGGCTTGGGGGCATTGCCATCGGGTGCTTTAGGTGTCCCACTAAGCTGCTCACCACGCTGTTGTGGAGATAACCTGTTTTTCCACTGGTTCCAGAGAGATGACAGAGCTCCTGCTGCAGATCCCCAAACCTCAGGACTGTGGATACCGCCGGGTACATTCTGCAGGACTGTGCCCTACTTTTGTGTTTCTCAGTGAAAGAGCTACATCAAGTCTCTGGGGGAAAAAAAAAAAGAAAAAAAAAAGCAAAACAAGGACAAAGTTCTGCCCTTCCACTACTCTGTTTTCATTTACAGCCAAATTCTGCCAATCTTTTAGTGTCTATTTAAAACTTCTATTTCCTTCCTACCAGGCTGTTTCTGTGCTGGGGTGCATGTTCCTTTTTCTTTCTTCTTCTTTCTTTCTTCTTCTTTCTTTCTTCTTTTTTCTTTTTTCTTTTTTCTTTTTTCTTTTTTCTTTTTTCTTTTTTTCCTTTTTCCTTTTTCCTTTTTCCTTTTTCCTTTTTCCTTTTTCCTTTTTCCTTTTTCCTTTTTCCTTTTCCTTTTTCCTTTTTCCTTTTTCTTTCTTTTTCTTTTTCTTTCTTTTTCTTTTTGTTTTTTTTTTTTCCTTTTTCTTTTTTCTTTTTTCCCCCTTCTTTTTTCTCTGTTTTTCTTTCCCTTTTCCCCTGTTGTTTCACAATCCGCCTGATGATACTCATCACTCATCACTCCAGACACACCAGGACCCTGAGCTGAGCCCAGTCTATGTGCAGACACTGTTACATGAGGTGTCAGAGCCTGCTGTGTATCCAGGGGAGGAGACTGTGCCTGACTTTCCTTGGCTGTGACACTGCAGATCAGCCTGGAACTGACAGCTGTGGAAAATTAATGGGCCCTCTTTCCAAGGAATGGCCATCAAGGTCATGCTTTTGAGGCTGTAAGGGCACAGCCCTTTCCTACTTGCAGCCAGTACACATGCCAGCTTTGCTGTCCCCTCTTCAGATGTCACCATGTCACCAGATCACTGTCACATGAGGACACTGTGGGTGAGGGGGTGCCATTGGCTGCCCAGCCTGTTTGCATGCCCAGGGACTCTATTAATACAGCCTGATGATGCTCGAGGTGTAACTGGAACCTGCTCTGCAGACACAGCTCCTGGCTGAACTGTCCCTGCTCCTTGCAAGGCTGAGCAGAGGAGTTTGTTCAAATCAGCCTTCAGGACAGGGTCACCCCATGCAGCAGCATGCAGGGAGGTGCCTGGTGCTGCCTCTCTGCTGAGGGTGCTGGCCTGTTTAGTGCTCTTCTCCACTGGTTTAGTGGTTGGCCCACTTGAGTGGAGCCAATTTGGATACAAAGAAATGGAATTTTTCCCAGGCACAGAAGCCAGAGATGAATCCTTTTGGGCATGGAGGGACAGGGCTTGGAATATATTGAGCTGTCTCTGGGCAGTTTAATCTCACCAGCCAGAAACCTGTATGGATTTACACTTCCATATGCAACTGTTTGATAATCATGTTGCCATGGCTACATTTGAATCCTGCAATAAATGTGTAATTTCACACATTTACATCAAAAGGAGCTCCAGAACATACAGCTGCCTCACAAAGCAGCTGATCTCTCTCCATAACCACTTTCCATTTTTAACACCAAATTATTGTACTCACTGGTGTGCTTCTTTTGGGAGGGGGGTGAGGTCTGTAGGGCAGGTTTTTTAGGTCTGATCCTAAAAGAACAGTCAGGTTCTTTAGGTCTGATCCATACTAAGGTTCCCTCAATGCTGGCACCAGGGCAGTTGCCCTGCTGGAGTCAGAGCAGCCATTTCCAGGGCAGCACCGGTTCTTCAGCCACACCAGCTACAGGGGACTGAGATGCTTTACAATACAGAAGGACAAAGTTAAACACAAGGTCCTGGTGTGCCCAAAATGCAGGGACAAAGACTGAGAAAGAGGAGTGGAGTGTGAGGCTCTGCTCAGGGATGGTGCCCACCTCTCTAAGCAGTTTGGTCACTTCATCCCCTTTACATCTCAGTCCTCTCAGATCTTCCTCCCTGGTTCCCTGCCAGCCTGATTGCTCCTTATCTCACCAGATAGCTTGTCCCAGTGTTTTGCCCCCAGGCTACTTGTCCCTCCAGTGCTCCCTGAGTTCTGTCCTAATTTTGATGGCTCCTTGTTCCAGAGACACCTTCTGTTAATCCCATAGACAGCGTTTTCCTTGCTCCAAGCCTCTTTCTCTGCCTCTGACAAAAGGCAATGGGCAGGGAAGTGTTATTTAAAGGGGAAAGTCACAGGGGGAGCAGAGAAGAGGCTGTACCAGGATACAGCTTCAAGCAGCAGCAGCTGAATGAAGTGGTAGATGGCACCCACTGAGCAGCAGGTCTGGAGAGAAATTTGCATACAGATTCTATCCCTGCTGACTTCAACAGATTTTTTTCAGGAACTTGAAACTTGGACAGTTCTGCCTTTGGTTTTTTCCCTATAGCAACAGCAGCTGGAACAATGTTGGCACCAAGGCAGGGCTGCAGCTGGTCTCCTCCTTGTTCGGAGCAAAGAGATGCTGGAGAGTCTTCAGCACTTAGAATAGGGACAAAGCAAACATTTCACTTCACTCCATGAATTTACTGCTGTGTGGAGAGAGAGGAAATTTGACTGTGACAAGTGCTCAGTACTGACAATTTCTGTGTGAGGAACTGGAAGAAGGAAAAATATTGGAAAAGCATAAGATTCTAATTTTTTTTTTTTGGCTGTTTATACAATTGGAAAAGTTAAGTAAGTCTAATTATTGAGGTTATTGGTTTTAATGAGTCACCACCTTGCTGTTATTATTCCTGGTTCCTGTTGCCATAGGACAAGAAGCTGCAGCTGGCCTGAGCTGTGCTACGCAACAAATCCTCATGCTTGCTATTCCAAGATTAAGACATAGGAAAATGGGTGGCTCAGACAAATGGGAACATGGAGAAGGAAAGTGATATTTGCCAATGTGTTGTGTGGCAACATGACCAGTATGCAGATACTAGGAGCAAAGATGGGTTTCTACCAGAAACTGATTTTTGGATGTTTTTTGAGGAGCATTTCTGAAGACATGATAGAAAGGAGGTTGGCCACCATTATGGGCTGGTTGTTGGTGGGAAGGGCTACGGACAGAGCAGTCACAGGGCATTGAGAGTGAAGATCTGAGTTTGGTGTTATGGGAAGGGATGAACCAGTGAAGGGATACAGCCTGAGAAACAAAAGAGAAAGGTTAGGAGAAAAATCTCCCTGATGGTATTGTGAATGGGCAAGAGTGAAGTGTGATCAGGGCCCATGAGAAGGGATTTAGTAACAGATGAAGGAAGAGATATGCAAGAGATTTACCTGCAGGGCTGGTGAAGCCGGCTTGAAAAATTCTGCAAGGTGTAACTGCAGCCTAAATTCATGGGCTTTGAAGGAGAAGTATGAAGTGGCATCAGGAGCAGCTGCCTGCATGGCAGATAAACCATCTTATTGCCCACTGTGTTTTGAGAAGATTTAGGGAGAAGGTTTGGGAGGAAAGGGATATCAAAACCTCTGTTTTATCCAGGCTGGGCTTTAGATAATAATTACACACCCATGAGATATTCTGGAGGATCAGATGTCACTGGAGGATCAGTGCTTGCGTGTGCATTAGCATGGGAACCAGCTCTGGGCTGCTGTTGGGATCAGGTGGAAACACCCCCAGTGTTTTATTGATTGGTTTCAATTGATCAGTTGTGTAGAAACAAAATGAACAGAGTTTCCGGTCTCTTGGATGTTGCAGAAGGTGTCGGGTTTGCTTGCAGCAAGTTCATCTTTTTCAGCTGATCATGCACTTTCAGTTCTTTCTCCAGGATGGCAGAGAAAAGTCCTTTTTGAGATGGGCTCAGAAACAGAAGGGAAGATCTGCTAGAGCAATGGGCTATCAGACAGGTTTTCTTTCCCTCTCAAATGCATACAAGGGTGCCCACTGAAAATTCCATGGGAGCAAGTACAGGAGGGGCAGGCACAGAGTGTGGAAGTCATCCTCAAGACATTGGCTTTTCCCCAGTGTGGCCCCTCCCTGCAAGTCCCACAAGAAGAGTGACACAGTCTTTTTTTCACTCAGTCTGGACACTGTGTTCACTCAGTTCTAGCATCCATAGCCTGGGAGGAGAGGGAAACCCTCCCCTTGATCTCTATGGCATGGGTAATGTGTGTCTCTCCTTTTCACAGCTACCAAAATCTGGCATTTCCTGTTCTATTATCCATTTCCTAATACTTCCCAGGGCTTGAATGCTGTACTCCAGAAAGGGATTAGCATGGACTTGCCTTGGCCGTGGATGACCTTCATTCTCTTTAGCATTTATTCTTTCTAGAGGTTTGAGGAGGAGAAGGGGAGGGTGAGCCACAGCAAAATCCTGTTCTTGGATCTCCCTTCAGCCACTGAAGAATGAACAGAGTGCCTAAATGAACTCAAAAGGCACTGTGGGGTGAGGCACATCACATCCAAGCCGGACGTGGTGGCCTCTTCCCAAGTTCCTGAGCTGCCACACGCTCCAGCCATGCTTCAGCAGGCAGGACAGTCCAGGGGCCCTGGGGACTGTGACAGGGCTGCTGCCAAGGCTCTGAGCTCCCCTCTGGGTGACTGGAAAACAGCAAAGACGCAGGTCATGAATGCTGTCTGGAGTGAGTGACCTGGATGTGTCTGCCCAGACTCTGTACAAAGAGGCAACGTGGCCCCGGCTCCGTTCCTCCCAGGGCTTTGTGCCGGAGGCTGAAGTGGATCCTGCCAATGTGTGGAGAGCCACAGCTCTTGCCCAGTTGCAGGAGAGGCCTCTGTTCTCTCTGGTACCCAGAGAGGCTCTGCAGACCCGGCTGTACAATAGGCTGGTCAAAATGGATGCCAAGAGCATCTCTGACAGCACTGCCAAATTACAGACTGCTCTGCAGCCTAACGCAGCTCACTCAGGGGGAATTCAGATGCTCAGATGAGAACTGCATAATATATTGGCAGTTGTCCATGTCTTGTCACTCTTGGGGCCAGTTTTTCACATATGCCAAGCCCCACTATGCAGCACCACTGCTGTGAATTTTGTAGGTTGCTAAAGTTAAGCTGTGTTTTCCTTTGCGTGCTGATCATTGCTTTCTCTGTAGACTTGTGTATATGAGAATTGTTTTCCTAAAGTCTCTTGCCTCTCTTCCAAAGCACACTGAATCCTCTGACAATGGCAAGAAGAACCTGACTTACTACCCAGCTCATTCTTTCCCAGCAGGTACTTGCTTGAAGTTTGTGAACACAGGAATCAACCCCAGGAGTTCCCAGCTAATGGCAGAGTCATGATCCCAGACAGAAGCTGCTTCTATGCCTGACAATTAGGTAAGAATTACCTCAAATACCCTCACATAGGTCTGACAGGACAAGTGCAGGAGACATGGGAGGTTGATCAGACTGACTCTAGCACGGCACAGGGACAGGCTCAATCCACTCTATCCACTGAATCCATGATTACTGGGTTTGCTTCTTCTCTCCCTTGTAAAATTATATGATGAAATGGTTTTACTGGGCATTTGCCACTTCTGAACATTATTTAGTTCATTGCATTACAAATAAAGGAAAATACTCAATTTCTGCTCTTTTTATGTTTGTTTGATGTTCAAATTTTATATCCCCCAATCTTTTTTGGCAGGTCAAAATTAATGGACTTTTCACGGTGATCAAGGGAGAAATTGAGTATCAGTCTCTTACCAAATGAGACAACATGGAAAAAGTTAATTAGATCATCTTGGATAAATACCTTTTTTGCCCCACTCTTCCCATCAGATCAGTGTATGGGCTACCAGGGCCAGACAAGTGGAAGAAGCACAACTGCTTTTGCTTCCTCCTCCCTCCTGCATACAGAAATGAAGGACATGAGGAGATTGCAAGCTTGGATCAAAAAGTAGTGTCTGCCAAGGAGCAGAGCTGTTCCTGCAGAAAGATCCCTCCATCTCTGCCATGTGGGAAGAGAGGGATTTTGGCCATTTCGTTCTCTTTGTTTGAACAAATAGCACATGGCCATCACTCACCACTAAGATCCCAGTTAATGTATCTGGTGATACACCCTGGCTGCCCCGAGGTGCTGTTGTGCAATGGAAGTTGATAAATTGGGCCAAAAATTACCTTAAAATCTCTCTGCTTCCACAGTAGCTTAAACTCCAGGTCAGAGTGGGCATAAAATACACTGGTCCAGAAATGAGACTTTACAGACACTATCCATTTCCCTCCACTTTTCCTTTTTACCACCAAGAATTCAGCTAATTTAGCAAGATATCCCAAACAACAGGAGTTACTTGTCAGTGTTGAAGGATCAACACTGCTCTGCAACCCCCTGCATACCAGCTGAGAAGAGTCAATGTGCCCTTCCTGGAAAGGCTATTGCAGTGATGAGAAGATGAAGAATATGTTATTAGACTAGTATGTATGTGCAAGGTCCAGGGTCTCAGATTTCTGCAGAAAGGTGTGACCTTGTCTAAGTTAAGGTTGGAAATAGACGATCTTTAAGATCCCTTCCAACGCTCAACATCCTGTAGTTCTGTCTTCAGCAGAACCGGTAACATGAAATGGTTTAGTGCTTGATTTTCCATGAGGATACACCCCTCAGAATCTGTGCCCACCAGCACAGACACACCAGTGATACGTGAGAGCCCTCCCAACCCCTGCAATTAGGGAAAAACAAGAGCTGGCATGAGATGGTAAATGCTGCCATGCGGCATTCAGAGAAAACCTGTTTGCGTGGGATGTACTGGGAAAATTGCTCAAGAATGGTGCATTCTCATAAGAAAAATGATCTGGCTGCTGTTCAGGTCAGTGGTTTTGTATCAGGGCTGCAGGCTGTGTGGTTGCTTCAGTATATGGTGCAGCTGCTGGCAAAGTGTTTGCTGTGCGTGTGATACGATTCCCCTTGCTCTGGGGTGTTGGAGGCCCATGCCCTCGCCCAGTTTTGGGTCCATGTTCTCAGAGCAGCTTGCACTGACACAGGGCTCCATGGCAGAGAAAGGCACCCTGTAGATGTTAGCGCAGAAGAATCGGGCAGTCTGGATCAGTTTGCTGGTGGGGCTTCATCCTTTCATGGTGGGAAGGTGGGAGGGATAAAATGCTATGCTCATGTCAGTAGCAAGTGATAACCAGGATTTTAATTCCTGCTGAGCAAAGCAGTGACCATGCTTCAGAGGTGGATAAAGAGGTTTCTGAGAACACAGATCATGAACCACCATTAGTTGAAAGAACTAAATTACAGGAATGCCCAGGTGTTAACTGGAGCCTCCTCCCAACCTCTGCTTGATGAGCTGTCAATAAGCCAGGAAGGGACAGCCTTCACTCCATCTCCTTTTTCACCTTAGCTGAAGCCTGAAGGAAAAAGACATCTGGAAGATATCCTGCCAGCCAGAGAGCTGTAAGCCCTCCCTCACACACCATTCTTGCTCTTGTACCAGCAGACCCCCAGAGCCTTTGACAACAGCAACATTGGTCTGTACTTGGTTCCTGTAACCTTCAAGACTAGAACTATCAGCAGGACTGCCACTAGCACCAGCCGGCCCCTGTGATTTCACGGGGTGAGGTTTAATAGGCCTGGTTTAATAGGGTTACTCAATAGAGAGGGCCCTTTTTCCTCAACAGCATTAAACAGAATAATACAAACAGTAAATTTAATGAAAGAAAATGAAGTAGCCCTCCAAAGCAGACTGCTGTTTCTGCAGAGGATGTGCTCTTGCACTGCTGAACAGTTTGGTTCAGGTCAGTCCTGAACCAAAACTGAACTGAAGCAGTCACTGGGAATGAGGCCAGAGTAAGGTTATGTCAGAGGAAGGTTGTACTTTAGGTTCCTGGTGCTGCTGCTTTAAAAAAAAAAAAAAAAACCAAAAAAACCCCCACAACAAAAAAAACCCAAAAAAAAAACAAAACAACAACCACCCCCCCCCCCAAAAAAAAAAAAAAAAAAAGAAACTAACAAAAAACCAACAAGCGCCTTCACAGGAACTGCTCTTTTCCCTCTGTTTCCCTCTGGAAGGAGAGCTGAGGCAGAGTTTGCAATGTAAAGTTAGAGAAAATAGAGAAATGAGGAAGGAGCAAATTCCCTTTTTCTTGCAAGCACACAATATCTCTCATTTGTGGCTTTGTGCATTGCTGACAAGTACAGACAGTGATGGGTTAGTACAGGGAGCACTCCTTGCCATCACAAACCTTTGTCCCCTTCAATCCCAGACCTATCCCAGCACACACCAATGCCATCTCTCCCTTTTGATCCCTGGTCACCTTCTCTCCAGGAAGATTCACTGTTATTTGCCCGCCTTTCCAATCCCCATCCTGTCCAAATCAACTGTGCCAAGTCACTCTCCATGGCATTTTCACTATGCCACCCCAGCTGGAGCTGCAAATCAGACCTCGTGTCCTTGCTGTGTCTGTGCAGGAGGTCCTATGGGAGCACCAGGCATTTGACACCAGCTTTTGAGGAACAGGCACCAGTTTTATTTGTGAGATGCCCAAGACCATGAGCGCTGAAAGCTCCAGGAGGGATCACCATGTTAACCCAGCCAGGCCGTCCTTTTAAAAGAACAGCCTTCCTAACATTCATCATCACAGTAATGATGAATGTTAGGAACTACAGTAATTCCTTGGCTGCACAGCCAGGTTTGGGGTACAAGGAGAACTTCACATCTCTTCTCCCCAGACACAGATGCGTGTTTGCACCCACACGCAAAACTGGGGCGTTAAAAACTTCGCTGTGACAGATCTTTCACAGGCAGCATTTCTGGGAAGGCCTGGCATTCAGATGGCAGGCAGGACTGCTGGTATCAGCAGTGCCTGTCATTGTGGTGTCAGGGCTTTGCAAAACAGGGTCTGTCTTTGAAAATCTTATTTTTAATTTTTTTTTTTTTTTACATTTTATTAAGAGTAGCCCTCTAAGCGAAGGTCTCCCTGGTCCTGACTATCTCAGAAGATAAATCATACCAAACAATGTTCCCTTGCCTTGGGGTTATTGTACCATGTCAAAACACCACCCTGGTCTGGTAATTCTGCATTTCAACCCCTCTGCCAGGCTGCCTCCTTTAGCTGCCAGAAAGCATCCTCTTCCCAAATTAACCCGACCACAATGAGCTGCAGCAGAATCCGCATAATTGCTCTTTTTCCTCCAAACAGCCCGATTTACAAAGGGGACATTTCCTGTAGCACCCAGCCCTGCTATACTCATTATTCTTAAATCAGGGGCTGTTGCGGTATCTTTATGCTCAGATACCGCCTTTAATCTCACACGCTGCCTTCAGCAGCACCACTGGCTGCAGCAGTCCCGCAAGATGCCCTCTTTCCATCCTCTCCCAGGCAAGCAAGCCAGGACGCTCCCGATGGAGCCGGCAGTCACCCGGCGAGAGGCGCATCCCCCCTTGGAGACAGGCATGCAACTTCCACCTGCGCTGGCAGGCGCGGAGCACTCACGTTGGCGGCAGCGCGGATCCCTTTCAACAGCTTAACTGCGGCTCATTTTTAACCCCGGCCGGCGGATCTAAGCTGCTCTCCGCAGGGCTCAGACGGAGCTGCCTGCATGACACCGAAGCATCCAGACGCCGGCTCGCCAGCTGACATGTCAAAGCAACGTCGTGGTTAGCAAACACATCAACAAATCGACTGACAGCCCACACATCGGCGGGAGCGGGTCCCTGCGTTCCGTGCCGCCGCCGCTGCTCCGGGGTTTGTGCAGCCCCGTCGAATTCGGTGTTGCTATCTGGCGTTTTCTGCCGGTGTCTAAAATAGCATCAGGAACGTTCCCTGTTGATTTCCCCGGCAGTGCTTGCTGAGCCGTGCTGGGGACCACGGCTCTCACAACGTGCCTCCACGCAGCACGTTAAAAACATTTCCTTACCGTCTCCCTCCAAAGGAGGTGGAGAGGGGGGGGAAAAGCCCTGTTGATGTTTTTCTGCCCAGCTACCAGCAAATCCCGACCTGAGCTAATTCTGCTATGGCTGAAAGCAGGGGATGTCTGCAGTGCATGAAGCTGATTTGCTGACTTACCCTTCATCTCTCCCAGGAATGCCAGGTGAAGAAGCCTGCCCCTCGCTCCAGGAAACAGCCACAAGAAGCCGGGCAGCAGCCACTGCAGAGCCTGCTCAGAAGTTCGTTCCCTCTGTCACAGTGTGTGCAGCTTGCCAGGTATAGCCGGGATGAGAACACCCCGTGCTTTTCCCAGGATGAATGAGATCAGCACATATTCAGTCAAGGGAAAAAAAAAAATAAATATATGTGATGGTTTAGGACTCAGAGGAAAAGTGTCGGTCCACAAGTTGCTCTGCTTTACTACTCAGGATTTGCTGGGGTGAATTTAATAGGTAGAGGAGTTTCTCCTCTGCATTTGGTGTTGTTAGATGTATTAAAAAGAAAGCAAATGGTGTTGATATCCATGGGGTAAGGCAGGAACTCATCCTTAGCTGCATGAGGTGGAGGGCATGTGAAGGGCACCCTTACAAGCAGCAGAGATGCCTTTGTAACCTGCAGGCTGATGCCTTTTGACTCAAACCAGCACCTTGCTGTTACAGGCTCCACATGGGCTGTGCAGATCCAGACTCCAGTGGTCCTGGCTTTCCTGAGTGAGGTTGTTTGGATTAAGCTCTCTTTCACCTGGCTGCTCCATGACTCCCCAGGCTGACAAAGTCCCTTTCTTCTGCCATGTCCTTCACATCAAGCATCTCTCAAGGCTCATCACCTGCCTGTCAGGCTGGGTTTATTACTGAGCTGAAGCCCTGGGGTGACAGAGAGGCAGAAAAAGGGCATGAGGTGCTCAGAGGACTCAGGTGGGCTGAAACATTTTGGTGTCAGTGTTATGTCAAAGATTATCTTGTATCTCTGGGTCTCTATTGTGCTGGGGGGATCCTGTGCTCCAGTGCAAGAGGCTCATGGAATGGCAAGGGTTTTGATGTCTGCCTTGTTCTTAGCTAATGTCTGGGAATCTGTGGGGCACAAGGAATATGGCATTTTCCTTTAGTCTTGGAACTAGAGTGACTGCACTGGAGGAAAATGAGATGATTTCCTCATGATCACGCCCAAGGTCTGTGTGGCTGGGAACCCAGCTCAGGTTCCAAACTCCCTGGCTTTAGTTACTGTAAACCTCCTCCGTTTCCCTCTCCCAAAGCCCAGGAGTCACTGAGGCACTGACCTCTGCCACAGACTCTCTGCATAACCCTGGGTGTGTCTCTGCACCTCCCCATCCCACTCATCTGCACAAAGCTCCTGTGCAGCTCATCCATGCAGGGAATGGGTTCCCTGCTTCCTATACCTCGTTCCTTGCTGACAGTGAGACTGGAATGTGGGGTTTGATGTGGCTGAGACAGTCCCTGTGAACAGGCTGAGGGGGAGGCCTGGCTCCCCTGGGTGTCACTTCAGCAGGATGCAGCAGGGCAGTGTGCTGTGCTCACCTGTCATTGTCCTAAGGCCAGGTTTGTTCTCCTGCATCAGCAGAACTCATGGCCAGTCAGACCCCAGGGGAAGGTTTATCCCACCTTCACTTGAGGTCTGGCAGAGCCTCAGGCAACTCGTTGCTTGTCTGGGCAAGCTGGCTTCAGCTGCTGGATGTGCCCAGAGCCCCACTGGGTGGGAGAGCAGGGAATGAAGCAATCATGGAGGGCCAGAGAAGATGCAGGAGAAAGGGCCATTCCTAGGGCAAGCTTGGCAAGAGTTCTGGGCTGGGCTCAGTGCTCTGGGCTCATTGATCTCTGAAGTGCTACATGGGTCCCTCTTTGAAGGGTGGTCAGTGGGGATGGTGGACCTCCCATCACCTCTGCAGAGCTGCTTCTGCCTTTGACCAATCAGGCGGCCATGGGCATGTTTGGAAGCTACACACAAGACTGAACTAACCTACCTCAGATAAGGCTTGGATTAATTAGTCAATACATGTTAAGTGCTGCAAAGATTTAAGGCTCTGCTTAATCATTAAGTAACTCAATCATCAGTGGCTGCGTGGGATGCCTGAGGCAGAGAGTGGATGAATCAGCTGCTCTCTGGCAAGTGCAGGGTAATGAAGGAGAAAACTTTCCAGGGCTGGTTGACAGCAGGATGGGTTGGTTAGGGGACAGCAGCAATTGCTGAGGTCACTGGAACTGACAGAGGTTGCCCAGAGAAGCTGTGGATGCCCCCTCCCTGGAAGTGTTCCAGGCCTGACTGGATGGAACCAGGAACAACCTGGTCTGGTGGAAGGTGTCCCTGCCTATGGCAGGGGTTGGAATGAAATTATCTTGAAGGTCCCTTCCAACTCAAACCATTCTGTGATTCTATGACTGGGAGCACTTAGGACATAAAAAAGTGGTCAGGTCCTGCATGGAGCAGCTGGCTGTAGGGAGCAGGAGTCCCTTAAGAGATGGAGGGAAAGGCAATGAAGAAAGAGGTAAAAAGACCATGAAGAACTTTCTTGAGCTCTTCATGCTTGTTATGGCCAAGCCACTCTGAAAGAGGTGGGTTTGGGGCTGAACAAAAATGCATTGGGGGATGTGAGAGTGGTTTGTGTGAAGTGGGGGGCACTTAATGTGCCATGGACTCACTGTCTTCCCTGCAGGGACTGGCCCCATGTTATAGGCTTGGGCAGGGCACGAAGCTGCTGCTGAGGAGCCAACTTATGTCCTGCAGGTCTGTTCTCCATGCAGTGATTACAAGCTGAGAGGGTTCCCAACAGGAATGTTGGCCAGTCCATCACCAGCTTGAGACATCTCTTCTGCTGTCATCATACAACATGTCCTGTCACTGAGGGGTGAGTTTCAGACCTGGACCTGTTGCCTTATTTCTGTGCCAGCAAATACATCTTCCACAGTCTCCCTATTTGCCCCTACCCTTCCTGCTGAGCTTTGCCCTTTGCTTTTCTCCATGTGGGAGCTTCTGAGGTATGTCATGGAGTCTGTTCCCAAAGACCTTTGAAAAGGGTAGGAGTGTCCTCTGAGTCAGCCAGGGTGTTTTCTATCTCCTTGTGAAAAAATGGCCCTCCTTGAAGGTGTAACTCACTGATACTGAGGCTTTAGCCTCAGGGTTAATCCCCATGCAGAGGTGACTTCCAGCCATCCATGATCGTGGCATCTCAGCCAGGTAAAATAAGGGTCTCTTTGGCATTGTGCCTCATCCACACACATATTCCCAGGGCTTTCTATGAGGCTGGATGTGGGAAGGACCTACCTACCTGGCATCACAGTGGCTGGAAAAAGCCTCTGAGTGCTGCCCTGGTGAAACATTCATATTTTCAGAAACAGGGAGTGGGTAGGAACAGCCTGTACTGTTGTGACAGAGCTGCTTGCACGAGATGAACCTCACTGCCAGGGTTGGGATGGGTGCTTGTGGCTCGTGGGATAAAGGTGTGAGCTCTGGAAGGAGACATAGCCTAACACAAGAAAGGGCCAGCAGGACAGCATGGCAAGATTGGCAAACAAGCCATAACTGCTTTCTCTCTTACCCTGGAGGCTCGCACATCCCTGATCCCAATCCTTGTCCTGCAGCTCTCTGTACAGAGCAGCACTGCCATAAGCAAGCAGCCTGGATAAGTTGCCTGGGTCTTGGATTAGACCTGCCTTATTCTTGGAGAAGCTAAAGTCACCAGCAGGCAGCCCCCTGTCCCAGCACCAGCTGCGGGGCTTTGCGTAGGTTTGCAAGGCATCCCTTGACCTCAGCATCGCCCACGTCCTTACAGCCTTGCTTTAATCCTTTTTTAATTAACTGCTGAGGGGTGTGATGGTATCAGAAGGGTGGGAGGGGGGTGGCCTGGGGTGTTTTGGGCTCGGTGTGTGTGCCAGCCAGCTGGGTTTGTTATGAGCCTGTCAGATCTCACAGGCTAGCGTTCCCTCTCCAGATCCGGTTGCAGCTCAGGCATTGCGTGGATCATCCCTGCGGCTCTTGTACTGCTCAGGGATCCTGCCGGGTCCCACCTGGCAGGTGCTGGCAAATCAAAAATTCGCATGAAATTGGCAGCTGAAAGGCAAAGTGGCTTCTCTGGCGGCACAGAGTGCTGGGGAGGAGGTTTGACTTCAGTCAGAAAGCCCTAGGGAGATAACCAGGGCAGAGATGGAGTGGCCACAGGGATGTCTGAGATGGGGGTGAGGTCAGCAGTTTGTTGGGCACTGAGGTCATGCAAAAGGCTCCTAAGGGGTTTGGGTTTATCAGCTCTTGGTGGTGGGTTTTCACAGGGATTCAACAGCCTGCTTGCCTGGGGTTTGACTCGAGGACAAGGCATATCCAGGCTTTCCACACCCCCTACACCTCCACCATGGGGCACCTCAGTTGCCCAGAGTGTCTCCAGGGATCGATGCTCCTGAGGAGAACAAGTTGCACGCTGGACCTGAATGCCATGAATGTGGCTGTCCTCAGGCTCAAAGCAGCCTCTGGCTGAAAGGATGAGGTGATCTGGGGACAGATTACCTGCCTCTACCCATGGGCCTGCAAGGAGGCAGGATGACTGGAACTGAGATCCCAAACTGCTGGCACTACCAGGATCACCAAAAATGTGTGTGCTGGGGGCCAGTCTAAACTAAGAGAGCACATGATGTTTAGTCTTAGTAAAGGTCCACCCAGATAATAACATCCACAGGTCCTGTGTGTCTGTCCTGCACCCTCACTGTGATTTCTTAGATAAACTTATCCAGCAGATGTTGATTTGGCCTTTCCTGGCCCTGAGGTGGCTCTTGGTTTTTGAACATCTGAGAAGATCTTGTGTAACATGGCCTTGAGGGGAATCAAGGGCATCAGAGCAGGGAGCAGAGCACAGCTGTTCTTGGCCACTGTGAATGATGAGACACAGCTGTGCCTAAAGCAGCAATGAAGTTCAGAAAAGAAGGAGCTGACGTGGATGAGGTGGATGCAAAGACTTTTCAAGGGGTGAACAATACTTCATCCCCACTGGGAAAACCAAACCACATCCAGTGATGTGGAGCAGAGGTCAGATGTGTTCAGTCAGTCTGATGTCCTCCTGGCTTTAACTGGTGGAGGCTACAGACCACTGTCACCATCCACTGGTGCACAGTAGGTTCTCCATTGCTGGAAATCTCCAAATCAACACAGCAAAATTATTGCTGCAAAGCAAATTGTGGGCTTGGCAGAAGTGGCCAGTGCTGGGTTTTGCAAGAGGGCAGATTGCTGAGCACTGTTCATTCCATGTGCCTTAAACCCCTGTGACTCTGAACCAGCAGCTGGTCACTGGTCCCTCTTAGCCAGAGTCATGAGAAGCTTTGTGAGTCCATTACATGGCCAGGAGGTGCTCTGCAGCATTACTAACAAAATCTCTGCTTCCTGTGCACATAAATCTGGGGAGAGTTTGACTTTGAGGGAGCCATCCTCATGCCTTTTCTTTGCGCTGACCACGAACAGCTGAGTGAAAGAGGTGCCTGAAAGGAGGGAGACCTGTAGATGTGCAATGTCTCTGCCTGCAGCACACCTGTTTCCCTGCAAAAGCTTGCAGGGGTCCTGCCCACCCCCGTGTTTGCTGGCCCCCTTCCCAAGCTGGTCCCTTGGCACTGGGATGTGCACATGCAGAGCAGAGCAACAGAGAGGAGCTTGGTGAGGGAAACCTGGGCTTTAAGGAGACAATGCTTAATCAGAAGCATGACCAGAAGGTGGAGGGCGAGGAGATGGATGCATAAATTCTCCCTGATGCTTCATACTGCTATCCTCTGTTGAAGCTGGGAAGTTTGGCAGCAGCAGGAGTCTTGCCCCAGCAGAGGCTCCAGCATGGTAAGAGATTGCTTATGGCTGGGTCACCTGAGAATCCTCCTTGTGAGAGACCTTTCAGAACTCTTTGGCCAGATGAAGATCCCCTCAACTGCTGAGATTCCCGCCCTCCTTTTGGTTATGATAAGGATAAGGTTTAAAAAAATCCTGTGAGTCAAGGCCTCATGAAACCTCCCTCCAAGTACAGGAATGCTTCACTTTGAACTTTTGTTGTTGGGTTGCTGCTTTTCCCCTCAAGGTCTGCTGGCTCTGGGGTTGGCATGAAGTCAAATGCTCTTCACTGAAGTCAGCCTTTAGCTGGAAGCAAGTCCAATTATTCATTCCCTTTTCCCCACTGCAGCCAGCTATGTGTTGCTTCCCTGAAGCAATGCTGCTGGTTTTGTATTCCTGCCCCTCTCCACTCTGAGGGCATCCCTGCCCCACAGCCCTGCTCCTCACAGAGGAGCCTCAGAGTCTGGCTCAGCACTCAGCAGCAGCTGGTTCAGCTGGTGGCAATGTGGAATTTTGCAGGCACCAGGCTGTGTGAGGGATCAGAAGAAACTCAGAGCTAACCTGCCTCTTGTTCCTGGGGATGAATCATAGCAGTGTCTAAGCTTCAGGCAGTAAAGAGGGAGTGGAGCAGGGCAAATGCAGGGTCACAGAAAATGGGATTTCTTCATTCCTCAGACAGTAGTTCAGTTGTGCAGAGCTGTGGTGCTGCTTGGCTGCTGTTTTTCTGCACTCTCTGTGGTTATTCCCCATGGGGCTCATTAAAAGCACAGTGTTTGTACCCAGGGTGGTGTTGGCTTGGAGAAATGGCCACAGCTCTCTGCAGAGCACATGTGCTCACTTCAGTTCTCTGGCTGGAGAAAGGGTGGACCAAAGGAAACATGAAAGGGCATCAGCTGGGGAGATCAGGACGTGGTAGGAGAGGGAGGTCTGCCAAGCATGGGCCATGGCCACAAAACCAGAGCTCCTGACATACCCCATGGGACTGTGGGATTGACCACTTGGCTACACATGGTCTGTCTGTGCTTCCTACAAACTGTGCCTGTGTTATGCCCTGACCTGTGCCCACATAGCAGAAAGGATCTGTGGGTCACAGCAGCCCTGCTGCAGACTCTCTGCCAGCTCAGACCAGACCTGGAGGCATCAGGAGATGCTCAATGAATGCAGGCAGTGCTCAGCATGGGGAGTGACAAGCCAGCAGGACCATAGATGAGATAAATGGGATGTCCCTGCCAGAGGCGGGTCGTGCCTTGGCTTTGTGCTCTTGAGCTGGTGCAGCTTTTGGCTGGTCCCTCCTGGGAGAAAGGCTCCTGCATTGCAGAGTGTGCTCAGAGCAAGGCAGCCAGGCTGCTCTGCACCCTGCTGTGGTGGCGCTGTGGTGTGTGTCACCTGTGGTGCCATGTCACCACTTTCAGATCCTCCCAATAGTGTCGCAGACAAAGGGAATTGTGCTGCTTGCGTTAGCATGGAGAGCTGAGGAAGGCACAGAGAGCTGACAAGGGAGCTTTTTATACCCCAAAGCTGATAGTCAAGTCAGCTTTGTGGATGTTTTTCAGATTGTCCAGAGTGGAGCTTGGGCCATGCTCTGAGGGATGGAGAACATCTTCTATGGAGGAAGGCTGTTAGAGCTGGGGTTGTTCTGCCTGGAGAAGATAAATTGGGGCACTGGTGAGACCTTAGAGCCCCTGCCAGGACCTAAAAGGACTGCAAGAGAGCTGAAGAGAGAGTTTTGACAAGGGCCCTCAGTGATAGGAGAAGGCAGAATGGCTTCAAACTGACAGAGGGCAGCTTTAGATTAGATGTTAGGAAAAAATTCTTTACTGTGAGGGGGCTGATGCCCTGGCACAGGCTGCCCAGAAAAGCTGTGGCTTCCCCATCCCTGAAGGGTCAAGGCCAGGCTGGATGGGGCCCTGAGCAACCTGGTGTAGTGGAAGGTGTCTCTGCCTATGGCAGGGGGTTTAGAGCAAGATGATCTTGAAGATCTCTTCCAAACCAAACCATTCGATGATTCTGTGATGACACAAAATCAAGATGTGAAAGAGAAGGGCTTTTAAAGAGCCTTTATTTTTCACATGGAAAGCTCCTGTCATGCCGGGTGGAGAGGCTCTGCTCTGGGACCTTGGTCCACAAGGGACACAGGAGGGGAGAAGGCAAAGGCAAGCAGAGGGATCCTGGCAGGCCTTGAAAACATGAGAGAGAATTGCATCTGCTCAGTGAGAAGGAAGAGCTATCAGGGAACTTTCCCCCTCCTCTTGCATCTGTCCAGTGTTGAGCAAACACCAAATAATCTTCCTGGCACTTCCACAAGACAAGGAAACATTAGAGTGCCATAGTGGTCAGTCAGTGAAAACCACAACTGCAGTGACATATGCTGCATAAACCCACCCCTCAGGCAGGCTCAGCCCATCAGGAGCAGGGCTGAGCTGTGTTTTCCACAGCAGGTCGGGGACAGAACCAGAGGGGAGCCCAGACATCCTGTCTTGCAGCCTCCTGCTCTTGCTTCTCAGCCACAATGAGCTCAACCAGCTGGGCCAATGACTTCCCAAGGGGGCTGTAGGGGTGAGGAAATAATTAAAAGCTGATCTGGGCTCCTGCTTTGGAGAAAGACAACCTCCCTCATTTATTTTTTCAATGATTTAAAAGCACCCTTTCATCTCCAAAGCGGCAGGAACCTTCTATTGTTTGTTTCTCTTACGTTTGCTCCTAATCAGTTTTTGCTCAGTAGAGATGGAGATGTGGGAGCCAATTTATCAGGCAGAGCAGAGGAGACACATGAAATGGAGTGGGGAAAGTTAGTTCTCATCAGCAAATGCCTAAAGATTTGCTGCCAAAGGTGAAGGAGCTTTGTCTTGCTGCTCACACAGATATTTGACAAATAACAGGAGGTATTTGTTGGGAATTGATTAAATTTTAAACACTTTTAAACACCCCCCCAAAAAAAAAAAAAAAAAGTTGTCACTCATTGCATCCAGACTTTCATGCCCACAGCAGCTGTGTGTATCTACCAGTCTGGTACCTAAACACTCAAGGCCAAGTCATCTGTCCAGAGTTTCCTGCAAAGCCATAGAGGACAAGGGATGTCACCAGTTGAACCTTTCCATCCTGTCCCATGTCTGAAAGTCACCAGGATCTACTTACTGGCCTTTGTGTCCTATTCTGAGTGTCCTTAGATGGTGCATGGAAATGTGCTGGGATCTTGCTGGCATGTTCTGCCAGGTGCCACCAGAATGTGCTGATTGTGTAGCCCTTCCCTGCCATTTGCTCCTCCTGGTATATCCATACAGAACATCCACATTCCCTCCAGTCTGAACATTTCTGTGATGGAGCTCTGCATGGCAAAGGAAAGCTTTTTCACTTGGAGAGTGGACAGGTACACAGGACACTGTGCTATCTCCACACCTGGAAATAACCAGAAGTCACCTGGGTAAGATCCTGACCAAAGTTTGAAGATGACCCTTCTTAGAGCAGGAGATTGGACTGGAGATGCCCAGAGAACCTTTCTGATCTAAATGATTCCATTCTCCTCAGATAGCACATGAGAAAGAAGATCTTTGTTTTGACAAGAAGAGGAAAGGAAAGAGAAGGGAGAGCAATGATCTTATGGATACACTTTGAATCATCAGCAGATGTGTACATGGCCCTGCTGGCTGCTGGAGAAACTGTGCCCTTTCCCTTCACAAGGGTCACAGGGACAGGCTTGGGATGGCTAATGAACAACCCCTGCTTCCCTCAGTTGATTTCAGAGCCCAGTGTGGGGACAGAGCTGTATCCCAGTTTCTGCTGGGAGTGGAGGCATTAGGGAACAGGCAGCTTGCCCAGCTCTGCAGTGACGCACTGGCAGCAGCCAGACTCCAGTCTCCCAGCCCTCTCCATCTCCAGCCAGGCTATCTCCAAGGACAGCCCTGTGCCAGACCGCAGATGTGGTTCTCTCCAGGTCCCTCCTCTGAACAAAACCTCAGAGTGCTCCCCAGGGTCCCAGAGAAGGCCCAGCCCTGGCTGCAGGCAGGTAGAGATGGTCCCCACCAGATAGGAATGCTCTCCATCTCCTGTCCATCTCTGCAATCTGAGGTGTGTCTGAAGGTGGGCATCCTCCAGCTTTTCTACAGGGATTTGTTATGGAGGGGACAGAGAGACTGATCCCATTTACTTAAACCCTTTGATCCCAAATACCTCACTCTCCTCATCCACCATTTTCACATCACGTGTTGAAAAAACCTTTCTTTGGACTTCTGAGAGCCCAGCATTGGCCAAGTAAAAATTGCTGGTCAGGAGCAGAGTTACAGTCATGCACAGTGATTGCATAAGGGGATTTCCTGGCCACTTAGGAAACCTGACAGAAAGCCAAATCTGAGCAAAAAAAAAAATCCCTTCTTGAAATAAGGTTCCTCAAAGAGCTGAGGGATGTGGTGACTGGGCACGACAGACACAGACAGACTCAGACCTTGCCCCAGCTCAGCCACCCTGGTTCCCTCAGGCACTCTCCCAGCCTGCCCTCCAGCACCAGCTGAGTCTCGGGTCACAGGAGGGATTTATCCCCCACCTGCAGAAAGTTTTAGTCATCACCCAGCTGCTGAATAACCCTCTTGTCTGAAGCCCCTGAAGGCCCAGAAGGACTCTGCTTATCTAACGCTCATTTGACCAGATAATTTGAAGGCGGTTCCAAGCACTGTGGAAATTGCTTGCTCTAAGTCAGTTCAGCTTTTCAATCCCCTTGACTGCAGTATCAGCAGTTTTCCTTGTATTTTTTTCTTCTGCCTGGTGCAGGCTCTGACATTTCTACTGTCCCAAGCATTGTGTTTACCCTGCTGGGACTCAGAGGATGAATGGTGGCCCTGGTTCCCACCACAACCTGTGTGTTACCTTGCCTGGACCCATGGAAACTCCATCAGAGGGGATCTTTTGCAAAGAGTAATTGTTCTTAAAAGCCTTTTTTTGTCTCATCCTTAAATGCTTGAAAGTAGTTTCTTAGAGCAGGTCTGACCTCTGAGTAAAATAGTAACAGCTTGTTCCTGCACTGTCTCCTTTCTGGGTGCTACTGATTAATCCTGCTGCTGTTTGCTGTTTTGCTGAAGGCCTTGTGTTGCTTCCTTGCTGCTGGGGAGATAAGCTGCAACACTGCCATGGGTAGAGCAAAACAGGTATTTAGTTCCAGTGCTAATACTTTCCAACAAAAACTTTTTTTTCTGCAACCAATCTCGTGCCCGGCTTTGAAACACTTTCAATGGGACCATTCACTGCACAGCCGCCTGTGTGAATGTATGTGAAAGTTACTCAGACAATCGCCTTGTGTTTGCTCTTCTCCTCCCACTGAGTGCCCAGCTTTTCCTGAAAATGCTAATGGGAAGTGGCAAAGTCATCCTGAACCTCTGAAGTTACTGAGCCATCTTTGCATACCTTTCAAGGGCCAGTTCCTGTAATTGCAGGATGCCACAGTCAGTAGCTAAGGATGTTGATTTCTGATACACTGGAGATAAGAAACTAATACTGCCTTGCTTTCTCTTGATGTGTTTTTCTCCCTTCACTCTTCCATACCTTTGAATCCTTTCCCATTTCAGCCAAGTCTAGTGAAGTGCCAGTGATTGTAAATATCAAAATTCCTACCCCTTTTGCAAATATTAATTGCTGGATAAAGGAAAAGTCTCTTTCAGTGCCTCCCCTAATGGCAATACAATGCTATGAGGACACTACATATTACCCCAGAGGAGAATTTTCTAAAAATCTCCAAAATCTCTCTGTAAAACCCTTCCCTTCTCTTTAAAGCACGTTTCATTGATCCACCTCTCCAAGGACTTGTTCTTGCAGTGAGTGATTTGCAGGAGTTTGTTAGGTCCTCTCCCTTACCTTGTTGCCCTTGTAGTTTCCAGTCAGAGAGCTGGACTTGAGCCGAGAGACCACAAAAACTGCCACTGCAGGAGGATGGCTTTGTGGCTTTGTGGCCTGGGTCATGCTGGTGATGGGAGGGAGGACTACAGCACTATCTCCAGCCTTGATCTCTGTGCTGGTTAAATCAACCCCTTTTGCCACTCGTGATATCCAGATGCAGCTTCAGAAGCAGGGATTTATTTTCCCAAGGAAAGTATTGAAGTTGGATGGGTTGTGGTAGGGGAAAGGGCAGACAAGGGGAAATGACTTTAAACTGAAAGAGGGCAGATTTAGATTAGATATTAGAAATAAATGTATTATTGTGAGGGTGGTGAGACCCTGGCACAGGTTGCCTGGAGAAGTTGTGGCTGCCCCATCCCTGGAGGTGTTCATGGCCAGGTTGGATGGGGCTTTGGGGTACCTGGGATAGTGGAAAGTGCCTCTGCTCATGGCAGAGGTTGGAATGAGATAATCTTGAAGGTCCTTTTCGATTGAACCATTCTATAGTTTTATGACATTGCATTGTTTTAGCCTTAAAACCCAAGGGGCCTGAATTGAAGCCAGAGAAATGGCAGTGAAAGATAAAGTGGGACTGTTAGATCACAAGTTGATGAGCCTAAATATGAGGTGAGATCTTTTCAGAAATAAATTCACCTGGTTTCATGTTTTTTCTCTGTAGGGAAGAGCCTTGAGGAGGCCCAGACACACCACCAAGTCACAGCTGTGCTGTATGTCTGTTGTATGTCTGCTCCTGGTGGGGACTCTCTGGGGACACGTATGTCCTGCCCCTAGTTCCCTGTCTCAGTTATTCCTTGTTCCATCTCTTATTCCTTGTGCTGGCTTCCCTTTCCTTTCCAGCACCCAGCTGTCCTAACCTGTCTTGCAGACTCTGACCTTGCCATCACAGCCTCCTTCTCCTTGCTTCCCATTTACCTTCATCCAATTATCATGTTACTTTCTGCACTCTGAGAGGACCTCTGTCAAAAATCCTCCCTCTGTGCTGTGTGCTTGCCCGGTCTGAGCAGGAAAAGACTGTTTCCTGCTAGTTCATTATCAGTGGTCAGGAAAGTTTCTCCTGCTGAGGGAACGCACTTCAGTGAATTACATCCCTCCTCAGCTTACTCAGAGGAGCTCATGTGTACTAAATCTGGTCCTTTCTGTCCCTAATTTTCCCCATGTAGCTGTACCATGGATGGCAATAAGAAGAACAGAGATGTGAGACTCATCTCAACTCGTGTTGGGCATCCTCAGAGCCCCTGCACAGCTTGGCCTTATCTCCCTTGAGGACAATATATTTGTCCTAATCTGAGCTACCAGCTCAAGGGGAAGCCCCAATGAGGGCAAGAGATCTCACAGCTTTCCTGTGAGGGATCAAGCCTAGGTTCTCCCAAGGTCTCTTGTTGGGGAGCAGACAGCAGGGATTTTTTATTACAGGTTAGTTGGCACATTTTCTGGTTCTGCAATTGAACATGGTTCTTCAGGACACGTATATGGCTCTTGATGTGATTTTTCCTGGGACAGCTGCTATGTGTAGTACCATAGGAGGTGGTGACTAAACTGCCCATTGCTGTATCTGTTTGTAGAACTGATGCAGAGGTTTTGCAGATTGTGACAGATTCACCCTACATAGTCAGAGGGAAACAGGCTTGACTAGGACATCTCATCCCAGGGAATGTCTCCTCAGGGGTGCCATGGAATCTGGATGAAAGGTCATGTGCAGACACCTGCTCGTGTCTGCTGTCACCTTAGGCTTCAGACAGGAATTGCCCTAACTTGCAAATCTCACTGCAGTTTAGGATAAACTGGGAGCTAAGGGAGCCTCTGGCAGAGGGGGCAGCAGAACTACTAGTCCCTGAGGGAGCTTGGCTGAGCAGGATACATTTTAGCAAACATCTGGTGAGGTTTCTTTGGCAGTTCTGCACGTGCAAGTCTTTCAGCCGGAGTCTTGCTCTGACCCGTTCTCCTTTGCAGGCACAACCCCTGTCTGTTATAAAGGATGGGACGTGTGACTGTAAGCAAAGTGTCTGGCATGTTGGGGTCTACGATTCATGAGTCAGGGCTAGAGATCAACCAAAGAGCATAGCCAGCAGGGGTGAGTCACTGCAGGATTAAAATCCTCTTTCCAGGTCAGTCAGGCAATTCAATTCAACCACCTTCCCTTCCTTCCCATGGATGTGTGTTTGTGCACTTACACTACAGCATCTTGTTTAATGAAAAGGATTTATTTTGATAGATGGAAAGCTTCTGGTTATGTAATTGCCCTTGTGAGGAAGCACAGAGGAGAATTTTAACAATATTGCTGGCTCTTATGCAAGAGTGTTGCCAGTGTTTACTCTGCAGACATGTGAATCTCCTCTGTCATTTGGGCAGAAAATGATGCCTTAATCTTCTAAGACATTTATGAAACATTGGATTATGCCAGGATCAGTGTGCTATCATCTGTAAGAAATATACTGGCTGATTGGTTTGCACAGAACTTTTCAAGGCAGATTTTATATTTAAACTTTGCATTGCCCTGCTGGAAGAACAGCACATATCAAGCTCTTAAGAGCCTTGGATAAATCTGAGGTCCTAGTTCTCAGCAATTACTATCAGTGGAAAGCTGAGCTTTTGCATCTGTCAAGAATAGAAGCTGTATGGCTGATTACTGGTCTCCTAGATACATTTTCATCATATTTCTTGGCTAAAGGGAATTAAACAGACCTAAATTGCACAGTAATGCTGAGAGGCCATCCTGAATCTTATCTGTTCCCCGGAGAGCTGCAAGATGATTTAATGACATGGGTTTAGTGTATCAAGTCACTGGCTGAAGCAGTGACTTGAGAGCTAAATAGGAACATAATAAGATATAAGACACCAAATCAACGTCAGCTGAGTTTGCTCTGGCATGTGCCAAAGCTATTGTTTGAATTTGAGAAAAAATCCTCTTTGATTTTGTTTTTTTCTCCCTGCCCATTTGGCAAATTGGAGGTTTCTAGGATGTATACTGTAATGCTATTATAGTATAGGAGACCACCTGAGGTTAAAAGCCTGGTTTTCAGCCTCCTTTTGTTCATGTTTTCCATGTTTTTCCTCATGTTTTACAGCAGAGGTGCAGCCCATCCATGGTTTCAGACAGCTGAAATAGGTTCCTGCTACTGCATGAGCCCCAGCACTCATAGGACTTTGATATCCATAGCCCATGTTGGAGCCTTTGTCACATCCTATCTTCAGACTCTTCTTAACCAGAGACCTGGACCCACAATAACCAGTTTTGAAGACTGAAACCATCTTTCAAGGCAGTAGAGTTCAAATCTTGAGGTTGTGCCATAAAAATGCTGCCTTTTAAAAACACTCTTTTTGGGTGTACTTGGAATCATGTGCTCACACAAGTGTCAGATACACGTAGTGCCAGACACAAACAATGATCCTCTTGCCACTCTCCTGACTGCAGTTGGATGCTGGCCTAATCTACAAAATGTTGACCTTTCTTAGGAAGTCCAGCTCTGTAATTCTCACACTTCTCCATGCCCAATAAAATAAAAAAGCAAAGCTTGCTACAAGTTAAAAGGAGATACTTGGTATCCCTTGGAAATCTGGTCAAAGTTCCTGACCATAGGTACACAATACTCCAGGCTTATTTATTGCTTTTCATTTGTTTGTGTATCATCAATCACCAGCCAAAGGTTTCCTTCCCCACTTCTTTCCTCTCCAGCAACACAGCAATGGTTCCATTGGTTCTGACCATTCCTCCTTTCACAGGCAGGGAAACGGAGGCAGGGACTTGGCAGAGCTGGAGGCAACAAATGTTGTGGGCCTGGATGTTCCAAAGGCAGGTTAAACTGAGAGCTCTCAGAACTGGTTCAGGCATGCTTGATCTTGCCTTGGGGCAGAGGGAAGGACAAGGTCACCTCCTCATGTCCTTCCCAATCCCACTCTCAGTGGCTTGAAGATCCACCCAGTTACTTTGGAAACAAGGCCCTCCCATCAGTGACACACAGGTTTCTTACAATCTTCTTGTTTATGTCTTATCGATGTTCTTGTTCCCACAGTGTTTGCAGTGCCTGGGGTTCTGGGGCTGTGAGTGGAGGATTCAGGGAATGCCACGAACAGAGATCCTCGAGCAAAGTGCTCACCCACCAGGAATGTGAATACCCCCAGTGCCCTGCAGTGGGGAAGGGAACTGCAGAGCTGCTCCTGACCCCAAGGGAGGTACTGTGATACCCACTGGCACATTTTGGGGCTCAGAGTATCAGCATTGTGGACAGAGATTGTGTCACCAGAAATGGCCAGGGCTCCCTGGGTGTGAAAGGGAGCCTTGCCCTGAGTGGGAAGGAGTTAATTTCTCCTTGGGTGGGGAAGGCAAAGAACTGGGTGTGGGTCAAGTAGGCACATAGTGTGAAGCAAAAGAATGGCATTACCTGGGAGATTTGTAGCTGGATGTGGAATACACAATGTTTTGTGTTTCAAGGGTTGAAATAACTCAGCCTTCCCAGACAGCTCTGCCACAGCAGAGGAGGAGTCCCTGGGTCAGCCTCATGTGGGGTTGCAGGAGCAGGATGGGCAGGCTGCAGTGTGACACCTTCCTAGGCACTGAGAGCACTGGGACATCATGCCTGCCCCACCTTTGTCCTGCTCCAAATGATTAAACAGGGTGCTGAGTAACAGAGTCCTTCCCATGGCCCCGAGCCAGGAGGAGGAAGTCACAAGATCCATCCAACAACCATCACCAAAGCTAATTCCTGGGAGGGAGATCCAGGCCGGTTGTGTAGCCATAGCCCAAGGCTCAAAGTCACCAGCTTAATGAAGCACTAAGGAAAGGCAGCTGAAATAGAACTGACAGAGTCATGTAAGTTGGAAAATACCTCTAAAATCATTGAGTCCAACCATTAACCCAGCACTGCCAAATTCACCACTAAATGATCTCCCCAAATGCCACATCTACATGTCCGTTGAATCCCTTCAGGGATGGTGACTCCACCACTTCCCTGAGTGGCCTGTTCCAATGCCTGACTACCCCTTCTGTGAAGAAATTTTGTTTAATATCCAACTGAAATCTCCCCTGGTGCATCTTGAGGCCATTTCCTCTTGTCCTGCGGAAGATGAGTGGGAGAAGAGACACATTCCCACCTGGCTACATCCTCCTTTCAGGGAGTTGTAGAGACCAAGAAGATCACTCCTGAACCTCCTCTTCTCCAGGCTGAGCCCTTGCAGCTCCCTCAGCTTTTCCTCACCAGACTTATGCTCCACACCCTTCCCCAGTTCTGTTACCCTTCTCTGGACTTGGGTTAACTGCTATTTATCTGTCTGGCTCACAAATAAATACTGATCATGGGTCTTGTTGCCAAACCCCCTGTTCAGAAGCAGGAAGGTCAATCACCTGCTGGAGGGGGGCCAAAGACAGCGCTCTGGCTCTGCTGTGCTGTTGCTCGGAGCTGGATGGATGTGGAGGTGTGCCCCAGCCATGCTGCCTTGGCAGGCTTCCCACAGCCAGCTCTGTCCAGGGTAACCTGAGGTCTGCTGTCAGGGCAGAGCCCCCCAGACCTCCTGGCACCGAGGAGATATGACAGAAGGACAAATGGCACAAGTGATGCTATTCCAGAATCAACAAAAAACTGCCCCTTAAAGAACCCTTCCTGACATGAGGCCACATTGGTGGGCACAACATTCACAAGGTGCATCCATGCTTTGTTGCAGGAGTCTGTGATTGCAGGATATTTCAGGTTGGAGTGGACACTGGAAGGTCTCTAGTACAACCTGTGGCACACCTGGGGGAAGGACAAGGAATCTTGTTTGTCATGTCATTCTTGGGGAGCAGAAGGTGGCCAGCAGGACCAGTGCTGGTTTCTGCAATGTTCCTGACTGGAATAATGAATCATTGTTAATGATGTGGTCAGCATATGTAGCTGGGCTTGTCCTTTCATTCACCTATGTTATAAGCTTCCAGGATGGGTTGAAGTATTTAAATATATTCAAAATATAGATGTAGTGTTGGGCTCATCTTGAGATTTCCATGCAGATGTGAGATTCATATTGAAGCCCAAAAGTGAGTTAAGGTGCTGAGCATGTGGCCTTCCCACAAAGCAAAACTCTTGTGTGGTTACTGATATAACTGATATAACTGATGTCTCTCAGTTGGGCACAGAGCTCTGTGCTCCTCTTATTGTGGGGAGTGGGATGTCAAAGCATTCAGCTGTAGAGGAGTGAGCTGTGGTATCTCCATATAACTGGTGGGGAGCTGCACCATGATTCAGCGGGTTTCAGTCAGAGATACATCCAAGCATCTCAAATAACATTTGCTTATGTTTAGGCAAATGGGTTAGTTGTGCAGTCAGTTAAATTGCTAATTAGTCTGCGCTGACAGTGCTGATGAGCTCCTTGGTGACTGTAATATGAGATCAGGCATTAACACAAAAGGAGACACCTGCAATTAAGCATTGTAAGCTGCATCTACCTCCTGTCTCCAGTGGATTTCCAAATACTTCCTTGGAGGTCATGGAGGAAGGTTGTGATGGAGATGGGGAATGCTTCTGGATCTCTTGACTCCTTGACTTGGCATGCTTTCACCATGTGCTGACATGTCCATGTCCCCACTTCTTTACCTCCCTCCAGCATCTCCCCAAGCAGCCTCTTGGCTTGGCTTTGAGGCTCAGCCTACCATGGCTGGCTCACAGAAAGCCTAGAACAGGGGTGTCCTCACCCATGATGAGCACTCTGAGGTTCCTCAGGGTTACAGGTCAATGACAACAGCATATAATATCAGCAATAACTCTATTATTATTCTAATTGACAGAGGAATAACAACAATTACTATCATTAATATTTATACCAATAGAAGTAAAGTTAGGTGTTAATTACTGTTACTGTGAGAACTCATGTAGTTCAACAAGGTCAAGTGCACAGTTCTGCACATCCATTGGGGCATTCCCAAACACAAATATAGGCTGGGCATAGGATGGATTGAGAGCAGCTTTGGTGGTGGTGCTGCTGGATGAGAGGCTGGACATGAGCTGTCAATGTGCACTGGCAGCCCAGAAATCCAGTTGCGTCCTAGGCAGCTACAAAAGCAGTGAGGGCAGCAGGTGAGGAGGGATGGGATTCTGTCCTGTGCTTTGCTCTGGTGGTATTCCACCTGGAGCTGCATCCACCTGTGATGTCCCCAGCATTAGAAGGATATGGACCTTTTGCAGTGAGTCCAGAGAAGGCCATGAAGATGCTCAGAGGACTGGAATACCTCTCATACAGAGACAGGCTGAGAGAGTTGGGGTTATTCAGCCTGGAGAAGGCTCCAAGTGACCTTACAGCAGCCTGCCAGTACCCAAAGGGTCTACAAGAGAGCTGGAGAAGGACTTTTGACAAAGGCAGTGATAGGACAAGAAGGAATGGCTTTAAGATGAAAGATTATATATTAGGTAAAAGTTCTTTACTGTGAGAGTGATGAGGCCCTGGCACAGGTTGCCCAGAGAAGCTGTGGCTGCCCCATTCCTGGAAGTGTTCAAGGCCAGGCTGCATGGAGTTTTGAACAATGTGGTCTGACCATGGTGGTCAGGCATTAGAACAGGCTGTCCCTGGAAGTTGTGGAGTACCTGGCAGTATTTAAAAGATGTGTAGATGTGACACTTAGGGACATGGTTTAGCGATGAATTTGGCAGTGCTGGGTTAATGCCTGTAAATGATTGTAGATGCCATTTTCAACCTAAATGATTCTGTGATTCATTGATTCTCTGTGCAGGGGTAGCAGGGATGTGGTAACAGGGGTAACTTTACCCACAGTGGGGGACAAGGCTTCTCTCAGTCACCATTAGCAGGTGGGTCCTGCAGGTGCAGGAGAGTCCTTACTGTGGCTATATCCCACCCTTACTGATGTTCTGTCACCAGTAACTCATATCCTGGGTGCTTTAGAAACTGAGCACTAAAAATCAATTTTTAATCCGTTTTTAGTTGTTTGGGGATTATGCCAGCTCTGGGGTTCTATCTGAAGCTCAGCAATGTTTCAGCTTGCAAGCTGCACTACTGACATCTGCCGCTTATTGTTTTGTTTCTTGAATGGGCTTTGGACTGGATGTGAAAGCAAAGAGCCTCTATTCTCATCACCCTGATGGAGCTTGAGCACTCAGTTCTGCCAGGCTGGTTGCTCACTATGGGTAATTCATCACTACAGCATAAGGATGCCCTTAACCATGTTCCCGCTCTACAAATTGCCCAGCGGTGCCATGTGCTGTGAAACTGGTGGACATGGAGAACGTTACAGAGCTCTCCAGGATGGGACAGAGAGACCCTGCTCTGTGGAATGATGCTGAAAGGGAGGAAGGCAGGGTTACTGTTGTCCTAGCCCTCTCTGGGATAAATTCACACCAATCTCTGCCAGCAAGGAGAAATGTTCCTCTAGGGACAACTCGGTGTGAACATGCAAATCTTGGCTCAGAGTGTTTCTTGGCTGATTACACCAGAGTGGTTAAAAGTTTACAGTTGTTTCTAGCAAAGGGATTTGAAGAGCAGTAGGCCGAATTTGTTGATCCTGCAGTATTTCCCACAGGAACTTGGGACTGTGTTTGAAATATCTCAGATGAGGAGGTCTGCGTGGGGAGATGCTGTGTGGCAGCATCTTGTCCCGTCATGAAGGTGTTATGCTGTCAGCAGGAGAAGGGATTTTGTGTGTGTTGGGGAATTATAATGGAAATACTGGGACTGGAAAGAATGGAAATTGGATGAGGATTCATGTAGAAGCACCAGAAGGGACAAACAGCAGAAGGCTGCAAAAATGGCGTGTATAGATGACCACTAGATGAGCAAATCAGCAAGATCCCAGCACAGTTACATGCAATGTCTCAGGACACCAAGACTGGGAAAGTTGGTAAATCCTGGTGACTCACTAAGGTAGTTCAGGTTGGAGAGATCAGTCACTGGCAGCTCCTTCAGGGATAAATAGGTACATCCAAACCCAGCACACTGTCACCAACCTGGGAGAAACCCAAGAAATGTGCTGAGGGCTTGACAGTCATTGCCCCCGCTGCCTGGGGCAGAGAAATGCTGAAGGGTGATGGACACTCATGGTTTAGGATGTGACAGGATCCCAAGAGGGTGCTGCAGTGGGAATAAGCCTCATCCATTCGTATTTCTGTAACCAGTGAAGAGCTGTCCTTGGATATAAAATTGGATGTGAAATTGCCTTTGCCTCTGAGTCATTCCTGAAATGTCTCCCCATTGCTACTTGTCAGATGCAATCGCTCCACAAATAGCAAGCAGTGGCAGAAGCAGCAGCTGTGGCCCAGGGAATACACTGTAGACTTCAGGAAAATGGTGTCTGTAATGTGCCCAGCTAATGCAGAATTAATCAGGTTTGAAAAAAGAACACGGCTCTCACACCCTGAGGGACTGTACCTAAAAATTCCTGCCTACGTGGATCCTCCCATTGTGCTCCTTGACATAACATCTAAGGGAAAAAAATGAGTTTATCTCCCACATTGCCTGCAGACCTTTCACATGGAAATAGTGGGATTAAGGAGATTAAGATTTAGCTTCAACTTGGATAAAGAACAACAAAGAATGATTAACACTTGAAATGGTTTCCAGTCATTAGATCTGAACTCCAGTCTCCCTGTATTTCCTCCAGTGAAGAGCTTTTCTCTTGTGTTTACTGCTGTCACATCTGATCCCATAAGACAGCAGGAGTAAACCAAATAGTTCCCTATGTTGGGATGGGCAGGCTCTAAAACACCCAAGGTTTGGGCCATGGAAGATATAGAAAGCATGAAAGAAAAAGAAGACTGGTGAGGTTTATGGGATGGATGGAGGGAAGGCTGTTCTTGAAAAGGACCAGGAATCAGGGAGAACAGGGTCAAGGAGGTGGAGAGTAGAATCCAAGTAGGATCTCGGTTTCAGGTGAGCAGGAAGAAGAAGGTGGGAGGCCATATACTTGGAAGGGATCTGAGTGATTGCTGGGAATTTTACCATTAAGAGAAGATCCTATTCCTGCAGGATTCAACCCTTCCTACAAAATCCAGGCTTCCTTCCTGAGCAACTGGCTGCTTACAAATGGTGATGCTCAGTATCTTGACTGGATGCAGCATGTGAGGTCAGGAAAGGGCATGGGATTCCTGTTCCAGGTCTCACACATCCTTGTACATTTAATAGTGTTCTGGAGACTGCAGAGCAGTGCAGATCAGCTTAAAGCCTTCCTTGTCTTGGCCTGATCATCAGGTTTCTTTATAGATCAACTTGGTCCTTTTTGTGCTGCCCCATATGTTAAATGAGACACAGATGTTTGCTCTGACAATGAGCACATCACCACAGCTGTAGCTGTAGCTGTCAAGAAAATGGTGTTTTTTGCATCTGGATCACGGAAAGTCAAAGCCTTTAGCATACTTCAAACTGCAGAAGTTCATGTGCTTTTTTAGGAGTCTGGGATCAGCCAGACAGATCAGTCCCTTCAAAGGAATCTCTCTCTGTGACTAGTGCAATATTAAATTTAGGATGAAGGGGCTTTGAATCCCTTCTTCCCCTGCCCAGCACTGCCTGTGCCTGCTCTGCCCTCTCTGCCCTGCCAGTTTATCCTACTTGGGGTCAAGGATTTACCTCATCTCCATAGGACAGTACAGCAGGGCCTTGCTGGCATCTGAGGTCTTCAGGTGTCACTGCAATGGCAGTTCTAGGGTCGCCCCATGTGTGTGTGAGTTGTATTTTCCAACACATGGGGAAAAGGGACTTGGATTCTTCCTAGACAAACAATTCGTGCTAATGGCTTTTATGATACGGTGACTTATCTGCAGGACCTGACCTTCACAAAAGTCCCTGGATACACCTCTTACTCACTCTCAATCCAGCTGGAATCTCATATCCCATTCCTGTCTCGTCTAATACTCACTGTGGTTCTGTAATTTACAACTGTTTGTCAAAAATAACATTTATAGATCATCAGAAATAATTAATGAGCTTTTAAGCCAGTGCAGAGAGGCAGCCTCTGCATTTGCCACTCAGAGCCAGAGCCAGGTGAAGGCAGTGACAGCATGGGAAGAAATGAGAAAATGGTAGGAAGAAGCAGAAAAATTAGATCTCTTAAGCAGAATAATTTTCCTGGTCCATTGCTGTCACGCTGTCTAGGCAGTGCAGATGTGGTTTCTCTTATGGAAGAAATGTAGCTTCTGGAACACTTCCTACTCTTTACAAGGAAAGAAAAAAGCCTCTGGGACTTTCAGGGGTTTCATATGTTTCATTTAGAGGAACAACAGAGGACACAAGCAATGTCACTGCTCTCTCCCATGGATGTATACTGAGACCTCCCACCTTCATACAAGTATCAAAAGCCCTAAAGAGGATAAGTCTGAGGATGCTGGAAAAAAGAAAGGGAAAAAATATTGAGTTAAAACTGTGTACATGTAAATAGGAGTCAGAGAAGTGAGGGAGAGTGACTACTTGCCCTCATAAGGAGGACATGGAGATCTCCAGGGTGAAAACAGGGGAAAACGGTACATGCCCCAAGGGAGATTTCTATTTGGCTCTCCTGGAGAAATAGCCACTGTAAACCTAAAGAAGGGAAGTTATCCATAACCTAGAAAATTCAGGGAAATATTTTCCATGCCGCTCTGGGAGACCAGGAAGTTATTTTTGGTTTCTGTAGCACAGTGAGTGTCGCTGGGAGCATATGCAACAACAGAGTTTTCAGCGACTCCCATTGTAATTGCTCCCATTGACCTTATCACTAATAAGTGCAGGATGTGAATTATAACGGCAAAGATGTAATCAGAGAGGCCTGGAGACAGCTCGTCTGCAAGGGACGAGCAGTTGCCATGACAGAGCCTCTCACGCTGCTCCTTCTCAAGTGGAACATCAGGTAAAACAAGGACTCTGCCGCTTCTGTTGATTTCTGTATAATTTAGGGGATAAACTGAACTGTTTCCCTGGATGTGCGAGGTGAGGACATTTTTATGATTGTGAAGGACAGAAGAAAGTCATGTTGTTGCACTCCTGATGAATTACTTTGATATTCTGCACACTACTCAGGCTGGGAGGTAAATGTTATTCTTAGTTATTGCTTATAAAGTCACGGCACATGCAGGGATGCACCAGAAGCAAAGGATCCAGATCCTTCCTGTTTTACAGCAGCTTAAACACCTTTGATGATGCTGTAGCCATTTGTGCCAGCTCAGATTCTGAGCTGAAGTTTCCATGAGGTGTAGTACCAGGGATTTAGGAGAGGAAAAACAGGCAGCCTCTGATCCAGCACCTTCCCTTTGCTGAGCAGCACAGCCAAGTGAGTGAGGAGTACCTGACAGTGACATCCTTTCTTTATAAACAGGCCAAGGCAAAAAGATCTGGAGCTGTGCAATGTGTGCTTTATGTCTGCTAGAGGAGCAGTAAGTCCATTCAGTCCCTCATTGCCCAAAGATGTGGTGAGAATGCTCAGCCAAGCACAGATGTTCCACAGGGTTTCTGAAGGGCTTGGAGGCACAGGTGTCTTCCAGATGTCTCTGCTGGGTCCTAATGGCTTGGAAGCTGTTAGGGAAAGGAGTCTCTGGAAGTTTCTGTGTGCATCTTCCTTCCTCCTGTTTTGCCTCTGCTGTAAAAGCATTTTTGAAACAACAAGAGCTGCCACTCTTATGGCTGTGGAGCCACAGGGCAGGCTAAGGGCTGGTGGGAACCTGCAGTCTCTAGAGAGAACTGAGAAACATGGTCTGAAATTTAGCAGGAGTGATAGATGTAGATATTTTTCCAGGGCATAATGCTTTGAAAGGAAAGAACAGGTAGAAAACATTCCTTGCAATGATACATGTGGCTACCTGGTTGACTCTGGGAGGATTTATCAGAAGACAGAAAAACAGCATTATAATCTGCAAATGTTCATGTGTCTAGAAGGACAATGGGAAAGGGGACAGATTGAAGGGGAATGGGATCAGCAGGCAGTAATATTGTAACTGTGAAATATATCAATGCCAATGATTCTTCTTTTAAAAGCACGGGTTACATTGTCATCTTAAGAGAACAGATTGTTATTTCTTGACAGCATCTGATTCACATGGTAGCACCTGAATCCAAAAGTGAAGGTTTTCAGATGGAAATGAAAAATCAGCACAAAGCAAGTGCTAAATAAACAGAAATGAAGGGGTCTGGGGATTTCAGACCTTGTGCACTTGGAATAAAAAAGGCCTAGCCTCTCCTTTTGATCTGAGAAATGCTGTTGAACGATGACATGCATGCACCAGGTCAACAAGCCCCAGCATCTCACTGTGTCTTTTGCCAAGACCCCCCAATATTTCAGGAACATCAAAAGATCTTGGTATTTATCTGACTGTGGTTTTGCAAGGAAAGAGACAAAAGAGACAAAAGAGGATGGAAGCTAACTGGTGTCTAAGCAGACATCTGCTGTAGCTCAAACTGTGCTCACCTCTGAGACAGATTTCTGCCACCTCCTCCAGCCATCATTCAGTTTGTATCACTTTTATGGACTGCTAAAATTTGCTGAGTGGGTGTTATCCCCAAAAGGGGAGAATGAGGGCTGATATCTCTCAGCAGAACTTGTTTTCCATGTAGGCCACCTTCCACTTTTGGCTTGTGTCTGAATTTCTTTAGCTAGATCCCAAGGGGCCTCGTCACTTGCTGAAGTTTTGTAGCACATCACTGGTGATAGCAAGGATGTTCTTCTGCAGAGCTTGGTGTGGTGAAGCATAGAATGTTGTGCTGAACAACATTCTGGAGATCTGGGAAGGCACAGGGTACGACTCTGTCCTTGTCGGCATCAAGTAATTTTCTCTGTGTGTTTTCTTACATCTGCACATCTCAGCAAGGTATTGCTGCCAGTTTTAGGGCAGACATAGAGATGTGGCCATGATACACCTATAGCTTTAGTTTGCAAGAATGAAGTTTTTGACACTGCTATAAACAAACTGCATCACCCGTTCCTGTATCTGGTTGCAATGAACCAAACTCCCAGGCTCTCTCTCCACAGCACCACTGTCTTTTCCAACTGCCTGTGTCTCTCAGTGAGGAAGGCACTGGGACTCAGTGGGTGAAACTAAATCTCTGAAGGCAGTCCAGTGACCTCTGTGCCATAGAATGCTGGGAATGATGGGGGTGAAGGGAATGATTTGCAAGTATTCTAATTCTTCACCTGTGGTAACCATGTGTCACAAGTGAATACAATCTCTATGCACAGTGAAGTCTTGTGCTGTGTGTGGAGGGGCTTGCATGGAATCATAGAATAATTTGGGTCAGAAGGGACCTCTAAAGGTCAAGATTTAATGTAGGCTGAATCTGAGGTTTACAGCTCAGTAGCAGGCTCTTATTTTTATTCCTATAGCCTTAGTAATCTATTAATACCTTACCTTTTTATTTTGACCATTTGGGCTTCAAAAGCCTGTCAGAAACACTCCTTGCCAAATTGCTGTGGAAATAGGAAGAAGGAAGGGAAGCTGATAATAAGTGCTATAATATGTCTGTTGTCTGCATAAATGTTATGTGAAGTATGAGTTAAAACTCAAATGCAAATCCATGGTGCTTGATCCAGTGCCAAGAGAAAGCTTGAGTTCAATTGCTTCAAGGCACGTCTGTGTAGACAGAGGCAATTTGAGGTTAACTGAGATGAAGCCACTGCTAATTTCACTTATTGGTTATAACCCTGGGCAGACTTGAACCTTCTCCCAGAACCAGAATGTCAGCTGAAACACTGTGGCTGCTTGTACTGCAGCTGGAGGGTGAAGTCTTGGAGCAGTTTGTCTCTGCTGACAAATCAGGGTGATTTTGGAGAAGTTTGTGTCTGGAGTGCACAAAGGCTTCCTTCAAATGATGCATTTCCTTGGTTTAATGAAGACTAAGCTTTTCTGAAGATACAGATCAGCTTGGACATTCCTGAATGCAGTTTCCAATCTGTGGGAAATATGATGTACAAGCAGAGGCATAGTTTACACTTTAAAAAAAAATACAGTACCTCGTTTCATCTCACTGTGATCTTCCCTTTGCATACTTAATAGCCCTCCTGAAGACATCCATCATGTTCTCTGTTTTGGTAGGATCTACATGCAACACAGGCTGGAAGCTGGAAAATGTCGTCCAAGTTTTCAAGAAGAGCAAGAGGAATGACCCTGGTAACTAAATTGGGAGGAGCTGGTTATTCTCTCAAAGGCAGAGAAATTTGAATGAGATAGAGGACTGGACAAACACCAACCATATGAAGTTCTATAATGGCAAGTGACAGGTTCTGCACATGGGATGGAAGAACCCTGGATATATGGGACCTGTGCTACAGAAATGGACCTATGGGTCCTGGTTGATGGAAAGCTCAATGTGGGTCAGCAGTGCCCTGGCAGCCAGGAGGGTCAGCCCTGTCCTGGGGCCATCAGGTACAACATCACCAGCCGGGCAAGGGAGGAGATTGTCCCGCTCTGCTCTGCACTAGGACAGCCTCACCTTGAATATTGTGTGCACTTTTTTCTTTTTTTGGGGGGCACCACAATTCAACGAAGATATTAAGCTGTTAGAGAGCATCCAAAGGATGGTGAAGCATCTGTAGGGGAAGTCTTACTAGGACTAGTTGAAGTCACTTGGCTTATTCAGCTTGGAGGAGACTGAGGATAGTCCTCATCACAAATTACAGTTTTCTCAAAAGGGGAAGCAGAGGGACAGGACCGGTGTCTTTCTTCTGGTGACCAGTTACAGGACCCAAGGGAATTACATGGAGCCAACTCAGGATATTCTATGATTCTGTGATTCCAAGCTTTGCTGGCTCCTGTACTCTCAGCAAGGAAGAATATTTGGGATGCAGCAGGGCCTGTTAATGAAAGTCACTAATGCCTTTTCTTCTTCCTTGTCTATGGCTGGGGCCACCCTCTACTGGTGGGTTTGGCTCGGGTGTTGTCTCCTCAGGGAAGGAAGGAGGACCCTCTTCCATCACATTTCCCTACATGCAAAGGATGGACTCAGTGACCAGAGCATTCTATCTATTGCTGTCTGAGCTGTTAGCACTCTCCTCTTCCCTTCAATCACCATGGCCTCAGACTTGACAGCAACCCCATAGTCTCAGAGGGACACCTGCTCTACCCAACACCCCTGCCCCATTCATTCTGCTCCTGCTGGCTTATGCCAGCTTCTCTCCCTGGATGGCTGTAGCTGTATTTGCCCTTCTTCTCATATCTCTCTGTCCTCGTACATTACAGATTTGGTATCAACTCAGATCTAAAGGGTTGGGCTCAGCTCCCCAGATGGATGTGAGTGGGAAGAAGATTAGGTGGGTCCTGTGTGAACAAATGCAGAGGAGAATAAATATAGTCAACATTAATGTTGAAATTGTCTCAGCTAGGATGTAGATAGCACCTTACAAATACGAGCCAGGTTAGTCCTTCCTCCTGGAGTTTCCAGTGATGCCTTGGCTTCCACTTCCAGAACCAGGCTAAACTAAAGTGCAGAGAAAGAAGGCTTTGATGTGTGCCAAGGCACTAGCACAGAGCAGTTAGGTAGGAGCTCATCTCTGCAGAAACATCTTTGCATTTTAAATTGACTACCCAAGAGGCGAGTTGAAAGTGCATGCATTAAACCAGGACAAAGTGAATGAAACTGCTTCAAAATAAAGTTTGGTTTTCACAGTGCAGACATAAAAACTTAATGGTGTCAGTATACTGAGAAAAGCATAATATCTACCTGGCTATGTAAATGTTTTTGGGTAGAGGGTACAGGAGACCCCAGAGCTCTGATGGACAACAGTGCTGAGGTGGTAATGATTCCATTTCTCCACATGGATATTTAGTCAGATGTAGCCACTCACTGTACTTCCACCATAGTTTCTACATTTCATCTGCAAGGGTGGGGACTCCTCTGCCTCTGAAATAACAGCCTGTGTTGACCTATGGGACACAACTCTGAAGAAAAGAGAGGAAGAGACAGGTTTTGGAGTTGCCTGGCTGCTGCACACCACTCTTTCTGACTGATGCATTGCCACGTTTTTCTGCATTGACTTGTCACTTAGAAACAGATCAAATCTCCAGCCAGATGAGCTGCCCCCATCCTTAAGGCTGGGTTGTAAAAGAGGCTGTGTTTAGGACTTGTGTGAATTGCTGTGTCACTGTTTCATTGTGGATCTGTTTGGACACAACTCTGCAGCTGCCTCTCCTTCTCCTGTTTTACTTGGAGTGAAGCAGCTGAGCATTGTCCTGAGCCATTTTGAGTGTTCTTCCTTTGTGGCACTTTGCCTGAGAACAGAGATGAGTCACAGGTAGGTTACATGCCCTGTCCTCGTGAGTGTGATTAAGAGGGAAAGGCTCCGGGATTACTGGTGATTGTCTCCCTGACCCCACCAAATCATGCATTTCACAGGGCTGGAGGCTGATGTGGCCTCCTGGTCCTTTGGGTCCTGCTTAAAGGGGGATGAGCTCTTCTGTTCTGCTCTGCCAGCTGGGAGAAAAACCTGTTAGGTCTGCCTGACCTGTCAAATTGTAAGGGGTTCAAATGGATTAGGAAAGGAACGTCAAAAAATATTCCCAGCATATTGATGCCTCATGGCTTTGTGGCAAGGCTGTATGTCACAGACAGAGCTATGTGCAGTGAGGGAACGAAGTGGCATGAGGGAAATATTGTCTCCCTTGATGCATTTTGGACCATAGAAATTTCCACTCCTTAGGAAAAACAAGGAGGAATTAAGCACCAAGGATTACAAGCAGGTCCACAGAGTGCAGCACAGTCTCAGGAAATTGAGACTATGCTTGGATCAGGGAAAGCAAGACGTAGTTTTTGTTACAAGCATCCAAATCACTTAGTCAACCAAAGCTGAAAGATGCTGTTTGTAAGCAAATCAAAAGAAGTCTGGGTAAAAAAGAAGTATTTTTATTAAATACATTGTGGTAAAAGAGGTCTTTATGTTAAAAGGTAGAACCAGTGGAGGATCAAGTGGGAATAAATTGGACATGGATATCTTTGGCTTGGGAAGGAGAATACTGTTTCTAAGCCACTGAGACTTTTTAGGAAACCTTTCCAAAGAAAGACATCAAGCCTCTTTCAGTGTGCAAGAGGTAAAGTTGAGGAAAGGACTGCACAGGGACTGCCAGAGTGAGGGTGTGGAATTTATCAATATTGTGAGGAAGGCTTTGGAAGGAGATGATCATTGCTGTTCCCAGTTTATGTGCCATTTTCACTGAGTTGAATTATTCCAGTGTTTCAGGGTTTCTGCCAGGAGGAATGCAGAACATCGCTTCCGGTTCAGTTTGTTCCAGGGATTTTTTTTCTCTCCTTTGCCAGTTAGCATTGGAGAGACCCACATCAAAATTAGGTTGAGGCAAGGTTGAGCACTCCACTTGTGCTTTTAGAAGAAGAAAAAATGTTTTGAGTGCCCAGCTCATTCTCACACCCAAAAATTGTCGCAGAGTCAGACCTAACGTCAGAGAGGAACTGGGCTGGGTCCTTCCTTCTCTGTAATGCAGAGGGTGGGTGACATCATTTGACATGGATCCATGACCTTGGCAACATACTTGCTGTCTCTTGCCTTTTTGCAATGGCACATTGTGCTTGGAGGCTTTTAAGTCCTTTACATTTCAAGTCTTTTCTTGACTGTGAACTGCTGGGGATGCCCATGAAGGGCTGTAGCTGAGCAAGACCCTGAACAGAGCTTTTTGGAAGCTCTTTCAGACATGCAGTTACTGCCTGGGCACAATGCATAAGGTGACCATGATGATCTGTTTTGGAGCTCTGTGCTCCAAGGTAAGTGGTTCGCAGGACTGGTGTGTGGTGACTTATTCCCATCAGAACCTTTTCCTTCTGTAGTAACTTGGTAACCCAAAGGAAATTCCTGATGCAGGCACTGCCTAACCAGGAGCGCTTTGTGTTTGAGAATGGAAGGGATAAGTCATAGCATTTTTTCCCCTTCTGATTTACTAGCAGCTCAGGAGATGACAAATGAAACAGTTTCAGATAGGAAACTGTCAGAGTCTAGTGCAGTGTGTAACTGTGCAGGTTCGTATTGGAGATGAAAAAATATTCCCATACATGCTCCAGTGATGTGAATGACCCAGAGTATTTCTCAGTCATGGATCCAGCACTGCACCCATGCTGGATAAGCACAGTTCTCTTGGAGGCCTGCATTTGGACCAGTTGTCCCTGGAGTAGATGCGTTCCAGACCATGACAGCAGCTGTAGCCAGGTGTTTCTGGGACACTGAACATGGCTCAGCAAAAATGTCAAGACATAGACAGTGACCTCCTCATGTGGCTACAGGATGAAAGGGGTCAGTTAGACCAACCCAGGGCTTCAGCAAATACAGGGGAAGGATTTGTAGTGGGAAAGGTTATCCCAGGGCTATCCCATGGCATTTACACAAGCATTTGCCAAGGCAAGAACAGGGGAACCTTTCTGGTAAAGTTGCCAGCACCACACATACAGGAGCAGGGTCTGTAGCAGGCTGACATCCAGTGCTTGGCTAGAGGAGCTACCCCTACACAGCATCACCCAAAGCCAACTCCCAGCTTTGACCATGCCCAAAGACCATTCCCAGCCCTGACCATGTCCTGTGCCTGACTGCTGCTGGTTTTGAGAGCATGTGGGCTGCTCAACGCCCAGAGCAGCTGAGTGATGGGGCCACAACTCAGCTATGATATATGTGGGGGTGGACAAAGAGAGGAGAATGTCCTCTTTCCTCTGTCCACAGGCTGAGAGAAACAGGGTTGCCCAAAGCATCTGTGGGCTCTCTCTATTGCTGAGCCTGTGCTTCTTACTATAACCACGGTCACGGGGGATTTTGCCTCGGCTACAGCTGTCAATATTTGGTCTGGGTCCTGCTTCTGATTGCAGGCAGCTGGAGGAGTGTCCAGAGAGCTCCAATACCCCGGGTCTGGTCATCGAGGGGACAGAATTGGGGTCCTGCCTCTAGGAGGAAGAGGTCTGAGCACTCCACCGATGGATGGAACAGGGGTCCTGTCCCTGAGGGGATGTGGTCTAAGCTCCACCACAGGGCAGGGTACTCCTGCCTCTTAGGGGACACAGTCTGAGCACTCCACCGAGGGTCTGCGGGTTCTGGCTTTGAGGGGTCAAGGTGTGAGCCCCATCACAGAGGTCCTGCTTCGTGTGTCTTGAGCCCCACTGCAGAGCAGGGGTATCCTGTCTCTGAGGGGACATGATCTGAGCACCCCAAACGAAGGGACAGAATGAGGGTTCTGCCTCAGAGGATGTAGTCTGAGGCCCTACCGCAGAGAGGAGTCCTGCCACTAAGGGATGCGGGTCCGATCACTGAGGCGACAAGGTCTGAGCTCCACCACTGAGGGAATGACGATCCGGTCACTGAGGGGACGCTGTGCCCCGCATCAAGGGGCCGGGGGTCCTGTTACAGAGGGGCCAGAATAGAGGAGGTCCTGTCTATGGAGGACGAGATCTGAGCCCGCTCTCGAGGGGCCGCGATCCTGTCCCTGAGGGGCCGCTGCTCTCCCTCCTCGGCCTCTCCCTCAGCGCCATCTTGCGGGAGCCGCCGTGCCCGTCCCGCTCCGCTCCCCTCGGCCCGGCCAGGCCCCGGGTGCAGCCGGGAGCCAGCGCCGAGCTCCGGCTGGGGCCGAGGAGAACGAGGGGCGGGGACGCTCAGCCCGTGTGTGGGACTGTCAGGCTGCTGAGAGACCGCAGGGGGGACATGCCCTGCAGCTGCTGCCTCCCTGACAAGGAGCTGCCCCCTCCCTGCATCAACCCCCTCCCACTCCTGTGCCCAAGAGATGCTCTGTCCAACACCAGACTGCCCCCAGCCCTGTCCAGCCTGGGCTGGAACACTTCCACGGATGAGACAGCCACAGATTTTCTGGGCAATCTATGCCAGGGCCTCCCCACCCTCTGTCTGCCTAAATGCAGCTCTGGCGACCATTTCCAGCCATGCTGGAGGTCCCGAAGCAGGCGGACTGCCCTGGGGTAGTGGTGACTGACCCTCAGAGATTTGGGGACAGGTGTACAACAAGCTCTGAGGGGGATAAGAAATCACAGAATCGTAAAATCATTTAGGTGGAAAAGGACCTTTAAGATCATTGAATTCAACCATTAACCCAGCACTGCCAAGTCCCCAATTAAACCACGTCCCTAAGTGCCACATTTACATGTCTTTTAAATGCCTCCAAGTCTGTGAATCCTTCACTTCCCTGGGTAGTTGGTTCCAATGCTTGATCATCCTTTTCATGAGGACATTTTTCCTAATATCCAGCCTAAACCTATGCTGGCACTTGAGCCCATTTCTTCTTGTTTGGTCTCTTGTTACCTGGGAGAAGATGTTGACCCCTACTGGCTACAACCTTCTGTCAGGAAGTTGTAGAGAGTGATGAGGTTCCCTCCAAACCTCCTTTTCTCCAGGCTGAGCCCTCCAGATCCCTCAGCCACTCCTCACAGGGCTTGTGCTCCAGCCCCTTCCTCAGTTTCATTGCCCTTCTTTGGACTTGCTCCAGCACCTCAGTGTCTTTCATGTCATGAGGCACCTAAAACTGAGCACAGAATTTGGAGCACAGTCTCCCCAGTGCTTACTGTCCAGGGCCATGAACAAACAACACTCTCTGTTGCCAGCAGTGAGCTGGAGACCTTACCAGGGATTTCTGTGGGGTCCAGCACACCAAGGTGTGCATGAGGAAACACCCAGGGCTCTTTGAGTTCTTGTAGTCAGTGAAACTGAACTCGAAATGCATTAACAGAGTGATAAATATTCTGAGGTTGAAGGAAATACTTAAATGAGCTGTAAAGATGCGTCACCGCAGCAGGAATAAAACATGGAAGCCATGAAATATAGAATTTTGGTGGCTGACCTGAAGGGAAGATTCATGATCTAAGGGAATAGTTTGAGTTTTTCCATCCTCACAGCAAAATAGGATTTTGACCATAATTTTCTGGACCACTGGGAGCTTCGTGGGGATTCCGGGCTGCGTTCAGCAGAGGGCAGTGGTTGGTTTGGTCACTACTTGGCTGGCAGCATCAGACCTCTTAAACCACTGCCATGCTGTTTGCTGAAATCCTTCTGCTGCAGGATATCCAAAAAAGCTGTAGGAAAGGATAGTGCAAGGACAACCTCCCTGCCTTGCATCATTGTAATGCAGAGGTAATGGTGGGTCACTGAAGTCTCTTGGGGAAATTCAGCAAACTTCCCTCTTCTCATCCCATATGAGTTTACAAATCTAAAAGAGGGTTTACAAGGAAAAAGATTATGATTCCTTGACCTTGTTTAAATCTTTAGAGTTACTGGTTTTTTTTTTTCTTTTTTTTTTTGAGAGGTTTGGCATTTTGTTATCCACAAGTACTTAATTAAAATAAATAAAAAGAAAGCTTAAACCTGCTGTGTGTGTTTATAAAATTTCCCAAAACAGTAATTGTAACCACTAATGTTCATATGAGTGAAGGATACAATACCGTGTTCTTGTCATTGGGGCATCCTGTTCCCGTGGGAAGGGAAGAGATGCGGGAAAAAGGAAAGATTCCTTCAACACGGGGATACCAGCCACCTGGACCAAGCAACGTGTCCTAAGTGGTCCTGGGAAAGTTACTTACACACAGCAAAATTGGTGTGGAGGTGCTCTGAGCTGCTCCACAAAGCTGGGGAAGGGGATGCTGGGGGACAACTCCTGTGATGGTCTCCCTGTGGATGCTGGCATGGCAGATGCTGCTGTGGGAGGGAAGCCAAGGGTGGGCATTTCTGGCCAGTTACTGTGTACAGGGCTGGTGGCAGCTGACATGACATTGAACTTACTGATTCAGAGCAGCCTTGGGGTTGCTGGTGTAGCCCAGTTTTAGCATCCCACCTCTGTGCAGGAAGAGCTGGGTTCCAGTTCAATGGATGCACTGGTGTGAGTGAGCATGGGTGAGAAGAGGGGGGGGGATGACTGTAATAAGTGCAGAGCAGAGCTTTTGAGGCATTGGAAACTGGGAACACTGGAAGTGAAGTTCAAAAATAAAATCAAGCACTTAGCCATGATTTGCCTGCCCACCTGGAGCCCTTTATCCCTCTGTGTGACTGTGTGAGGAGTCCTGTGCCCCTCCCCACATAGGTGTATGGGGGTTTTAAAAGGGAAACATAGGTCAAAATCCTGTTCAGGAAAAATTAACTTTACATGTTAATCAAAATCAATATATTCTATGGGTTCCAGCTGAGAAGGGCTGTGAAAACATTGAAAGATGAAAGGAGCTGGGCCACATGGAGGATCTGTTCTGGTGCAATACCCAGGACAGTTGTAACACCAATTCTGCCTGGTGCTGAGCATCCTCTGGTCCTGCTGCAGGCAAAAGGGATGAGACTTCACAGCATAAAGCCCAAGTCTAAAATGAACCGATGGGATATTTACACCTGTGTCCCAGCAGCTTTATCTTTTCTCCAGTTGCAGAGGAAAGCCTTCAGGCAGTCTGTTTCCTGTGATTTTATGCGCTGCAAGCTGGACAAAGAGCATCCCCTGGAGAGCTATTAGAACATACTTAATCTGTGAAAGATTTTTGCTGGTGGCAGGGAAAAAATTGTACCTTGCCATGTACGGGAAAGAAATTTTGTCCTTGAGGGGAACTGGAGAGAGAATGAAGGGCTCTCCTTCCCACTGAAGTTGGATTATAAAGCTCCCTCCTGCACAAAAGTTATCTTGTGGTTTTGACCTCATGTCATCTGCTAGTGCTCATGCTACTCTCTGCTCTTCCAACATAAATGCTACTGGCAAGGGGGAAACTCCCCAGATTTGTTTAGGACATCCTTTGATGTGGCATAGATAAACTCCTGACATCTTTCATTAGAACCTGAATGCAGAGACTGTGCTTCTTGCTTCCACCCCGCACCTCCTCAATGTACCTGTCCTGCCTCTCATCTCCTTAGTCTCTTCAGGTCTGTGCCTTCATGATGAATGTCAGTGAATCCTCTCCCCAGTCACATTGAATAATTTTTCTCTCACCACAAGCACACACAAACGCATTGTTGCACAAACTTTTCCCTTTTGAATTTCTTGTGAATTTGTTTTCCTGCTTTTTAGGTGTTTGTGTCCTCAGTGTTCAGGCAGGTGCTGAGGTCCTCAGGCAGGGGATTTTGCAAAGTCCACCACTGCATCATGGCACTGGAACTACAAGTGAGAAAGACCTCCAGGAATAGCCCTGAACAGACACTAGACACTCTTCTGAAATCCTCCCCGGCAGCCAGTGGGTGCTGGATTGGGATCTGGGTGATGTCTTATCCGCATCACATAGCAGGAATTTGAGGGTATATTAAACAACACACAGGGCCCTGCTGCCTGCCACAGATGAAGGAACTCCCCTGCAACTGCCTCTGCCAGCTCCTTGCCCTGTTTGTCTATCACGCAGTTACTACTGCAAACAGTCCACATTTTCCTCCCTTATTTGCACAGCTATGTTCTGTGCAGGTGCCTTACCCTCCCTCCTCTGTGCATCCTTCCCATAGGATTCTGCTGCTCCCTCACTCAGCATTGCTGACAAATAACCCTCCACGATACTCATGGCAGAACCAATTGATTTTTCTTGCCTCCCAGCATCTTGCAGCACAAACAGCTGCACTATTGTTCATGAAAGTTAAGTTGCAAATGGCACATCCATGTCCCTTGTACTGGCAGCTGCTGCTGTTGGTATTAGACATGGCAGCTGTAGAAACAACATACAGAGAACACTCTCCCACCCACTCCTCCAATTTGTCTGGGCTTGGGAGGGCTTCACATATGGCTGCCAATGCAGAGTATATGGGCTTTGCTGTACAGGTCTAGACAGGTTGTGTCGTGGCTGAAAAGAAGCAAAATGTGTTAAGGATGCTCATTGATGTGGCAGATCTGGAGCTCTGGGTGGTGGGTATGGAAGCACTGTGCTCCTGTGTCCTGGAACATCAGCTGTGTTCATCAGTCCATTTGTATCACCCTGCTTCTGCCCCAATGTAAAGAAGGGGTTCAATCTACTTTAAATCAGCTGGTGGACTAACTCCCCTCTGTTCCCATTCCCATCTTTCTCTCATGCCTCGACCTGGAAAAGGCAGCTGAAACATCTGAAGAAGCTCAGCAAATAATCACCAGAAAGCCTGACCCTGGAAACACGCCTCATAGGAAGAGACAGAGTAATTTAATTTTTTTGGAATGCAGGAAGAGATTGTTGTTTACAAATGCCTTTGCTGGGGAAAAAAAAGGTCTGGCATCTCAGGGTGTAGTTATCTGTTAGACAAAGAGCAAATATCTGTGGCTTTGGAATGTAACACTGCAAAGACAAAGAAAGATATCTGTCTCCTCTAAACCTCAGAGAAATTAGAGCAGAACTGCAGCCTTTCTGAAAAAGGGGCTCCAGTTTAAATGGGTTGATGATGGGATGACTGGTAGAGGCTTTCTCACCTCCATTAGGCAATCAGTAACCTTGGAGAGGACTTAGAAGTCCTGCTGGCTTCCAAGTCCTATCAGCCTTGAGAAACAGTCCAGTCGTGCGTGTTTTGACATTCCATGGGTTAATATTCCTTACAGTGACTTACTGAAACCTCTGCAGGTCAGGTGCAGTATTAGCAGTGGCAGAACTATTAAGATTGTATGGATAAACCATCCAATTGTTTGCTTTAATTATGACAATACAAATCTGTTTGCTTTATGCAGTGTTTGTCGTAAGATGAATCATGGTTACCAAAATTATCGTGTGTAGATGATTCTGTGTATAATAGCAGGCCAAGAGGTTAGAAGAGAAAGGGTTTCCGGGTTGGGTAGGAGGCACAAAGTGAAGCTACCAGATAAACAAGCCATAACTTCTGTCAAGAACCTATCAACAGATTCCCACCACATGCTCTGCAAATGGGCAGCTGTGCAGAGAAGTCCATTTGAACCGGCGTCTTGAATGCACAGTGTTTTCTAAGCAAGGTGGGCAGGGCAGCATTTCCAACTCTAAATACAATCAATCAAGACAGGCCTTCCCTGGGAAGACAGGAATTGGGCAGTCTCCAAGCTATCCAAAACATCAAGGGGTTGGATAACTGGGCTTTGGTCTAAGCTCCTGTCTAATGAACTTCAGAAATGAATTTATAAGGATCCTTCTCTGGAGAGATGCTGACTGTGGGATCAAAGGATGGATGAGCCAACGGCTGGGCTCTGGCCCAAAGCTTTCATGCCATGCCCTACTCCCATATGGACTTCCCCTGGGCAAGTCTCTTGGGGGAATCTGTTTAACTGATCTGCAGCAATTTCTACTTTTCTCCATCTGTAGAGACAAACAAGCACTTCTAGGCCTGTTTTAGAGTCCTCTTTTGGAGGAGATGGAAGCAAAACTGCTCTAAACAAAAACATTTGCTGCTATTTTACTCTTGGTACTTGAACCACATAGATGGAAATTTGTTGGTTGCTTTAAGGTCATGTCAGGAAGGTCTTATTAAAATCTACTGAGGGATTTAAAGAGAAGCCAAGGGGTCTCCTGCAAGGCCTTCAAGACATCCCCAAGAATGCTTCTTTCAGGACTGGAGTTCAGACTAGTCCTTGCTCTTTGACTTTTCCTACTGAGAAGATCAGAGAAGATCCTACTGAACGCTTGGAAGAGAAATGTTTGGATCAGAGTTCTTGGCATATGGTGTATGACTCTTGGGCATGGTCCTGTGCAGGGCCAGGAGTTGGGTTCAATGATCCTTGTGGCTCACTTCCAACTCAGGGTATCCTATGATTTCATTATTCTACTTACCTTCTCATTGAGATGGCAGAAGCTCCTCTCTGTGAGCTTTCCCTGAGAGTGCTGTGAGGTGAGCAAGGACTTTCTCTGCCACGTAAACTCGGCTTTATTTCATCCGACAGGCTCTTTCTTGTTGCATAGCAGCTGGAAAGAAGAACCTTAGTCCTGAGCTGGGCTGTTAGCTCTCCACAAAGCCATGAAGGAAAAGCAAAATCTCTTGTGTTAGAACTCAGACCTATACCTCCATACCTAAATTAATCTGATCTCTGACACTATAATCAAGAATTTTGAAGTACAGTTTCATGAGCTAAGACCTTGATATCCTGCCAGCACTGACTGCTTATAAGAACACTTAGAGAAACTCACATCTCTGCCAGGGAAGTTTGGGTGCTTTTTGATGCATTTGAAGAAGAAGGAATCAGAAAGATGGGAAGTGTATGATTCATCATCCCATGATGTATTTGAAAGATGTGTAGATGTGACACTTAGGGACATAGTGGTGGCCTTGACATAGCTGATGGAAGGATTGGACTTGATGATCTTATAGGTCCTTTCCAACCAAATGGTCCTATGATTCTGTGGTTGTAGTGAATATTCTCTCTGGCACCCCCATTAGGCCCCAGTAGCCAAACAGGGTTCACCACAAAGTGCTGAAATACTACAATGAAGTGATCAATTATTTCTTGTGCTAGGGGCATGCTGCAATCCCAGTCTGCCCTGCCTGGGATGCCCTGCAGAGCATGGGACATGTGCTGTGATGTGACATTTCAGGTGGCATCCTCTATCATAAGCCTCACCCAGTACTTCCCATGACAATCCTGCTTGTCATGTAGCCAGCATTTACAATGGATGCTGATGAGTCCATGAGCACCCACACCATATCAGATCCCTTCCTGCATTCCCAGCACCCTTTTCCTAAGGGTGTAGGGATAAAGGCCCTCTTCCTCTTTCCCAGAACACTGGAGGTTCTGTCTTCTATGCAAGGTCTTGTCTTCTATGCAAGATCACAAAAGCTCAGACAAATGTGGGGAGATCACCCTCATCCCTTTCCTGGGCCTCACCATGGAAAGGCGATAAACTGCTCTGCTTTAAAGCTTTTTCTTCCTAAAATGGGAGTCTTCCAGCTCTGATCCAAGCACTGGCACCCTCCCCAGAGCTCCTGTTTTGGGACTAATTGTGTCCAGAAGGGGAAAAGCAAGCCAGTCCTCACTTGTTTTCCTATGTCATCCTTTGCGGTGTATCATGTCCCTGTGTTCCCTGTCTGTTTTCCCTTGCCCTACCCTCCTCATCCTTGTTCTTACTAGCCCTGCTCTTCATGGAACTCAGCTTTTTGTTTAACCTATTGGGTCCCTCTCCCTCCCTTCCTCCTTTATTACTTTGTGGCTTGGGCTCCTCTGCAATGTGTTCCTCATCTTCCTCTGTCCCAGAATAGCTGTGGAGATCAGACCTGCCTTCTCCTAAATCCTTGCCTAGAGCCACTCCTGCCCTTACACCTGGAAGACAGGTACAGAAGAGGCAGAGTGACCTGTGCTCATATTCCTAACATGGTAATTCCACTTTCCTCAGCCTTTCTGCCCACAGAGCCCACACCTGCTAACAGTGCTTACTAATACTGATTATCCTGACTAATGAGACTCCTGTGCACACATCTTAGAGAGACCAAACCCCAGAGGGACAAGGAAGGAAAAAATTACCTTTGCACATGGCTGTGTTGTTTCCTCTTGGCAGTTACCAAGAGGTTGTGGAGGGAGGGCAGAGCTTGCTCAGAGCCCAGGAGGAAGCTAGGCTGGCAGATAACCCCACGTGTGGCATCAGGGGCTCATTTTCTGGTGCAGAATTTGAGCTCTTCAGCTTTGCTGGGACCTGATATATTTGCAGTGTGACTGAGGGTTGGCAGTTGTGCAGCTTTGCCTTGCTACACATTTCTGGGCTGTAACAGGAAAAACCTTGCAAAGACAGAAGTGCTTTGAATCATGGGCTGTGCTGGATACAATGCAGGTGAGACACACAGCAGGGAGAGAAAGACACTCAACTGTTTCTGGATACCCATCCCCTGGCATGTCAACAGACTGCAGGTGTGTTGTGTTGTGACACAGGCTCATGGTTAGCAGAGATTTTGTGTCCCAGGAATGGCCAAGATCCCAAGAAATACATGAGAGATTTTTGACCATCATTCTTTGCTGGCCTCTGGGCAGCTGGTAGAAGAGGATATTTCTAATTCGCTTTATAGGATTTTAGATGCACAAGAGAAACACAGCACATCAAAGGGGAATGAATGCTGTAATTCCCTGAAAGGTTGGGGCTTTTTACAGAGCTCTTTATTGCTATTTAGTTCTTTAGGGAACACATTCTGTCTACCACAGACTCGGTGGTGGTAGTATGATATGCAATGCCCATCCATCCTGATTACTATTTCAGCCTCTAGGGAATGATCCAGATCCTCAAAGACTGCTAAGTACTGGATTTAATTTGAAATCATTGGGAATTTGGCATCTAAATCTTTAAATACTCTGCATAACAGACTGCCTTGCAAAAGCTGACTTGTGTATGCTTTACCTTGGTAGTCTCTGGATGTATTTAGTGATGCATGGAATCACATTGCCCTTGGAAGCGTCCCTATTTTGTTGTGTGTGGCTGTTCTCATTAGAGAAAGGACAGGTTGGAGTAGGAACAGGACAATTCCGATCCCTGTTGGTGATCAATAAGAGGCAACCCAAGGAGATACCCTGAGCAGAGGGACAGCGCAGATCAGGGGGTGAGACACCTTGCCCCAGTCTCCAGAAACACAGAGAACTGAGGGATGCTTCAGCAGCAATGGGAACTGGCAGGTGAAACGTGCCTCTCCTAAATGGTGCTGTTTGGGGAGATATTTCTGATGATAGCTGAGTTTTTGGTTCTGTTTTCAACTTTGTGCCCTGAGCACAAATGGGTGATTCTAAATAGGACAGAAGTTTAGCAAGTACTGCACCCTGAGAAAAAGCAAGATGTGTAAATAGTATGGATTAAATAGAAAGCTCAAAAAGTCACAAAAATGTCCGTTAGTTTGTGAAAAAATTGATCTCTTTCCAACTTTCAGAGACTGTCCTTGATAAGGGACCAGGCTCTGTTCTGGAGCTGGTATAAAATGAAGAAGAACCACTGAAATCTCTGGATAATGCAATAGGCACTAAAAATAAAGAGAATTACCCAGTTTCAGGAGGCTTTTATGGGGAGTGAATAATACACTGACAGTAAGGAGAATTCAGACTACCACAAGTGAAGTTTACAGCAGACAGACAGAGCTTCGAGTGAAATGCTGTTTAGGAACTTAAAAAAATCTAAGCAAATCATCTTAGAGATTTTATACTGACCTCAAATGAACAACTGAACTGAGAAAGATGTTAAGACATTTCTGTATATGGCAAAAATACTGTTGATAGCAAGAGAATGGGAGGTGTGAATCTGTGGGTTGTTAGAACAAAGAGGCTAAAAGAAGCTACGCACAGGGCCCGCACATTTCCTATTTCTCTGAGTAGCCTTAGCAAAACAGTGCAGTTAACAGCTCTATATATGTGATACACATTTACAAGCAGCTTGCGAGGCATGGAAAGATCTGAGCACGTGTGGTGGGTTGATGGGCTTGAGTAATCAGGAGTTTGCAGGGAAGTGCAGACCTCTGAGGCACAAAATTACTTTCTCCAAAGGAGGGACTGGTGGAAAATGGTGGCAGAAATGTGAAGTGGCCAGCCTGGCTGTGAAGTCAGAGACCGATCCATGTGTGCTGATGCATCATTTGACAGATGCTGGTTGTGAGGGGCCTGTATCAGTGATGTACAGGAATAAGGAAATAGATGAGGCAGAAAGAAACCATGGTACAATTGGGCCCTGGGAAGTGAAACCATGACCAGGACAACAGTCTAACCTCCCTTGAGATGGTGCCATGATGTTAATGGCCCTCATCACCACCTCCTGGAGGGAAAATCCTCTTCAAAGGAATAGAGGTCCCAGCAGAAGGGTACTGACCCCGCTGCATTGCTTGGGAAAGAACTCACATGCCTGGCAAAGGCAATTACTGGCAATTACAGATTCCACTGTCTGGAACAGGTACTGGAACACCCAGTTCCCTGTATTGCAATGATGTTGGTGGTTCAAATTTTATACTCATTGCATTGGTCAGGGAAACAGGTTAGGTGAAACATATATGTGTTGCAAGAGGCAAAGTCTTGCCAAACCCTGTTGCAAGAGGCAGTTTGAGGCATTGTTGTGTTGTGTTCCTGTGGAATGGAGATGGCTGTACCACAGTCAGATCTCAGGGAAGCAGAGTACTCCAGGATGCTCTAGCTTGGACCAACGCCTGCTCTTCTGACAGGTATCACCAGTGAGTGCTAGGAAAAGCTGATCACTAGACTTGATGAATTCACAGTAGCCATAGATGTCAGTGAGGAAATGTGGAGCAACAACAACAGTTATTGCTGTTCATGCCACAGGTTTTGCAGTTTTCCTAGGATTTTTTTTTTTTTTGCATTTGCATTTGCATGGTTTAATTGATATAATGTCATCTAAAACATTCCCCCACCATTAAGGCTAGAATTTTGCAGCATCCTTAGCCTCTTCAAGCCTTTAAGCGCCTTTAAACATGGCTCTTTAAAACATCCTAGTGAATTTGTCCTGGGGTGAATTTCAACCTAGATGCCTGAGATGCTTTCTTTTTCTGTGCTTGGAGTATTGTCTTTTGAGTGACTGAGTGGATGGACTGCTGGGGAAATTAGGACAGCAAACCCTGATATTACAACATGTCAGGAAGAAAAACCAAACCTGAGTAGTATAGCATCATAGTCTGGTTCTGGTTTTCATCTTGGCTGTTCCTCAGGGAGACAAAGCAGAACAACAGAGTTTGCTGGGACTCATGTTAATTTTCACAGATTTTTGTATACTCATCTGCAATTCAGGGGATTTAGTGATCCAAATACAGAATGGAACATATCCTTAACCTCTCCCCAAAACAGACAATGTGTATGAAAATACATACATTGACATGTATTTTTTCTTATAACCAAGATGACACTTCACTGCTTGACTTCATCTCTTCCCTGAGAAGGTTCAGACTTTTTCAGGAACAAATAAGTATTCACTAGTGACATATGGGTTAGCCCATTCCATTGGCATTTAAAATCTTTGTAGTGGATAGCTTTGGAAACATCCCTCTTGTCCTTTATTCTTAAGCATATGCCCAAGGCACAAAAATCTTTAATTACAAACCAGAGCTATCCTGCTTTCTAAGTCATCCTAGAAGTGTTTCATTATGATGACAAACATGAAAAGAAAACCACAGTAAAGAGTTTGTTGCTAGCAAAATGTCTGTATTAAAATACAAAGAAAACTTCCCTGCTGGGAACAGTAATTAATAGACTCTTTTGTATGGTACTAACAGCATTGTAGGTTCCACTTCCAAACAGACCACAATGTTCTTGAGGAATAAATTCCACCACTGTCAGTCTGAACCTCAGCCTAAAAACACAAAGAGTTCAAAAACTATAGTATTGTGCATCCTATCAATATTCCAGCATCATGCCACTGGCTTATGCAACGTGTCTCATTAGATGTAGGTTATATCTGGACACTGCTTGGTGATGGCAAGCTCAGAGGGCTTCCTATTGTGTTTGAGAAGGCGATGATTGCGTTAGAGCCCTTGGAGTTCTTGTTCATACCCAGGATGTCTGCATTAGTTTGCTCTGGCTCGGTTTTCCTGAAGATATTTTTCATGGTTGACTGGAAGTTATTGGTGACAAAGCAATAGACAATGGGGTCCATGCAGCTATTGAGGCTACTCAGAGTCACTGTCACGTGGTAGACAAAGAGGCTGACGTTGTGGGGCATGTCTGGGTTGATGGAGATTGCAACCTGCAGCACGTGGAAAGGAGTGAAGCAGATCATGAAGATGATGAGAACGGTGATAAGGAGCTGCACAGCTCTCATTCTCCTCTCCCGACTCTGGTGCATGAGGCTGGGTTTGGACAGGGCACACATAATCCTGGTGGTGAAGAAGATGATTATGATGAGGGGGAAGAAGTACTCGCAGACCATCAGGACCAGGATCTTGGAGAGGCAGCACTCGGCAAACCTTATTGCCATGGTCAGGATGGAGAAAGTCACCACAGTGGCAAAGATCCAAATGAAGATGCAGATCCCCTTGGCACAGGTGGGGTTCCTCCATTTACGTGAGGCTTCCACCTGCACTATTGCCAGGTAGCGGTCAACGCAGATGCAGGTCAAGAAGAGGATGCTGCAGTACATGTTGACAAAGTAGCCAAAGATGTGAACCAAGGGACAATTCTTGCAATCCCCTGCACTGTAGAACATGATGATCCGGACAGGCAAGGAAAAGCCCACCAGGAGATCAGTTACGATCAAGTTGATGGTATAAATAACAGAGGTGGTTTTTGTCTTGGTACGGAAGCAGAAGACATAGAGTGCCAAACTGTTCAGTACAACACCCACCAGGAAAATGATGGCATTGACTACCATCAGCACAATCCACAGGCTATAAAAATCTGTGAACAGCTGTTCATCTGAGTGGATGAACTTGGAGAACAGGTTGATGTTGGAGTTAGGTTGCTCGGTGGAGTTGATAGAGTCAAGGGCTGGCAGTTGGGTGGAGGAGGTCGGCATGGTCACTGACTTCCAGCAGTCTGGAAGAAAAGAAACAGAGGTATAGTGCTAAATATGTCAGCATTCCTCAGGGCTCAAAATCTTTTCATTTAAAAACATTTTAACCAACATATTTACACATCCTGAGTAGTAGATCCCCATCCACCAATATGGGATTACCAATAATCACAAGGAAAATACCTAGGTTTATAATTAGTGTCTTCCAGTGGTTCCAGATACATGTTTTAGGGAAGACACACACTCCCCACTTCAAGTTTCTCCTCCTTGTATAAAAATGGTTTTAAGGCCAGAAGACCTTTGCCTAACCATAACCCCAGCATTTGATTCCTAAAATATCATATCCCTTGCCTTGGGCAGGTGATCGTGTTAGAGAGCTACATGCAGCAGTGTTTTCAGGAGCTGTAAGATTGCCCTGAAATCAAAGAAAGGCTGAATTTTCTGAGAAAGCAGAAGCAGGTTGTGTGGCATCTTCTAGAGATCTGCATTCACAGCAACAGCAGCGGGAAGATTTCAAGTTAAGAGCATCAGCTGCTAGTCCTGCGAGGGTTTGACAGTTTAATTTGCAAATCATTCCTGACTTATACACTATTTTAAACTGATTTGTATATTAAAAAGATAAAAAAAAAAGACCCAATATATACAGAGACTTGGCTGCTTTCAGTAAAAATAAATGGTTGAAAAATGTCTGGAATATCTCAAAGTGGCTGGGCAGGGCTTTGAGGTTAAAAAAATCAGCTTGGATCAGCAGAGAATGATGCTGAAAGAGTTGATTTATGAGGGTTTGAAATCCCTGCTACCAACGAGCCAAAGGCAGGCAAGGAGCTGCAAACACATCTCCCAGCGCTCACAGAACTGCAGTGTACCTGGGCTGGGTGTCTGAGTGTGGAATTGCTGAGGGAGTCTTGATGTCCAGATCCCCCAAGCATACCCCATCCTCTGGCAGCTTTCCCCTGCTTCCTGTAATCCTTTTTGCTGCGTATGGGGATGAGGAGGATGGACCAAAGGTGCTCTATCACCTGTGAGGTGCTTCAAGCTGTTGGTCGTTGTGTACAAAGTGGAGGAGGAAGCTACTTAGGATAAAAGTGAAAAGTGGATCTTGAGGAGAGTCCCTGCTGGCCAAAAGAAAATATTTTGCAGGAACAGTACTAACTGGGTCCAGAGAGCACCACAGCAGCTCTGAACCTGCCTCATGAGTGCCAAAGCCACCTTCTGCCTGCCCACCATGTCTCTGCATACAGCACTCCTAATGGGTCTCACCAGTGTTTGGCCAATAGTCAACATTCAAGATCAAGAGTCCTCATGGGATGCTACAGCCTAGTTGTGATTATTTGCTTGGTTCATTCAAGCCAGGTGAGAGTGAAGCAGAACATTTGTTGAGAAAAAGCAGAGATTAGGACTGAGAAGAACAGGTGTGAAAATTCTTGGAGAAGTGATTTTGCCATCATGATGGATCTTGGGCTTGGCCTGGAATCTGGGGATTGCTCTAGTTTCTTCTTGCCTCTCAATCTGTACAAGTGGTTTGAAGGAAGAAGCTGGCTTTTAATGTCCTTGAGCTCAGAAGGCTATTTCCAGTCCAGAGGAAATTTGTTTTATTTAGGTAGCCACTGAAGCCTCAGGAGTTGAACTGTCTATTGGAATGGCTGGTGCTGAAACACAAAGTCCTCATGAGATCCAACCCAGTGCCAGAATACACTGCAGGACTGATATCCTGAAGTCTGGGGTCAGGCCACCTATAATGTCCCAAAGAACTCCTGGGCAAAGAGGAATAATGCTAGTTTCTGTCCCCTTTTACCTCTAGGCCATCTACAGCAGAAACCAGACATTGGAACATCATCTGTTTTGGGAATGACGAGATTACCTTACCCTGCACTGAGCTCCGGTGGCAGCCAAAGTAGCACACATGTTCATGGCATTTTGTCTGGGTCTGACTGAGCCTGCAGACTCCTGAGGGAGAGTCTTGTCCCTTTACATTTTGTGCCAAGCACACTGTTAGAAAAACACAGGAAAAACGGGCCCCAAAATAGGCTGAAGGTAGTGGAGTTGCAATGTCTGGCACCTGTGAAAAATGCATGGGGTGGATGCAGAACCCGGGCCCATTTTCTACTGATTTCCTAAAATTCTCACCATCTTTTGTTTGTTTGTTTCACTCCTTAATTATGAAAACAAACTGAAATGAGCAGATGCCTGGATCTGCTCCCAGCTTTCTCTTTGCAGATGCTATCAAGAGGAGCACTGTGGAAGCCAAGGAATAAAGGCTTTGATGCCCCTGGACTGCAATGTGAGCTTGTATATCTGTGTTCAGACACATACCTGAGCAAGGGGAGAAGACAAAATCATCCATCCCATCCCTGGGTTTGCATTAAACTTATTGAATTGCACGTGCATTTGTCTTACTGTAATTCCATGGCACTGGCTGTTTGCTCTGATTTTGCATCTTGTTAGTAGCTTGCCTCCTCTGGGAGATTTCTCTTCAGTCTGAGATCCCTTATCACAAACACCTGATATTCATCTTATTTTGCCTTTCTTGTCTCAATGAAATCAGCAATTCCAAATACATTCAAATGTTCCTCACCCTCACAATGCCTTTGAGGGATGTATGGTATGTTACATCCCAGTAGAAAATTAAAATAATCAGCATATACAATGTCCTGGCTTACATCATCACCTTTTCCATTGAGCCCCATGTGCAAGGAAATAAACTCCAGATATTGTAAACTGCTGAAAAACAACAGGTAACATGTTTTTTGCCAAAGTGAATATGCAAAGAAGTGCTGTATTAGAGCTTTCCCAGTCTGCCCTATCTGAACTCAAAATCTAAACAACTACATGAAAGCAGTCCCAGCAAATTTAATTAATCCTGAAGATTTCCTCCCTGACAGTCTGTGGAAAAGCTGCCTCGGGCTGTGGTGGGAAAAATCTTCCTCTCATCAAATTGTTAGTGATGGATGTTGGGGTGAATGGCCTCTTCCTTTCTTTGTGGGACTGCTCTCATCTCATGGCTTACAAGCAGAAAGGATGGAGAACTGAACTAGCAATGCAATAGAATTCCTCTGAGTGCTTTTAATGAGATGGAGCTGCATCAAACCCCCAGTTTACATCTGCTAAGGATTTTTCCATTGTGGGACTCCAAGCCTGTGAGAAAGGTACATTGCCCCATTTTGCAGCACAGAAAGGCAGCCTGACCTCGTGTCTGAGCAAAGCTAAACATTTCCAAAGATTTTGAATTCTTCTCCTCTCCAAGTCCAAATATTATCTCAACCAGGTCTCTTTCTCTACCATCAGACATACTCATGCAGGTGTTAAAGTGAGTCAGTTCAGCTACCCATCACCATGGTGTGGTGGCATATGGAAGTCAGTGAGGGGCATGGCTAAACTAATGAGAAGCTTTGCAGCCTCTGCAAACCTTTATTTTGCTGTGTTTTGCACCATTTATTACTTGTGGCTGTGGCATGAGCTCATGCAGAGCTGCAAGAACCATCTTTACTTACAGAGCAAATAGTCTTTGGGTTAACTCCCTTCCTAAAATCTTCAAAGAGCCTGGAGCTTAGCCCACTTCATACCTAACTGAGCTCTCAGCCCCCCAGATTTCCACACAATCCCTGTTTCTTGGAGCTGGCAGTCTGCAAAGCCCAAGATGGGTAAACATGCATCCTTCTGAGTGCTGTCTGACCGTGCCAGTTGGCCTATGCTGTTATATTATACCTCTCAGGCTGGATTTTGTCTGTCTGGCTGGGAGACTGTGGGTAGCATTTCCTTAAAAGTACAGCAGGCATCTGGGTAGAAATGGGATAAAGGGAGGGACAGAGAATGGAGGTTGACCTGCTTTCCCTCGTTCTGATAAAGGTCCCTGCTCAGCACTGGGAGAGGGGGACTTGCTCTGAAATACTTTCTCATTGTTGTGTGATGCAACCAGCTCCATCATTCTTGGGCCAAATAGGAAACAGATGGTCACTGTGCTGAAAACAGGTCCTGCAGCCTCTTCCCTCACTCACTCACTGCTTGGCATCACACTTGTTAGCTTAGCATGGGCAGCTCAGTGCTATGTCTGCTCCAGGAGGAGATCCTTGACCATCCCATATTCCACTTCACCCAATCTTGTGCTTGGTGACAGCCTTAAGCCTCATCCTGACCTTGCTGAAATTAACGGGGTTCACTTCCTTAGCCCAGGGGACTTTTGGATCTGGCTCGGCAATTCAAGTAATGGGATACAAAAGAAAAGGCAGGTCAGACAACTGAGCTTTGTCCTAACTGCACGCCAAAAGGATTATTTATTGGTGTGCAGAAAGGATCTCTGTGTGCAGACCCAGAGAACACCAGAGCCACACACTGGGATTGGAAAGTTGAAAAGGACGTGAACAAGCATGAGTGTAATTTAGTATAAACAGCTTCAGCTTTTCTCATCTCCCTGTCTGAATTGGAACATCTGATATGGCAACCTGGCTCCTCTATCATCCTCCCTGTTCCCCTCACCCTGTCCTGCCTGCTGGTGTTATTCTGCTGCCTGGGGTGGCAGCAGTGTGTGTTTAGCTTTGCAGCCTTCCCGTGTTTAAAATTCTCTGGGTGATTTATCATCATATTTATAAATGAAGGGTTAAACTCACTCTCTTTCAATTTAAATTGTATGATTCTCCTTCTGGCAAGCTCTTACTCAGCTCTGGCTCAAACTGGCCAAATATGGTGTTTTTGTGCATGTTGACCTTGCCCTATATGTGGTAGAGCTTGTTCTGTGTGTCTTGTGCTCAGCCTGGGGAGGGTGGCTTTGCTAACAGGGGGAACAGAGAGAGAAAGGGAGAGAAAGGGAATGAATCCAGCTGCTGAAAGGAAAAAGCTGGTGCCCATCTGTCCCTTGGAGACATAATTCTGACAAGAGACATAATTCTGGGGGAGACATAATTCTGACAAGAGACATAATTCTGGGGGAGACAGATTCTACTCCAAAGCAGAAATGGGGCTATTCTCAGGGCAGGTTAGATCACATTTTTGTGGGCATCAGATCTCTGCTCTCACTTGATTCCTGGGCACTGAGGTCTCCTTTAAACCTCCAGGTCTGAGTGTGGTTGGAACATGTGTGTGAAACACCCACCTTCTGGGGAATTGCAGCTGGAAATAGCCAAATCCAGAGCAGAGCTAGATTATTCCTTCCTCTCCAATGCAACGGACATAAAAGGGACTTTGGAGACACAAAACACATAGTTTTATGAGTGTCAGATTAAATGACACCTGACTTCTTGCAGTCTCATGTCTCACAGTGGCTCACAGGGCTGGGGGAATGCTTTGCCCTGCTTGAGATGCTTATTATAACTTTTTCCCATGTGGACACTTGGCTGCCTTAATGAGCACTCACATTCCAGCTCTTCCCTTGGCTCCGACACTTGTTTGACTTTCTCCTTTCATTGCTGCCTAATTTCCTGAAAATTGAGGTGATCTTTTCCTTCTGCCAAATTCTAGTTGAAATTAGGCAGCAGAATGAAAAACATTAGGAGGATGGAAGAAATCGGAGCTGACAACCACACAAACAGGCACTGAGAGTGATCCTTGTTTCCTTTAATGTGAACCTGCAAGGCATTTGTTAACACTCTCCACCACACATCCTTTCATTTAGATCTTATTCCCTACAAATTCACAATTGCTTTGGCATTGAAACACAGCAAAGAGGGCTGGATGGTTTCTGTGAAAAAAAGAGAGTGTTGGCTGCTTCTTGTTGTTTTCGTGAAAAGAAATAATTTCAGATTTATGCCAGACCATGGGAGAACCAGCCTGACTGGGACAGATGATAGCTAATTGTTGGGTGTTGGCACTATTCAGCCATGGCCTGCTTGCCCATGTGTCATGAAGAGTGTGATGGCCAGCAATTCCTACTTTGTCTGGTGGTTTGAATGGTCATGTGCTGAATTACAGCTTTTGTCTGGAATCACAGAATATCCTGAGTTGGAGGGGACCCACAAAGATCATAGAGTCCAACTCCTGCCCCTGCACAGGACCATACCCAAGAGTCACACTGTGTGCCCAAGAGGGTTGTCCAAGTGCTCCTTGAGCTGTCAGACTTGGTGCCGTGACCAGTTCCCTAGGGAGCCTGTTCCAGTGCCCAGCCACCTTCTGGGTGAAGAACCTTTTCCTAATATCCAGTCTAAGCCTACCTGGACACCACTTCGGGCCATTACCTTGGATCCAGTCACTGGTCACCACAGGGAAGGGATCTGTGCTTGTTCCTCCTCTCATAAAGAAGTTGTAACTTCGATGAGGTCTCCCCTCAGTCTCCTCCAGGCTGAACAGACCAAGCGACCTCACCTGCTCCACATACAGCTTCCTCTCAAGGCCAAGAGCCATTAACCCCACCACACTGCCTTTTGAATCTCTAATGTTGGTCATGAGAATCAGATTTCCCATATGGCAAGAGGAAAAACTTGTATGTCCAGTGTCAGGCATAGGGGTAATTCTTCAAGACCTGTAAGCAATCACAGACTTAGGGTATGTGGAGGCTGATGCAGTGCTGGTTATTGGGCTGGTGTTGTTGATGTGCTGTTGAGCTGTTTGCCTCCTGACTGAGATGCCAAGTTTGCCCCTGTGTGCTCCTTGATCTGCAGGGCCTTGCTGTGGATGGGCAATGGATACTGCTCTGTGTTGTGATCTGAGCTCCACCCACCACAGAAAAGTTCAACTTTGTGTGTACACACGGGTGAATCCTGTGCTCTCCATGGGCCCAAGGCCAAAATCACATCCTTTGAAGGTGAGAGACCCACATCCCTAGCTCATTTTGGGACAAGAAATAGTCTGTGGGTGCCCAAGCAATGATTTAGTCCAGCAGGTCACCCTAGGCCGTGAGGGATCACTGCCAGTTAGACAAGGGAGAGCATAATTCTCCAAAGTGCATTCCTCTTCTGCACGGAGCAAAGTGACCCAGATGGGACTGATGCCACTTGGCTTGGACCAAATGCCAACTCTCTGCATCTAGGCTTGAACCTGCTGCTTAAAACCAGGTGACAGATCACAGTCCTGGACACTCCAGAGACAATCTATTTCAAACTTGGAAAGGTCTGCATGGCTGTCCCTTAGCCCTTGTCCTGAGCATGCATGAAAAAATTGAAATGAAGCTCCCAGAGATACACAGAGGGTGAAATGCACATTCTGGCAGGCTTCTTATGAATTTAAACCTCCTCTATGGCCATTTGCAGCAGCAATGCCTCAGCCTTTGAAAGAAAGAGCCCAGATGTGCATGTGCAAGCAAAAAGAGAAGTGGGATCGTACATGCCTCTCCAGACCTACAAATATCCACCCAGCAGTGGTGGACACCTAGAATACCCAGCACATCTCTGATGAGGCTTGCTAGTACTGGTCACCTATAATAAAGGTAATAATAAAGGAGGGTTGCTTCTTTATGCTTGTTCATACCACACTATGTAGAAAAGTCCCTCCTGAAACATTTGGATGTCTACAACGCCTAATCAATACCTCTGTATCTTTCATGTCCTTCTTTTCTGTGTTATCAGACCTTGGCCTTGGAGTGGCAAAAATGCTAAGTGTCTTAGTGAATGCTCTATCAATCATGCTGCTAGCATTTAAAAAACCAATATCTCATACCCTGTCAAGGCTCGTACCAAGTGCCATCTGTCACAAGGGAGTACAGAGTGACATCTCTGCAGTAGGTGCTGTGTGTTTCCAGCTCTGTTACTTTCAGAGAAATCAGAGCATGACTTCCTGAGTGTATCCTTCTCTGTCCCTTTTGGACCATTATACGTGAGGGGAAAACACATATTTTTGGGTGAATTTTTTTCCAAGTTGATTAACGTTTTTTTTAAAAAAGTTACATCTTAAACAAAACATATAGATTTGGACTCTTGTGAGTCCAGCCAGTAAAGATGGATTTGAGCCTGTCTTCTTGGGAGGTTGTAACAGTCAAAGAGAAATGTGTTTGATTTTATAGGGATTACAGTAATCCATCAAGTGCTTCCAGGGTGCCTGAGACAAAGTGTTAGAAATGTCAGATTGGACTAACAGCTATTGTGGCTGTGTGCAAGGAGAACTGTGCAGTGAAAATTACCATATAGGCACATGCAGGAACTTCACAGGCAAATGCAAAAACAATATCTGGCCTGTGTGCTGCTGCTTGCTTTTAAGAAGGAATTTTTTAATTGCAAACTTAGCACTCTTTGAGCACTTTCTCCTCTTTCTGCCTTCAACTGCCTGCTTGCTCTGTCCTTTGGCAAGAAGCTGAAAAGGGCAGTAAAGGAAGAACAACAGCAGAGTTCTACTGTTGGGGAAATACCTGAGTTCCTGCACAGCCAGGGAATGCAGGACTGGTGAAACAATGCTCACACCCCAGGGAGCACAGGGCACCAGTGCAGGTTGGGATGAAGGGGTGATACAGAGGGGTCAGGTGTACCAGCTCTGCCTCCCAGTACTCACTCCAAGCTGTGCTGCTCTCTTGGCTGCAGGGAGAAACTGAGGCATGGGGCATATGTGGTCTTGGCTGGGGAATGCAGTGAGGTGGGAGACCCAGTTAGAGAGCAGACAGTTTTTGAGGCATCCCAGGATGGACAACCATGTCTTAACCCTTTAGGAGACTGGTTTCTGTGGCTTCCTTGGCAAGGCACATATGACAGTGCTGTGCAGACCCCATAGTGCCTTCAGGGTTCTGCAAATTTTGGATTCACCAGGTCAAGCCTGGAAAAACTCATTGTTGCTGGTGAGTGTGTTGCTGTGAAAGCAGGGAGCATTTCTCAAAGGGTCTGCTAAGGGCCTTGGAAAGGATCTGCTTTCTCCTTCTACTGACCCAACAAGTGGGTTCAGAGAGGGAAGACAGCACCTTCCCTAGAGCTGAGCTTGCACTCTGCTGCATAGCCAAACAGGTAAAAAAAATCCCCTCTTGCAGCTGACCCCATTCCAGGCAGGGCACTGTTTTTTCTCCTGGCTTCCAAAACCTTCCTGAATGCATTTCACCAAAATTTAATTACGCCTAGGAGTACATATATACAAATGACATGTCCCTCTTCACAAGAACTATCACAGTAGTTTTCAAGAAGGGAAAGCCTGCAACTTTGCACACTTCCCATAACCTTCCATCTCCTTGAAGAACAACCAAATATTCTTACACTACCCCAAATCCCAAAAGCAAAGAAAGTCACAAGGGAGAAGCTCCTTGCAGCCCCTGCTAGCTCCTGACACAGCCTGGCTTTTTGGGTAAGACGCTTCCCAAGGGATTTCCACACCTGCTGCTTGGACAGAGCCAGAGACTTCCCGAGCTGCCCATCCATGTGTTCAGTGCAGGACCCTTTCCACTCCCACCCCTTCCAGGGCTCCCTACTGCAACAGCCAGGACTTGGAGTCCAATATCCAGCAAATCCTTCCTGACCCCCCACTGTATCTGATCCCATGCCCCCCTCTTTGTCTCTGACCAATATCCCAAAGCATTCCCTGCAATGGTCCCTGCAGTATATTCCTGCATGATGGACTGACTTACCTCTGTCCTGATCTCCCTTCTATGTTAGAGGAGCTGCCGGTAAGAAAGTTTCCTTGTGGACCTGACTGCTATCAGCCCAGGAAAGAGACATCTGTTCCTACAAGCAGAACAACTGGAGTGACTACAGAATATGAAGAAATGCCTAATCTCTCTCCCTCTCTCCCCCCTCCTCTTCTAAATATAGCCTTGCAACTAATGGGAAAAAATATACACTACCAAAAAAAAAATATTTCCACTTGTCTGTAGTGTTCAGAATTTCTCCCCAAACATCTGGCTCCTTGCCCTAAATCTCTCTGAAATTTATGAAGTGCTGTAAATGCTGAAGAGGGCTCCAGCCGTACTCAGGGTGCTAATGCCTGAACATCTCTAGTAAACTAAAACTGATGTTGCTGCCCCCAGGTCAATTTTCCTGTGTCTCTGTGGAACAAAATCTCCCTGCTGGGAACTTGCCAGCTCAAGGCCACTGCAGTGCCACCACCATGTGTGACATAAGAAAAATACCCCTTTTTGTCTTTCTGATGTGAACTGGGATTACAGAGAAGCATCCCTGCCAGCTGCAGCAAGGTGCTGAACCAGATGCCACCAAATGCCACAATGTGATGTGCTTTGAACCAACCCAGCTGTCCAGACCCTGAGAAAACCTCTGGCACAGGGAACCAAAGGGTGACCCTGCACACTTTGGTAGTGCTGCCTGCAGTCATTTGGGAGAGGAGATAATGAGATCTATCCAGGGCTGAAATGGCTGAGCATGGATGGCAATAGAGAGTCTGAGGCTCTGCCAAGGAGCCCTCCAACATGTTCCTCCATCCTCATACAGCCCTTTCCTACTGGTCGTAGAATCATTGTGGGTGTCAAGTCTCTCTCAGAGTGGAGATTTAAGTATCTCTACACCCTTGGCTACATGAGAAGAGACTGACATTGAACAAAGCATAATGGATTATCCCATAATTGAGATGGGTTCAAATCACATGGCCAGAGCAGCTTTCAAGACATCTCTGCTGACTGATGCACTGAGGACTCAAAATCCCTCAAGTTCCATCTCAAGTCCTACTTCTTGCTCTAAACTGAGAACCAAACTGGTACTTTTTTGGGGTTTGCACAGATGTTCTCCCCGGGAGCTTTTTAGTAGCTTTGGAGATTTCTTCTGGGAGAAAGGGCAGGAAAAAAAGCAAGAACTTACATCAAATTTAGTTGTTTAGAAATACAGAGAGGATGGATGCTGGATTTTACTATCAGCCCTGGCCTGCATCACACTTTAGATAAAGACAATACTGGTGCCAATGCAATAAACATGCAGGATATGGCCTGTCACAACACGACAGGATCAACTGAGAGGCATTGAATTCCAGGTCAAGAGGCCAAATCCATAAATAGAGGAGAGGTAAACTCCACACATGCATGTCTCACTGGAGCACAAACAGTAGCTATGGTTATTAGAGAAGGTTGACCTCATTTTCTGGAATTACTTTTTCACCCTTGGATCTTTCCCAGGAAGACTGAGCTGATCCTTTTTGTCTGGTTATTTTATTGATTTTCTATTTTGAGTTTCCTCATATTAAGGAGCAGATTGTTCCCCCAGTTTCAGGAACATCCTCCTTGGCTTCTTTATGAACCCCCTGATCCAGGGATCCAACCTTCCACAACTGCCCTCTAGTTCAGGCACATGCCTGAACTTTCTTTTGTTTCTCACTCCCTTATGCTTGGGAAGCAAGGGTGATTCTAAAGTGTTCATGAGCCCTGTCTGGTGATCATCTTGCCTTCAGTTCCCTCCATCCTGGAAGTTCAACAGGGGTAAGAACAAAGAGAAGAAACCAACCCACAGTCTAATTTTGGGCAGGGTGGGTGAACTTGGACCCTGTTGAGGCACCAGGACAGGTTTCCCAGAGAAGCTGCGGCTGCCCCATCCCTGGAAGTGTTCAAGGCCAGGCTGGATGTGGCTTGGAGCAACCTGGTCTAGTGGAAAGTGTCTCTGCCACAGCAGGGGGTTGGAATTAGATGGTGTTTAATGTCTGTTCCAACCCAGACCATTCTAGAATTCTATGATTCTATCATTCTCAATGCCTATGGTGACAAATGCTTAAGTTTCCAGCAGCCTGTCAACAAAAATTTTATATTTAGGGAATGGCTCTCTGGATTTACAAATGTGAGACTGTAAGAAAGAGAAGACTTTTCTCCAGGATGAGCTATTGGCACCTGCACTCTGTCCACCTTCTCTGGGACTGTCTGCTCCTTCCTGTGTGAGGACTGGTTTGGTTTTATGCTTCCACATGATTCATGAGAGCTGCATTCCCATCCCTGTGCACGGGATAATCAGTGCCCTGCACTCCCCCACTATCCCAGCCTTTCCCTCCTTGCTGGATTTAGAGCTAGACTCTGAGTGGCAACAGCTGCAAAGTTTCAAGTTGTGCCTGAGATAGTGCAGAACATGCCATATTGGGAAGCAGATGCTGCTGTTAAGGTGGAGAAGGCACATCCGGGCTCAGGGCCATGCTTTGTCCCAGACCCAGTTCCCACACTCAGCTTCAGGAGGAGTTGCAACCATAGCTGATAAATGAAGAGCTTCTATCATATCTTGATTTTCAGTCATTTATCAGCCTCCCAGAGGGAGCGAGAAAGGCAGAAAAAAAAGTAAAGCTTTAGTAAGTGGAAAATTTTCAAGCTTGTTCATTGAATATACAACATAATTAAATCTTGGAGTGAGTTTGTAGGTGGAAGAAGGTATTGGTTCAGTCAAAATCAAAACCTAGAAGGACTAATAATTACATCAGGGAAGGATGCTACTAGCCCATGGTAATTCCTAGCAATCCCTTAACCTTGCCATGTAGAATAGAGCTCTGGTTAAAAGTCTTCTGTGGCACAGTGCAGAAAAGCAGGACAGACAGCTCTTGAGGAAGGTGGAGAGAAAGCTGATACCACACATCCCTCTGGGAACAGGTTTTTGTCAGGAGAAGAGTATACTCTTCCAGTCCTATTCAAAAAGGGAAATTGAGCAGCCTTTGATCCCCTGCTGTGGGAGGAGAGATTGAGACTGGGCACTCCATAATGAACTTTAACACAGCTGAGATGGGCTCAAGGCACATGGCCAGACCAGCTTTCAAGGTGTCTCTGTTGGCCAGCTCTGCAAGGATGCAAATCCAGTGTCTGAACATGCCTGTGGTTTTTTTGGAAGCTGAATTTAGACTCTGTTAAACTGAACAGATCCTCAAAAATTAATTATTTTCTTCAGCAGTGAAGGAGAATTCTTACCCAAGAAGGTGTTGGACATACACATAACAGAGTTCAGAAAACTGACGAGTCTTTACCCATGGTCATGACTGCGTGGAGGTCACCAAAGAGTGGGATCCTCGCTGCATGGAAGACACTGAAGGGTGGGATCTTCACTGTCCTGTCTGGAAAACCTCTTTTTAGCAGCAGGCTTGATGGAGAGACAACAGTGTGAGCTCACCAGGTGAGTAACCCTTTGCTATGTCAGATAAAGTTAATGGCATAGAGGAGAGTTCACATTCATTTTACCCTCTCTAACTACTCTTCCTTCTGGTAAATCTACCCTAGAAGATCCTCAGGCCTTAAAAAGTGCTGGAAAACATTCATGTATGCCTCTATGATATGCACTGCCCATGAATCGTAAGATGTTGACTGTCCACAGTCTCCAAGGCTGTTATGGGATGCTGTCAATCAGAACTGACCCATAGAACCATGAAGGTTCTCACAAGTGGTCCAGGGGTGGAGAAATTTCTGCACAGGACCACCCTCCAGGAGTCACCATTGATTTAGGGGGGAATATGTGGGCTACAGGGCTCTCCCCAAATATGTAGGAACTTTCCACCTAGGTCAGGTGTTCTTCAACCCCACCACATTTCCTTATCATAAAGAAGTGACGTGTGTTCCCTTGGAGAGAGCAGTGTGGAAACACACTCCTCTTTGGTGGCTCCTGAGCTGATACTTTGTGGAAGTGATAGCATGGCAAATGGGCAGACCCTGAAAGCAGATCCAGGTTTTTTCTGGTGCTTTTGGTAGACTCCAAGGGAAGTCCAGTTGAAAGAACCTTGAAGATTGAGGCTGGCATCTATCTCCAGCCTGGCTTTTAGCTTGTGGCCCTTGAGCAACATGTGGCTTCACCTGCCAGGCTATTGAGAGGTCATTCTTTGCTGTTCTTTTCCTGATCGAGGTCTGCCATGCTGGGACATCTGGGAGATTCTGGGACTACTTTGTGGTCTGAACCCTGAGACATCCAATGTTGGTTATGCCTAAGGTGTAGCTGGAAGGATTGGAGGAAAAGATCAGAGCTCTCTCTATTAATTCTTAGACAAAATCTGTTTCAAGGGATGACCTTTGTCCTTTCCTGCAATGACGGGATAGAAACACCAAATAGACAAAGAAATGTGAATTGCCCTGGAGAAGGAGGGCTTGCATTGCTCCCCCAGTGACATTCAAAACCCCCAAGACTTTTTACCTGACTGTCAGCATGGGCAACAGAGACTGTGGAGAGCCACAAAAGATGGTCCAGCTGGCTCTCTTGATGGCATCTCAGCAGGGTCTAGAGGGAGTTGTACCTACCTGACATCAGCAGCTCTGCAGGGCACAGTCTGTGTCCTCTGCCAACTGCTCAGGATCACAGGCACTTCCCAGCACTCGCTGGACTGTTGCTGTCCTCAGAGGACTGCAAGGGATGGAGGCCACCATAATTTTGTATCCCTGCCCCTGAACAGGCTTCCCATCTGTGTGCTTGTGCAAGGAGGGAAATCAGACTCTCACCATTATGAGGCCTCTGCTGATGGGATCCAGCTGCGATTCATCTGCTTGATGAGGGACAGGGAAAAACAAGTGATGCCCTAAAATGACAGCCATGGCTCCTGTTGGGTGAGTCAGGCATGGGGGAGGAAGTGTGTACGAGCCAGTTTCCTGCCTGCTGCATATTTGGGAAGGCTTTGCTGACCACTGGCTCCCCTCTATTTTTCTCCCCAGGCCATGGCATTTTTGCCGATGGACCTGTTGAGCTGAAAGAAAAACGAAGGTATTTGCAGTGCACAAAGAGCTGCTCCTCTGGGCAACCCCGAGGTCTTTCCTGAGTGTCTGCTTTGGAGCGCATTGGTCCTGCCTATCTCCAATTCTTGCATGGCAAGGGGTATGAAGTCCCTTACCTGTTATAAATGCATCCTGTGAGGGTGAGCCACTATCCCTCTCTCCATCCCAGTCTGCCCAGTTTACCACAGGTCTCACAACTGTGAGGGTTCTGACAAGGTTCCTGCATTCAAAGCACCAGCAAAGTGGGGCACCAGGACTCTTTGGCCACCCAACAAAACATGTCATGTCTCAGCTGCCCCTACTCATCCAAACCTCACTGGGATCCTTTGCACGGTCCTGCTGGGACCCTTCTGGCTCCCCAACCCAGGTATGGCCAGTCACCTCTTGTACCTTTTTTTTTTTTTTTTNTTTTTTTTTTTTTTCAAAGATTCAGATACTAATTGCCAAGAACTCAATGTTCAATGTCATGACCTCACTGCAGAACTCTCCCCATTCCCAGCAAAGTATTTCCTGTTGGTTTTGTTTGTCACTGGGCTCACAGGGACACTGGTACTTGAAGGGGAAAGCTACACAAGCTTTGGGCTTTGGCATTACTTGGGCACCATGCCCTGGGAGGTCAGTGCTGGGTGGAGTGGCTCTTGCCCAGCTCTGGTTTGAAGGCTGCAGAGCAGGAATTGGCAGAATTGTTGGTCCTGGATGGTTGAAGAGCCCCCAGAGAGATCTCAGCATTCTGCTCCTGTGTTTGTGGCAGTGGGAAGCACAGTGTGGCAGAGCTGAGCCAGAAAACCTTGAACTCAAGATGTGCTGTGCCTTGCAAGCAGCAGAGGCCAGAGGAACATTTGAAATCCCATGGCAAGGAAGTGGCGGGGAACTTAGGGACCCAGTCTGGTATCTCTACCTGCTCTGATTTAGCAGTGACCACAAACTTGGGAAGAAGCAGTGGGAGGCTCCCAGGGCCATCTGTTCAACTTTTGGGGGATTTTTACTGTCTGAGTAACCTGGCCCAGGAGGAAGGACACCTGCAACTCGGAAAATCTGGTACTTGGGCCCACAAACCTAAAAAAAGGCTTTAGAGAAAGACATCCTCTCCCTGCTCACTCTCTGCAAACATGTTAATCCTCCTCTCCCATTCCCTTTGTTTGCATGATTTGGAGAGATTTGGAAGGGCTCTGGGCAGGGCCGTCTTTTGTTAGACGTGCACAGAGCTCAGCAATGCTCTGATCTGGAACAGGGCAACATAAATCTGGGGGATTATCATAGGAAATGCCACAGTGATCAAAAGCCCTATAGGAAGAAAAAAAAGGGCCCCAGTTGGGAAGAAGAGAATCCCAACAACCACTCTGCTGCTTGCTTACAAGTGATTCCTAAAATTGCTACCTCTGGAAGAAGCTGGTACATCTGTTGATTTTTTATCTCCTTTTATTTTGAAGGGGTGGGGGGGTGTTCCTTTGTTTTCTCAGCTGTTGAGAATCACAGATCCTGTCCTTGCAGCAAGTTCTGTGTGAGGGGCCTCCTTGGGGACAAAAAAACTGGGGAGGTGCCTCTCAGTTTCCTTATGGTTGAAACCATCCCTCTAACCACAATGGACAGAAGTGCTCTGGGAAATTTTCAGGAAGGGAAGGGGGGAATCACATGTGTGATTTAATGGAAACTGCAATGTCAAAATAATCAATTTTCTCCTAAAAACAAACGGAACAGGGTGCTGGGCAGCAGAATCCAGCTAGTACTGTTTGTGGTGGTGGTTGTATGTTTTGCTGTGGGGTCATGGACCCTTTTGTCTCCCACCTGGAGGAGAGAAAACCTGCTGAGACCTGAGCCAGGTGGAAACATGATGGTTCAGAAACCCAAGGGGATATATTCTCTGTCTGGGATGTGATTATAGACAGCACCAGATTGTCCCTGCTGGTGGGGTCTTGAACTCACTGAAGTGTGGGCAGTGGATGGCATGATGGAGAGAAGACCAAGGCCCTACTCCAGTTTGTGTTTAAGGTCTCAAAGCAAATTTTTTATCAGGAGCAAAAGCTCACCTGTCCTGCTGAATCATTCCTTTCCATAACTTTATCTTGGTACTGATAACTTCAGTCTTTCTTATGTTGGGAGTGCTGCCAGGTGCTGTTTGATGTGCCTTTCATGTCACCTGGAGGGATTATTTTCTATAAAAGCACTATTTTATATAATAAATACTGTTAAATTGACTAATGAAAGGGGGATATGTTTCTGCCTTGGTAAACACCCAAACCAAATCAGTTGGAATGACCTGAGGGCCAGCAAACGTGACCCATCAGGGCAGACCAGTAGAATTGGGCTTGTTTAATCTACAGAAGAGACAACAGAAGGCAAACCTGATAACAGTTGTGGAGATGTCTGTGGCAGCTTCCCTGGGAAAGGTGCAAGGTGGGTTTAGTTCATTAACACCAGTCTGGACCAGATGACCAGCGCAGTTTGTCGTGGTCTCAGTGTAGAGGCTTCCTTTGGGTAAGGGAAATCCTATTGCTTGTGTCTCCTAGGGCAGGGATATGCAGTCAACATCAGTGTCCTGTGTAATTCAGAGTCAGAGCCCCAGCAGCAGCCAGAGGCTCCCCCCATGGTGCTGGAGCCACAGGTTAATCCCATGGCTGTAACACAACCTAAGATGGCACCTTCTTTTGGGCAAATTCTGCTGGCTTCTTTAAAGCAAAAATCCAGCCTGCTGTGATGCTAAACCGGGCTCTGCTTCTTTGGGTGTCTTTCCATTTTCCAAGAAAAATAAACTGCAGGCTCTGTATTTTTAGATATGCCATCTGATCACAGCTAGTCATATATCAGTCCCAATACTGTGAGTCAAGATGCTGAGCTCCACTGCTGAACTCCCTTGGGCAAAAACCAGTGGCTTGAGCCATTCTGGGTGTATTAATAAATCAGTGTTTAAAACAATCTTACACTTCCTTAGGTAAGCTGCTCACAAAGAATAATAAAGTTGGGAATTGTTAATGCCAGTGTCTTTGCAGCTCTGATTCTCTGGATGAACTTGATACTGTTGTGAGTGGGAGAAGAACAGCTCTGGTATGAGACAGATCTAATCTAGGCAGGGGACAGAGGCAGCACGACTCCTCTTCCTTTCCCTCTCTTGCCAGTGACTCTGATTCCTGACGTCTGCCCCTTGCTATTTCAGTCCTGGGTATCCTCTGAGGCGGCTGCTGGTAGGAGTGAACTTTATGGTGGCCCCATCAGAAAGCATCTGAGCAACCTGCCTTGCACAACAGTGCGCAAATGTGGAGTAATTGGTGTATTTTAAACCTCTTGCTGGTCTGCCTCAGCCTCCACAAGTCTGTGTCTCTAACTCCACCGCAGCCTGCAGACAATTTTCTGTGTGTTTTATCAAAGCAGTGGGAAGCCTCAAAGTCAGTGTGTGAAAAATGCCTGGTTCTTGAAAGTGTATTTGTTGTGCTACTTCATCACTCTAACTACAATCAATTTATCCACATAATTGGTAGCTGGAGACAGCATAACACAGCTTGGCAGCCTGGATTTTTCTTAGAGATGTATTGCTTGGCATATTCAACCCAGGCAAAAGGAGCCAGCCTGGCTGCCAGGGAACTGCAGCTCTGCGAGTGCCAAGCAGGTGAAACCCAGCATGACAACTCAGCTTTCCCTCTCCATCCTGCCAGAAAGAGACTCCGGGGATAAAGGTGAAATTGCACCTGGCTGAATGTCTCGCTTAAGGTGCCTTCCAACCTGAGCTGCTTTATAATTCTATACTTTTTGAACAAGGAGATACTAATAGGACAAGGGGGAATGGTTTTGAACCAGGGAAGATTTAGATCAGATATGAGGGAGAAATTCTTCACTGTGAAGGTGAGGAGATTCTGGACCAGCTCACCCAGAGAAACTGTGGATGCCCCATCCCTGGAAGTGTTCAAGGCCAGATTGGATGGGGTTTGGAGCAAGCTGGTCTAGTGGGAGGCGTCCCTGCAATGGCAGCAGGGTTGAAGTAAGTGATCTTTAAGGTCCCTTCCAACCCAGACTATTCTGTGTTTCTGTGATTTTGATAAGCCTAATAATGCATTAGCCTCTCTGTTGAGATGGATAATGACCAGTTAGACTGTGGTGGACACAGGAAAAGGTGTGCTCTGCCTGTTCACTTTGCTCTGCTCTGGATCAGCTGCTGGAGCATGGCTAGGCCAGCAAGAGGGTGATCATACATCCCACTGAGAGGAGAGGCTGATTGCACACTAGTGGCTCCGGGTGGTGGAGGTGTGTGACCTCCAACAATCTCCTGTCCTCTGCACTTGAGTACTAGAAACCTCCTTCTGTCATGCAAGAAGCTGGTTTTCCTGCTGAGGTTGTCTCAGTGCCCTGTCCTGCTGTGCCCAGGTACCCACTTTACTGCATCCTTCTGAGTTCATCATTCTGAGAGGACCCTGGTGGGTTACAAATGCCTGTGCTGCTCTCTGTGTGGCTCAGTGCCATTTCACCTTGCTAATGCCTATCTACAGTCAACAACATGATGTAGGTCTTTGCAGTTGTTGGTAGCTCTGAATGAAACAAAATTTTGGCCAACTTCTGCAGGCATCCTTGCCCTCATCCACGAGGCCAAAGAATACTTGTGATAGCCTCACAATGGGGCAGCACCCCAAAGTGGCCCAAATCCATCTCTCCAGGTGTGCCATACACAGGGTGACAAATTCAGTGCATTCAAGGATGGAAAGGTGTCTGCTGGACCACCACACTGGAAGCCATACCCTACATTTTTAGCCTTAGGGGCATTTCCCAGAGCCTCATCTTTTTGGCAGGTTATTTGTAGAGAAGGTAGCTGGAGCTATGAAGAGGAGGGGACATTTGACAGTAAATCTTTTTTGCTTCAATGTGGGAGAAGCCATCCTTTCTGTGGTGTGATAATGGCTGTGGTGGTGCTTTTCAGGCTGTGATAGATGAGATGTACATCTTTTATGTATTGTGTGTAAGAGGTAATAAAGAATTCAGTTCTTCTGTGTCTATACACTAATGGTGTATCAATCCCAGTAAATATCATGCTGAGACTGAACAGCAGCATCCCTGGTTAGTGTCATCCTGATGGGTGACTTCATTTCTTTGGTTGTCACAGCCAGCTCAGCCTAAACCCATCTGACCCCCACAGCTTTACTGATCCTTTGCTCTGGCTCTGGGCTTCACTTTTCTATTCCCCTGATTCATACTTCACCTCAGCACAACTACTTCTGTCTCTGGACTTTGTCATGCTTGGCTGGACTCTGCTGTGCCTCTCTGGGATTTACTGGATGGGAAGTGTTTCCCTGCTAAGCCATCAGTAGGATTTGCTCAGCTATTTGTGATCTGCAAAAAATGTAGAGCTAAAAGCAACAAATTATAATGCAAGGATGAAAAATGCATGTGAGGCAAAACAGAGAGCAGGAAGGGTCCTTACAGCATTTACAGATGAGTTGGCTAAGAAGTAGCAGACATTCCTCAGAACAACCTACAGATTTTACCATAGATGTCATGGGATGTTCACTAACATGTACCTTTAGGTGATAAATAGTCTTACCTCCTCCTAAACCTGGTGACTGGACATTTATAGGAACCTGCTATAACAGTCCAGGGTGGAAATCAGAGCATCATCAAACCACAGCATGGCTGGGTTTGCAAGAAACGTTAGAGATCATCTTAAAGTTCCAAGTCCCCTGCCATGGCAGGGACATCTTCCACTAGACCAGGTTGTTCAAAGCTCTATCCAACCTGGACTTGAAGTCCAAAAAACTGCACTTTGAATGTTACTCCCATGGGGATTTTTTGTCTCCCATTTTAAAAAGGGCTTAGGGATTTGGGTGTTACTGATTTTAGGTATCTGGATTCACATCTCCTTAATGAATGAGGTTTCTCTGAATGTGATGAGCACCTGCCTGCTAAACATCTCCCTTTACTTGTCTCCAGACCCTTAAAATGTGGACTGCCAAAATCCTGCAGCCCTTCTGACAAGTTGGAGTGCAGGATTTGGTTCTTCCCCTCTAAAAGGGGATGTAGGTCCAGGACAGCCTGCATACCTGTGAGAACCACATCATCCCAAGGGCATGATGCACTTAAGGGGGAGCAGAGCTGTGGTACGTGCGCCTTGTGGGATTTATTGCTGTGTTCAGCAGCCTCCTCTGTTCTGCTTGCTCTGCCTCGGGGAGAACGTGCTTGAGAGATGTTTCATGTGCAATTCCTTCCTTGGTCTTTGCCTTCTGTCTCAAAATGGGGGAAGAAAGACTTTTAGGGTGCTTTTGGCACCTTTAAGCTCTACGGGGAGGAAAGAAATGTTTCTGTGTCTGTTTTATCTCAGCACACTGGAGACATAGGGAAGGAGGCTTGAGCAGGTTGAGGGAAAATGTTCTGAAATAAAATAATAAAGTAGCTGCTCAATTGCATTGCTAAGTTGTCACGTGTGCTTGTAAGAAAGCATGGGGGGAAGATGGGGATTTTCCTTCTAACTGTGGGTTGGCAGAAATACCTGTGCACTAAGGAGATGGAAAATTTCTTAGTAAAGAAAGGGAGGCTTCTGCCCTTGCTTGTGCTGGCAGATGCTACAACAGTAAGGTGGTGGGCATTTCTGCCTCCTTTTTCCATGGCTGCCCAGATTTTCCCTGCTCAGGGTGAGATTTACAGGGCAAGCTGAGATGCAGCATTGCATCTGATTGTGGGTGACAGAGGTATTTGCCCTGGTGGTTTTCAATTGGGACTGTCACGCGCAAGTAATAGGGATTAAACTTGTATGCCCACTGTTTTATTTCTGAATGGGGGAGTTTCAGCTTTGCAGAAGGAGCTGTCATTTCAGAAAAAGGGCTGGCTTTTTTGCTGAAGAAGAGCAATTGGCCCTGGCATGTGAGAAATGTTAGAGGAAAAGGCGCCTCCTGTCACCAAAACACAGCTGAAATGAGTGCGAAGAGCCACGTTGCCAATTCATCACACTGCCACTGAGTGAGGGTTGTGTAAACACTGGGAGATGCTCTCTCTGTGTTGTACTGTGGCCAGACACGTCCCAGTTGGCAGAGACTTGCCGATGGACCTAGTGAGGCCATTCATCCCTTTCATCCATCTCAGCTCTGGCCCAGCCACTTCCCCCATGCACACAGCAATCACAGTAAGGACATTCCCATATCGTTTCCCTGGGGAAAATTTTCTGCTTCCTAACCTTGAAGTTCATTTTGAGCCTTCTCAGATCCCTATTTCATGGCCATGGATGAGGCTAAAAATCCTGTGTCTAGCTCTGCATCTCTATACAGGGACACTTGTAGGATGCACAGGTGTGTGTGTAGCTGGACTTGACACAAGTAATCTGTATATGAAAGTTTACCAGAAACACTCAAGTTTTCATGCAGAATCCCTCACAAGGCTCTTTACCATCCAAATAGATCAGTTTATAGAAAACCCAACATTTCCCTCGATGAGATGCTCTTTTCCTTTGCAGCGCCTCTGAGGTCCCCAAACCTCCTCTATCCCTCCAGCACCTGGTGTAGAACACTCTCCTTCCTCTCCACTGCTGTTCCCACCCACTTGGAACCAACCCGCATCAAACCCACGTGCTCAGCTCCCGACCCAGCTTGCAAGGACTCCCATCTCCATCCGGATGCCTCCAAACTCTCAGCCCAGCCGGGATCGGAGCACGCTGCCTTCCCAAGCTGCAGGCGGTGAATCTCCCTCCCTCTCCCCCCTCGCTGCCAGCCCGAAACACGCCGCAGCCGGTACTCACACGGCCGGAGTGAGACAGCTCAGCTGCTCAGCCCTGAGCCCGCTCCAGATTCCTCCACCGAGTGGCCGTGGGCTCTTTCCCCGGCGCTCAGCGCGGCGCGGGGATGATACAGGAACCAGACCTCTTTGGTTTACTTTTATGTTGACGTCAGTGTCTTTTCGAGCCTCCACGGCTCGTTTTGGTAAAAAGGATGTCTTCAGGGGAGAGGGGAGGGGTCGGGAAGGGAGAGGAGTGAGGATGAGCTGGAAATGAACTTTTGTGATGTGAGCAGGCAGTGGTGGGAGGTTTTAGGGGCTCAAGCTGAAAGAAGACGTGTTTATGGAGACCAGATAATCCTGGGTGTAGCTCATCACCTGAAGATGGGTACACTGGAGACCTGACCCTCCTATAGAAATTATAGAAATCTTAGAGTGGCTTGGGTTGGGAGGAACCTTAAAGACCATCTAGTTTTAACCCCCTACCATAGGCAGGGACACCTTCCACAAGACCAGGTGGCTCAGAGTCTCATCCAACCTGGTCTTGAACACTTCCAGGGATGGGGCATCCACAGCTGCTCTGGGCAGCCTGATCCACTTCCTCACTACCTTGTACATAAAGAATTTCCTTCCCCCAGCCCTGTTCACCCACTGTGCAGTGAAAGTGTGTGTGGACATTTTTGGGGGGCTTGGAAAAGGCTGATACTTGTGAGGGATTTGTAAGGAAGTGGAACCTGCAAGTGTGATCACTAATGCCAGATTATTTGTGGCAATCAATCACACCTATGTTTAGGGTTTCATTTGGCCACAAGCAAAGCCAGATGCCTTTGCATGACCACATAACTTCCAGGAATTCCAGACTCAGGCTTTCATGCCCTATATGCTGGTAGGTTTTTTTTTTTAGTTTTCTGTTGAGTATTGTGATGCAACCTGTTGAGAACTTGGAGCCTCAGGTAAGGCAAATACAGAATTTGCCCCAGTGCTGCTGACCAGCTCTAGTTAAACAATTAAACCTGTGCTCTCTTTGGATCATGGGTCACTTTTCCAGCTCTTAACACAACTGGTCTGTCATCCATTATTAGACCATCTGCACCTTGATACAAATAATTTATTGTAAATTTTAGGAAGAGGCACTGAGATTTGTCTGTGTGAATCCAGGTACCAGACTCGTAAAGAGCACCAATGACCTGATGACATTGATGTATTTGGATTGGAGCACACTTGGCTGGACCAAAAAAACCCTGTAGGGAGCAGGGATTATAGACAAGGAGGCATCATCTGGTGCTGCCAGGATGATTGGCCTGTACTGGTTTATTTGGAAACCAGTAGTGAGAAAACAGTTTTTTTTACTCTGATGTACCATCACTGCAGAGAAGAAGAGACACAGAAAGGGAAGGCTCTTGTTCAGCACATCCATGTCAGAGCCAAGTAATAAATCCAGTTTCTTATCCATTGGATCACACACTCCCAGTCATAAATCTAGTCTCAAAGGTTCCTGGTGTCCTTGTCAGAACCAATACACTGTTCATGGCTGAAGAAAGACAGAGTCTTATAAAAAACAGAAAAAGGGTTCCTTGTAAATCACCACATCTATACTTAGAAATGTGTTAGACTTTTCTAAGCTCCAGTTCAGAGCATATAAAGTGTTTTTTTTTCTTTTTCCAAGTTGAAAAATCCATCCAAAGGTCAGTCAGAAACAGGAATAAAACTGTCTTTCTAATCTCAAGCTGCTGTAATAGCATTTTTGGCAGTGAATGATAAACTTGAGCAGTTGAGGTTTACATGACAGATGAAGTGAACCTGTCTTTGTCTATACATTAAATGACCTAGCACTGGCCCTTTTTCATCTCTTCTTCCAACCTATCAGACTATTTATAGATTTTTACTACAAATGGACCTCCTGAACAGAGGAGAGCAGATCAGCGAGGTCTGAAGAAAGCATCACGGTGGAGCTGTGCCCATAAAGCCATCATTCCCGGGCAGGATTCCTATTTTAGTGATAACCTCCAGGAATATTAACTGTTCATTTACCTGACAGGGATTTTTACAGTCTCACAGTTTTTAGAAAGTGTAAAGGGTTGTTCAGGGAGATCTTATGGTCATGTAGGTGTTAGATTGAAAGCAACGTGCCATATCCTGGCTAGCGCTCTCAGACATGTCCAAGAAATGAGATGTACTGTCACTACACAGATTGCACCTGGCTGCAGGAACTTGAAAGCCATGATTCAGAGCTCTCAACTTGAATGAAAAGTGGACACTTCTCATTACATGGGTAGATGGTAATAACACCCAAGGGTTAGAGATTTGGGGGCTCTTCTCTCTCATGCCTCATAAATAAGAAAGCCTTGCTGGAGACCTGCAGTCCTTGTTCTGTTAACTCTGGAGGAATATATTCAGGGTCTGGTTTCTTTTGAATATCTTAATGTTCATTAGAGTGGAGACTCTTCCATGACCCTGGCTATGTAGCTGCACAATAATGTGCCCTGTCTTTGCAGGGAGTCCTAATGCAAACCAGGAAATTTCTACAGCAGTGAATATGAGGCTCTCATCCTTGGATATTTTATCTTGGTAACTGAGGGTCAGGTCATGGATTTGAATCCTGCTTTGTACAGGAGGAACTTTACAGTGAGAAAAAAAGAGTTCTCTCCCTATTTTGAGTGAGTTTCCAAGCTATTGCCTAAAAAGTATTTGAATAAACAAATCATCTTTTGGTACTCTTCTTCAGGGCTGGTTGTGCTGAGGTGCCTCCTGGGCTGAACTGCCACTGATCTCAGCAAGACTCAGTGGTGAGGCAGGTCTGGTGAGCAGACCAGATCTGAAAACACAGGCACCTCTAGACTCAAGAAGGCGCCTTCAGCCTCACAGGGAAAATATTGGCAAGCCTCCCCTAGGTATGCTGGAGACTTCAGGTCCCAGAGCAGCTGGGGAAGGGGAGGCTTAAGACCACAGTTTTTGACATATGAGCCTGAGGTGGGAGCTAGGGAGGCTGTAGGCTCCCAAACCTTCCAGGAGGATGGGGTCCCACAGGTCCTCTGCTGGGTGGCTGCAGTCTGTCAAAGCTGAACAGCAGCTCTCCATGCCCTGTAGGAAGGACTTGGATGCTCCTTGCCTTTAGGATGCCTTGGTGCATATTCAGCTGTTCATGGCTCCAAGCAAGATGCTCCTTTCCCTATCTTCCCTCTTCCTCCACGACAGGGGCCTCAGGCAGTGTCAGACTCATAAGGCTTCAAACTTCCAAGTGTTTTAGGTACTTAGATGAGCTGATGAGCTTTCCAATTGCATGCTGTGTAGAGGAGCACAGAGCAGATGGGAGAATGTAGATTTAACCTGGCATGTCTGAGGAGTTTGTGAGGATGGAAGAAAATATTTCCTGCAGTTCCTAGTGCAGGGAGCAAAGGTGGCCCTTGGAGCCTGCAGGAGCTTGTCTCTGTACTTTGAAGACATGAACATCCAGGGTATCCTGGGGAGAGAGCAGAATGGGCTCTCTCTGCTCCAACAGCTGCTTCCAAACCAATTCTGCAGGCAGGCAAATCTGCATCATTCCACAAAGAGCAGAGGCCTCTCCAAAAGTGAACATGTAGAGGTGGAGTCAAGCAAGAGTTCAGCCCTTCATGCTGCCAAAAAAATGCCTCTCACCCAGTAGAGGATGGCACACCACTCTTGGAATCCTTGTGAGCATAGTGGGAGCTCTTTGCTTCAGTAGCATTTGCAGAAAGCATCCCTTTCCCAGTCATCCTGCTGTGGCCTTCTTCAGAGCCAGGCTGGGCTGTGAGAGGCCTCAGAGCTGGCAGTGGCTCACAGGACCTTGTGGCCACATCCCCATGGCTGCTCCCCAGGGCTGTGTGTCAGCAGCCAGCCCAGCCTGGTGTCCTGAGCTCTGCATGTCAGTGCATTTCATGGCATGGGCCAGCATGGCTTGGCTCAGTGGAGAAAGCAGAGAAGACAAGCTTGGGGCTGGACTCAGTCTGTCTGTATGGAGGTGCCTGGTCCCACTTGACATGCTGGAAATCCACTGAGCTCACAGGTCTTCAGCAGGACTTGTGCCTCATCTCCCAGCCCTGTGAGGAGTGTAGGTTTTAGTAAAACATCTCAGGAATCATTAGACATCAGAGCACAGAGAGCTGGATTCACTCTGGTGTGAAGAATCCTAAGCATTGGTGTTTTCCTGTCCTCTGAGTGTCCAGATTCCTGCTCCAGTCACTGGGCATCCATCAACACAGGCAGTCCACGCAGAGGCTCAGGCACAAGCCAGGAGGATCCCCAGTCTGTTGCCTACATGTAGATGCCATTTTAGAGCTGCTAACTTCACCTGTGTTTGCTCTTCTTTAATTGCATGGGCTTCCACACGCCATAACTGAGTGCAAAGGGATAACTCCAATGGTTCAAGGTGCCACTAGGTGCACAACCAAATTGACCCCCAGCACCCTTTCCCAAGCCAGGTGGGCAGTGGTCTTGTCACTTGGCCAACTGTTCAATTGACGGATGAAACAGAACAGATTTCAGCCTCTTTTGTCTTCATTTAAATCCTTGAGCAGTGCTTAAGCCATGTGATCAATGTGGGCTGTGTTGGTGGGATGGGAAAGCAAGAGGAACTGCTAGGGGTGCTGTAGCCAAACTTTAGCTCCAAAGGGAAAACTCCACTGCAAAGTTTACAGGTATAAGGGACAGAAGCAGACAGCAAGAGGGTTTTTCTACAAAGACATTTCAGTTCTGTCTGTGCAGCTGGCTGGGGTAAATAACAGCTGGATTCTCACAGTGCTCCCATGCCACCCTGACCACTCAGGGACTCACATCTATGTTTCCAAATGTGTTTTTTCCTCTTGCCTCATGAAAGCAGCTTTTTGTGAATGAGAGCAGGTCTATCAATGGGAAACAATGGCTCATAAAGACGTAATGATTCATTTGGAGCCCTGCCAGGGGTTATTGTTTCTCCCAGTGAGCTTTTGCCTGAGCTGGAGGTTGTGTTCAGAACCTGCAGTTTCCTTGCTTTGCTGCTTTGTGAAAGGAGCTTCAGCGTGAGGATACTGGGAACTTGGCTGAGCTCATTTTACTATGAACTTTTCCTTTTATTCCTTTCCCATATTACAGAAACTTAGGTATGAGACCAGACCCAGGGAAACACGAAACTGTATCTGGGGAGTTTCCTTACCACAAGAACATGTGGATATTTTTTCCCACAGTGACCAAGTGAAGAAGCAGATTGCAACCAATCTGCATCCTCACTTTCCTTCTTGCTTTCCTGTGATGTGAGCAAATCTTCAAGAGTCTTTGGTCAATATCTACAAAAGCATTTGAACATACAGTACTGCAGTGCCACTGTGATAAGCGTATATGATGGAGCAGCCTGGTCCCATGAGCTGTCTGGCTGTGTGATGGCACATGTCCTCCTTTCTGTTGTGTAGGAACACATGTTCCCTTCCTTCTAGGCTTGCCACAGTAAATACAGCCCTGAGAAATCATTCTTCTAACACCAATAAAATCTGTCATTTCAAATTTTTTAAAGCAGTCTGTTTTGTAGCTATTTTTGGGAGCTCTGCCCTGTGTAAAATTCCATGCCCATTTCAAATACACTTACTACATTTCTTCCATCCTCTTGCTCTGGCATTCTGGCTAAAATTAAGATTAAAAATAAAAATAAAAGCTCAACAGCAATGTTCTGTACAGCCCAAAGTGTCTCAGACAAACTGGCAAAGCACGGCAATTTTGAGGCTCAGTGGCCCAACCTTCCAAACCCATAAGGCTTAACTTTCCATTAGTCAACAGCACAACTCATATGGGTCCTAGTTCAGCTGGTCAGAGAAGGACATACAAGACTGATTGGTTAATGGCAGATCATCTGGCACTTGGGAATTTTCCATAGTTTAACTTTGGATGGAGGAGGTTGGGGAAGCACCTGCTCCCATCCCAGCTGTGCAATGGGATGGGTGCTCTGCAGCGTTGCAGCAATGCCAACACCAGCTGGGCTGGTCCCCAGCCTTGACAAGAGCTACCACAAGCTGGGTATCAGAAAAATACTTCAGTGCAAAGATGCCCCTTTGTGCACTTGCACTTTGGGTACTTAAAGTGACTTTGACAGGTAACATGCAATTCTTCCCTGCAAGGAATATTAAGTGTTGGAATGGGCTGCCCAGGAAAATGGTGGAGTCACCACCCCTGGAAGTTAAAGAAACAACTAGATGTGGCACTTAGTACTGTGGTTTACTTGACATGGTGGTGTTTGATCAATGATCTTGGAGGTCTTAATGATCTTGGAGGTCTTTTTCTACTCAATGACTCTCTTATTCTGTGGTTTAATTTCATATGTGGGTATGCAATCAGTGACCATCTCTGATAATACATGAACTTGGACATTAGAGGCATTTATCTATCCCAGAGTAGAAAAAGGGAGGGAAAAAAAATCTATTCTCTTTAATTTCTAGCTTTATGGACTCATGTTCTTCCTGCCCTACTCTTGCTAAGTGTGTCCTTGCTCTCTCAGCCAGTTTGATGTAAGTGTGTAGCGAACTCAAAGATCTGTAGCCGGGATGAGGTGAGATGTTTGGAAAGGAAACAACACACTTGTTTTATGTAGATCAGCACAGCCAATGAAGGAATTGCCAGGACTTTATTGGGCCAAGGTCAGCTGGCTGGAATTTGGTGGACTCCTTGGCAATCCTGTTGGGTTGATGAGTAAGTGTCAAGAATCTGAACATTACTGATGCAATCAAGTGGATTAATCTTTTGCAGCTAAGTCTTCTGTTGAAAAAGGTGGAGAGGGACTTTTGACAAGGGCATGTAGTGAAAAACCGAGAGGGAATGGCTTTAAACTTACAGAGAGCACATTTAGATTGGATATTGGGAAGAAATTCTTTTCTGTGAGGGTGGTGAGGCCCTGGCACACGTTGCCCAGAGAACCTGTGGATGTCCCATCCCTGGAAGTGTTCAAGCCAGGCTGGAAGGGGGCACTGAGCAACCTGGTCTAATGGGAAGTGTCCCTGCCCATAGCAGCAGGGTTGGAACAAGATGGTCTTTAACTCAGACCATTCCATGATTCTATGACTATATGAGATCAGTGGGAGTTTTCCTTTCTGTCCTTTGGCTTCTAGGCAGGATCTTCCACATGAATTATGGTAGGCCATGTGTCATGCACTGTGACATGAATACAAGAGCTGCCACAGGACTTTATATGTCTTTACTTGAGATGTATTAGCTGTTCCTTGTCTTCTCCAGAACAGTCATTTTGGGTAAAAGAATTTCCCAAAGCAATTTGTTAAAAACCAACAAATTGAAACCTGAGACAGAGCTGAAATTATTTTAATTCTCCTTCTGTTTAAACTCCAGGTTGCTCATGGCTGAGTGCTCCTCCTCCTATGTGTATCTACTGAGTAGCCTTGTCCACACCAAGAGCAGGGGTTGACAGCAACCTGCCTTGGAAACGAAGCTCTCTGGGCTGTCCCTGACCTACAATTTAAAGTGGTCAAGCTCTTGTATGAATATGGCAAACCATCAACAAGCTCTGTGGTATATGCAGGGATATGTTCCATGGACAAAGCTACCTGTGAGCCGGAGTCTGAAACATGCAAAATTTCCTCTGATGATGCAAAGGAGCCCTAAAAGGATGCAAATGTAGAAATTTTTTAAAAAAATTTTTTTTATTGTCTGCTCTGGCACAGAGGAAATAAAGGTAGTAATAGAGAAGATAAAAAGGGTCTCACGGTAGTGACCAAGTTACTGTTCTCTAGGGCTGGAGGTCACATTCTGAAGTTGTCTCTCTGTCTGTGGGTGGACAGGAGTCATGCCTGAGGTTCTGTGTGTTTCCTCTGCTTTGGTCAGAGCTCTGCAGTCTTTGCTCCCTCCCCTCCCACCCAACTGCATGTTTCTCCTGCCCCATTTGCACTGGATAAATGCAGGAGTCAGTTCCTACGAACTGACTGAAGAGAACTGGAAGTGAAAGGGTCTTGGAAAAATGAAACTTTGCTTAATCCCATGCTGGACCAGTTCCGCAACCAGCCTTTCTGCAGAAAAGGAGCATGGGAGCTCATGTGTGCTCAGGAGGTTGTGGCAGCTGAAGCAGGACTGGCCTTTGCTGCAGCAATTTGGAGATGTCTGACACTCGGGCAGATGCTGGTAAGGACACAGTGCCATGGGTCATTAACCTTCTGAGCTCAGAAAATGCTTCTTTTCTGGTGTTTCTTGGCCTCTGACATCACCCCCTGCCCTGCTGTGGCAGCCTGTTGGAGGGGATGTGCTGTACAAGCTTCACTGATGTGCACTGAAGCATTGAGCTCCCTCCATCTGCTTACACAACTGGTGGTATCCATCAGCCTGCCTTCAGCCAGAAGCCCATCAAGAAGATGCATTGACACAAAAGGTAGCAGTAAAATATTTAAGGAATATCTAGTCCATTGGTATATTTTATATTTTTTAAATTTACCCTATATAAAGCCTTTCTGTGTGCTTGAGCAAGGAATCTAAGCTCTTTCCTGTAGGAGTTTACTAGAAACAGGTATGCATTTCATTCCTGGAAATTATTTCAGTCCTGTTATTGATTTGTTTCTATTGATGGCTTTGGGAGCTTTTGGCAAAAGACCATGGGTATAAAAGCAGGGGAAAGAAGTAGATCTCAGCAATATTGTTTTGATTCCACGCACCAATGACCGCGTGGCCATAGATTAATGGGAAACTGATGTTACTTATCTTTGTCTGCCAGCACAGCTCTGAGGCAAACCCATATCAAACACTGAGAAACAAATGAGGGCTGTGTGGCTGCTCTGTGCTGTTACCAGAATCAGCCTCTGGTTCTGAGGTCTTCCAAGGTCACCTCTGACTGCTTTGGATGGGACACAATGACATAAACATGACCTCCCACCTAGATTGTATTTGTTATGACCTGTCTTTTATATCTTTGATCTAATTAGGGCTATTGTGATATTCCATTATTTGTACAGAGTTTGTATTTGTGACATTCTGATCTTTGTTCTTAGTTTCAGGTCTGTTCTTTCACTTTCAGCACTACTTAGTCAAAAGGACTCCTAAATCTCCTCCTAAGTTATCCTGGGTCTTAAAGTTCCCTGGCATGCCTGCAAGGGTAGATGTGGGCTCAGTAGAAGAGGAGACAGTCTCCAAGACTGAGTATAGAACCTGGTGATGCTGAGTGTGTTGCTACAGAACCAGCTTACCTACCCTAGTCCTTTCCAGGTATCCCTGCTGCTCTTCCCAGGCATTTTCTCCCAGGTTTCTCCAGAGTCTGGAAAACACTGTGATCTTGGGGATGTCTATGGAGAGTGTGATGTCCCCTGTTCTAGGAAGTGCTGGCACTGGACATGCTGTTTCTTTGACTGGGCTTTATGCTCTGGCCAGTGCATTTACTGCAGAGTGCTGCTGCAAATGCAACATACCAAGGGCTTGACTCAGCCCTCGCTTTGCTTTTTATGGGCTCCCAGTCCAGTAGAGCTAGGATGCTTGGCTAGCCCAAGGTCATCTCCTGAGGTACTCAGATACTGCAGAGAAGTGCAAACCCCTTCATTTCACATGTGGAAAGTAGATTTCTGTGGAGGGCGAGTGAATAGCCAGTCTCAAATTACTCTGGAGGAGGCCAAGTGTGGTGCATGTTGCCTTCTCCCTCATCCCTCAATCCTGCTCTGGCATGATGCAAGAAGACTGATAACCTTTTTCAAAGTACTAAAGGAACAATCTGAATCACTTGAGGATGAGTCAAGTTTGGATGGATTCCCCAAAGTCAGGCTTGGCAGCTGGCCTAGCACCCTTGCAAAAGGATTAACCTGTTCTGTCCCATCACAGCAAGTGGGGGAAGGCCTCTTCTCAGGGTGGCTTATGTTTCCAAAATGGAGCCCACTGTCCTCTGCACAGCTGAGGGTATTTGTCACATCAGGTGCCAAGTGCAATGCTCCTGGCAGCTGGGGACACAGATGGGGTTGAGGAGTAGGCTGAGGTGAAGGGGGCAGTGAAGGTGGTCTGGGGGAGTCTAGCCAAGCTGTGATTTTTGTGTTTTCTGTGATTTCAGAGACCACTTGTCTGTGCATTTCCCACCACCGAGGTCTGTGACTCTGGTTCTTCTCTTTGAGTTCAGTGAGAATTTTGCTATGGATATAACGGGAAGAAATACCTGCCCATTTCAGGACTCTGAGCAACCAAGAGCCACAATCTAAAAGTCCAGATCTGGTAGAGGTGCTGGGTTTGGGTGTATGAAAAGATCATAGAATAAGCTAAGTTGGAAGAGACCCACCAGGATCATCGAGTCTGGTCGAACTCCTGGCCCTGCACAGATCACCCCAAAGATCACACTCTGTTCCTGGAAGTGTGTTCCAAACACTCCTTGAAATCAAACTGTTTGAGTCAGATGGTCAGGAATGGTCAGGCTCCAGTTACCTCAACAGAGGCATTTAGTGGTATTTGAGATACCCTCGGAAATACTGGCTGATCAGTTGGTTCAGAAGGTCGTGGATCTCCTGTGGTTCCTAAGGCGACAAGTCTTCCATCCCCAGGTGGACTTTCCAGACACTAGCATTTCCAGACACTTTCGGAGTTTGGAGCTTGCACTGGTTGTGGGATGGAGGGCAGTGGCTCATCCTTCTGAGGCTGGGTGTCCCAGTTTCTCAGCTTGCCTCTTCTGGTCACTCCTTGTAGCTCTGTTAGGGAATTTGGGGCAGGATACTCTAACTTTACATGGATAATGGTTCTATTTGGGAAATAGAAGACAGATCTCTTGAGCATGCAATGTATTCCAGCTTAACACCCCTCCTGGCTGGAAGACAAGCACATGTGCTCACATGGAGGGTCTGTACCTGCTCATTGGACTCCTTCTTTCTCACTTGAGCTCTTCCACCTTCAAAGGACCTGATTCTTTGGGTTGACAGATGATTTCCAGGAGCTGTGTGAGGTAGGACATGCAGCAAACCCGAGCTACAAAATGTATTCTTTCCCAGTCAACCCTTGCTGTATAATTCTCATGGTACCCACACCCATAAAACCCTTTGGGCAGGTAGGTGGGAATTCATCTATCTCCAGGGTGGAATTCAGCTCTGGATGAAGATCCCAATGTTTGGGAGTCTCCATGTCCATGTAACCATGTGTACTAGGAGTCTGAACTCCCATTATACCTTGTGGAAAGAGACCAGCCAGAAAAGTCTTTATTTACTTGCAAATGTGTGGGTTCCTAGTACTGTGTGAGATGCTTCCCAGCACCCCCCATGGAAACCTGGAATAAAGAATCTTTAAGGTTGGAAAAGACCTTTAAGATCATCAAATCCAACTCAGCCTCCAGCTGCCTACAGGGATTGGGTTTTTCAAATCCCAGCTGCTTGTTGTCCTAAACTTTCCACCACTCTAAAACATCCCCAAGGAGCCGGGAAAAAGAACCCAGGTATCTCCAACTTTCCTTCAGCTTCTCAGAAGCAAAGGAATAGCACAGCCTGACCCACTTGTCCACCTCCTTTCCCCAGCTTTTCCAAGGGAACGCTGTGGCCTGTCCTTCTGCAGTGCTTCGTGACACCAGTTTCTCTGAAGGCAACACAACCGCAGGGCAGAGGCGAGGCACATTCCTGATAGGACCAAGATAGCTTTTTCCCATAGCTCCCAGGCAGTGGGAACGGGGCACTTTTTCAAAGGACTGCTCTGCCTAAAGTTAAAATAACAGGAGGAACAGAGTGGGAGATCCAAGCTGGATTAGAGCACTTGGGGCTCGATTCCTTCAAATTGAAGTAGAAAAGAGAAGATGACAAAAGGATGCACTTGGTGAGTTTCCAAAATACTTCTGTGATCATTTTGATATCTCTTTGGTCTCACAGCACCACGGGAATAAATTTGCCTGATTCCAGTTTGTACACACAATCCAAACTGCAGCTTTGTTTTGTTAACAGGGATTACCCAGGCCTGTCGTTTTGTTGTTGTTTCCACAAGTTTTCTCCTGCTGTTGGGGTAGATGTGTTCCTCTTCCCACTGAGTCCCTTTTCCTACCCCTCCAGGGAAGAACAATATTGATATAAAGTCTAAAACACTTAAAATCAGATGGGCTGAGTTGTTTTACAGCTTGGAAGTCCCAAGCTGTCTTTGTCCCTCTGATTTTTCCACAAGTTTACAACTAATGGAAAATCCTGTCTGCTTTCAACCTATAAATCTCCATTGGCTACAGAAATGCCTCTAATGAGAGAATAAATATATGGGTGGTCTGAGGTCACCATGGTGTTGTAGGTGACAATCTTTGAAGTTTTCACAATGGAGCCTGTAAGAGCAAGGAAGGAGAAAATCTGCTTCTTGTTATTTTAAAGCTATATCTTGAAAAACAGGAACTCGTGCCAGGACAGTTTATTTTGGTTAAAGCCAAGTTGTGCAGCAGTTCCCCTGAGGGAAGACTGAACTCGAGAGCAGAGAGCAGGAGAGAGAAAGCTTAGGGGGAGACTGAGTGTTTAATCAATGCTGAGTGATTGTTGATGCTTGGAAACATCAGCACCAGTTTTGGATCAGGTGAACAAAGTTCTCCACAGATGTCTAGACAGCTGTAAGCCATGAAGAACACTGGGACTTTAAGTCACAGCTGAACTCACCTCATCCAGCACCTCAATGTCACTGCAGCTCAGCCTTTGTGCTGTTTTGTCTTCATGTGTCCCACCATGGCTGGAGCTGAGGGGATGCACAGGGTTTGCCTACAGCAGTAAATTATTCAGGAGCATCCCAGCAGCATAAATATGATCTGTACAGTTAAACTGGGTGGGCTACAAGGCAGAGACTGGCTGAGCAAAGTCCCTCCCACTGTAGGAGACAGTCAGGTTCCTGACAACCTGAGGATTCTGAACATATGTAAGTCTGTGAGACCTGACAAGAGGCATCCCAAGTCCTGGGGGAATTGGCTGATGCAGTTGCCAAGCCACTCTCTAAGATATTTAAAAAGTCATGGCAGTCGGTGAAGTCCCCAGAGACTGAGAAAAGGAAACCATTGAACTAATTTTTAATGAGAATAAAAAGAATGACCAGGAGGACCCTGGGAATGACTGACCTGTCAGCCTAAACTCTTCTAGCACCACAAAATCTTGTGATGAGAATTTTCACAGTATGACCACACGTTACATGAAGAACTGACTTGCATTTTGCCTTGAAGATTCCTTGTTTTAGTTTCATTAGATTTCCCTAGATTTTGCATTAAAAGAGACAGTGAAAAAATCACTACCTTTTCTGTTCCTTTCGTGGTTTTATAAATCTCTGTCATCTTTCCTATTGCTCTCTCTTTTTTTTTTTCCCAGCCTGAAAAATCCTGGCGTGCAGTTCACTCCTAACTTTCAGCATGCCAAAATCCAAGATGATGTTTTCATGGTGCTTCTAAACCAAGATCTTGTTCCAGCCCATCCTTTCAATCTGTGTTTTGAAACCTCGCTTAATCCACTTCCGATCCTTCCCACATGGAACTAGCAGCACAGCTTGATTCTCAGAGCAGCCAAATTTTCCATACAGAGATCTGTGATCATTTCATGGAGAGACAGAAGGCAGCTGAGATAAAAGTCAGTGGCAACATGTGGCTGTTAAATGTGAACAGCAAAAGCAATAGTTGCCCAAGGCCCATGCGAGTACGTGTCACCCCCTCCTTGAAAAGTTGCCAGGGACATGGAAAAGCAGCTGCAATTCAGGGAGGCAACATGGACTGTGGGATTTGAAATGACACTTGGGCCTTTGGAGCCAAATCTCTGTGACTGCAACTTCAGCTGAGCGTGTGAGAGCTGCAAACAGGAATCACCCCGGCCACACATCCCCACTCCTTCCAGGAACATGACTGCAGCTGGGGCCCTGGGGACTTCAGCAGTGTCTTCCATCCCTCTGAAGTCCTTTGGAGAACTGGACAAGCTGGCTTTGCCTGGAAAGGGAAGAAGATTTATCCTACTGGCACCAGCTGGAATGAGCCCAGATCAAAGCTACTCTGAGATGCAGCAGTGGAAAACATTGGAGGAGGAAGTTGCAGAAAAGTCATTCTACCTTTTGGATAAGACCCAGCAGGATAAATTTTTCCTGTTCCTCTTCTCTGGAGGGGTTGTCACTGTGGGTGTTGTGCCTGTCACCAGGTGGGAGGGAATGGATGAGAAGAAACTGTTCAATAATCCTCCATTCTGCTGGGCTTGGGTACCCACTTGCTGGACTCTCTTTTCCCATCCAACATGTTTGGAAAAAACAGTTTTTCCTTTTCCAGAATTTCTGACTAACTCATTCCTACTCCATACTTGTTTGTCCCTTTATATACCCTTGTTTTATTTTTATATTCTGGAGAAACAGACATTTGGAGGGAGAGCTGGTGTGTCTGAAGAGCTGCACCATCTCGTCTCACCTCCAAAGGATTTTCTGTCTCAGAAAAGAAAAGTTTTCCTTTCCATCCGCTTCTCATCAATCAGATTCTTTTTCTGGGAATTACCTTTCAGAATCTGCCAATCCCTTTTTGCCACATCTGTTGTATTCCCTGGCTGCAAAAAGAAAATTGTCAAGCTGGTTGCCATAGTCAGGACTGACAAACCATTGTCTGGAAAGAAAGGGTTGCTGAGAAGGCAGATTGTCGTTACAGACCGAAATATTCCCATTAAGGACTGCGGCAGTTAAAAACATGGCTATAATGGTTCTTTAATGGCTCTAAGAGTTAATTACTGCACTCCTGTGCTTTTATTTTATTGCACTTTATTGTATTATATTTATTTTAGTACTTTATTACTTACTTTATTACATTTTTGCTCCCTAAAAGAATGCTCAGCCTTTTTTCTTTCCAAATAGAAAACATGTCACCTCAAAACATAAAAGCAAAAATTCTGATTTGGCTGCAATTAGATGAAAATAAACATCTTAATCAGGATTAAACAAAGAGAGATTGCTGCACCACAGCCACTTTCCATGTCTGGGTTAGCAGGGTTGTGTTCCCTGGACAGTCTGCCTTGCTGCATGTGCACCCAGTTCCTTGGGGTGCCCCTGTCCCACCATAATTTGGGACATGGGAATGACCAGGGGTTTCCATATGGGGAAGGGACCCACGCCTGTGGATGTGGATGGCATCTGTGGGGTAGGGATGGTGTGAGATAGGGGCACCCCAAGGAACTGTTGTGTGGGGAGCACTGTGGGGCAGGCTGGGTCTGTGCCCAGCATGGGCAGGGGACCAGGGGAGCAAATGGAGCTGGTGGCAGAGCAGAGAAAAAAGCACCCTTTGGCATTGGCTTTCCTAGTGCAGGAAATGTGAAGTTTCAAGTCCCCATATAAGGAAGAGCAGAAGAGGAGCCATGAATCATGGCAGGGTATGACCTGGGAAGGGCACACGTGCTGGAGAGGTTGAGCTGGGAGGTGCTACAGCAAATCTGGAGCATCACGAGGTGCCTTTGTCCTGCTGCAATGTGGGAGGGGCCCCAAGGACATGGGGACTGAGGGTTTGGGAGGATAAAAGTCCCTTGAGCCCCCTTGGGTGCCATTCCCACAGGCCATTCTTCTCCTGGGGAGGGTTGAAGGAAGGCTGCTGGGCTGTGTCCAGCCCCAGCAAACATGGACTTGTGCCTCCTCCCTGTGCTGTCTCCTTTATGGGTACTTTGAACAGGGTTACTCTGACACACCTGAGCCTGTGGGGGGACCTTGACCCCAGCCCAGCCAAGGTGAGGGATGAACAGGTTACAAGGACATTTGGAACAGGATCCCCAGGAAGGTGGTCACAGCGCCAAGCCTGACAGAGTTCAGTAAGTGTTTGAACAACAATCTCAGGAACTTGGTGGGATTCTTGTAACTGTCCTGTGCAGGGCCAGGGGTTGGACTTAATGACCCTTGTGGGTCACTTCCAACTCAGGATATTCAATGATTCCATGACTCGATGGTTTGATCTGTCTCTTCCTTTCAGGACTAAAACCAGACTGCAAATCTTCAGAATCACTGGCAAATCTCCTCCTGACTTCAGCAGCCTCAGGATTTTGCACCATTGCTGGGTGATTTGCCAAAAACAGTTTGGGAGGAAGTATTAAGAAAAAGGATCCTGTAGATGACCAGTGGCCAAACATCACATATGAGTCTCTGGATGCCCTTATTCACCATCTGTATTAACTCCAGATGTGCACACATTGAAAAATATGTTTGGGGAGCATCTACTGACCTGACAAAGTGAAATAATTTCCCTCAGACTTCCCTTTTTAAATGATTTTTTTTCCCATCTTTCTGCTCCTTTGTAGCAGAACCTGTGGGATTGCAGTTGGAAGGGAGGAGACAGGGAGCAGCTTGGTGGAATGGTGTGTATTAGCTTTTTTTTTCTATTCCAGGGTGCAGCTGACTGGAAAGATCACTCTCACCAGTTCAAGGGCAGAAGCTTGTGAGAGAGCAAGAACTCTTGGCAGTTCCTATCCAGTGCAATGAAAGGGGTGCTAGCACTGTGTGACATGGGAATGGCATGGCAGCAAGGACCACGTCCCACACAGTATCTAAACCCAGCTCTGAGCATGAGACTGTGCCACCAGACCCAGCCCTGGGACTACACAAGATCTGTACCACCAACAGCTCTGTGCAGAGCGTGTTTGGAACCAGTGGGTTCATAAATCTTAGAATCATTAAGGTTGGGGAAGATCTCTAAGATCATCAAGTCCATTAAACCAGCATTGCCAAGCCCACCGCTAAACCATGTCCTTAAATGCCACATCCATGTTTTTTTAACACTTCCAAAGATGGTGTTCTATCACTTCTTGGGGCAGCTTCTTCCAGTGCCTGACCACCCTTTCAGTGAAGAAATTTTTCCTATATCCAATCTAAACCTCCCCTGGCACAACTTGAGGCCATTTCCTTTCATCCTGTCACTTGTCACGTGGGAGAAGAGACTGGCTCCAGTCTCTTTTCAGAGAGTTGTACAGAGTGATAAGGATCTTGAGATCTTGGATTTGCACTTCGGAACAGTGTGGATGCTGGTGGCAGGGGCACTGTACAACCAAAGGGTTGGATCCAGAGGGAAGTAGCAGCTGCTGGTTTGTGTTGTGACACAGGATGAATGCTGCTTTGGGGGTGTGGGCTGTGCTGGGACTTTGGGTTTTACTTGGTCATAGCTGGTTTTCCTCTTAACTGGTGGCAGGATCAGCGTGAGGATGGCTCTGCACTGGCTGCAAACCCATCTTTCCTGCTTGGTAAAACTCCCAAATCTTTCACAGTTTATGGCAAAGGGTGTTTCAAGAGAGCATCTCATTTGCCATAAGTTATGTTTCACTGGAAAAGTCTTTGGTTTTGATTTGAAGCATCAAGAACTGGCAAATCCACCCCTTCCCATTACTGACTTGTTTTAGTGTTTTATTATCTGTACTTAATTTTTCTTTTGAACTTGTTTGGTTTCCTAAACACAAGTTTGAGCTGTGCTGTCAGACATTAAATCTCTCCTGCAGACACTCCAGAGGTCTGTTCTGACCTTACCTCACTCTTCCTTTGCCTGTAGACAGCCAACCACTGGGGTGGAACAGATGATTTATCCTGATGTAAATCAAAGCACAAACATAGCCCCAAACTATTTTTATTTGGTCAAGAGAGATTATTGAGTACAACTGTGATTGCAATGAGTGACCCATGTGAAATCTGGGCTGCTGAGAGGCACAGATAATCCTGCATCATGCTGTTAGGACTATCACCATCCCAGCATGACCCGTGGTGGGCACAACACTGGTGCAGGTGCCAGGCAGGGTCAGTGTGCAAATACACACGAGCACAGAGAGCTCTGGTATTCCCAGACCAGAAAAGTCTGGATGGGGAAATAGAGTCACTGTCCACATTGCCACATTTGTGCCACTGCTTTTAGTCTTGTATCCCTGTACCTTGCACTCTCCCCAGGTTCATGGAGCTCAGTTTTGCCCTCCATCAAGATGTGTTGCATTCCTCAAGCTCCCCTTTATCATCTGGGGAGCCAGGGAGCTTCCTGAATAAGAGCTAAGAGCAGGACACTTGACAGAGAATTGCAATTTTGCCTCAAGTAGGTGGGTATGAACCAGATTTGCCCTGTGTTAAATCTTGATTTTTCATTGTACATTCAGCACTGTCAGCTAACCCTTTTATTTTTTATTTCTTATTTTATTTATTGCTGTTTTGAAAACCTGAGACTACCCATGGCTCTGCTGTGGTTTTCTCCAACAGCACCTGCCACGGAGGGAGTTGGCTGCCAAGAAAAACAAAAATACTGATCCCAAAGCCTCTAGCTGTGCTGGCTTTCCATCCTTGCCCTGCTGCAGCAAACATCTACCCCTTTACAGTGCAGGGGAGCTGGTTAAGAGGCAGCTACCTCTGGTTCCTGTAGCTCATGTGGAAAGCTTACTCTGCACCCACTCTTATCTAAACATGCCTAAGCCCCAGCATGCTGCTTCAGCTCCGCTGGCTTTACACTTCAGGCTGTTTTGAAAGTGAATTTGTAAAGCCATTAACATTATTTAAACAGTTTAGCCACAGAATTACCCGGTGGTGCAATCCAGCTGCCAGAAGCGGAGACACAGGGCTCCTTTGCACTGCAGATCAAACAAAACTTGGCCAAAGACGTGGGCCCTGGAGCATGCCAAAACCAGGGGTGATGGAGGGAAGTGAGAGCTCACTGGCTTTCCTCTTGGCAGGAATTTCATCAAGTGTTGGGTTGTAATTTTTTCTTTTATGAGCTGGTTTGGGTCCAAATCGGACCAAAACCAGACTTGTTTCCCCTTGAAGCTTCTGGAAGACTGGAAGGCATCAGGATCCTAGTTGTCCTGAAGCAGCTGGCTTCCCAGAGAGCACATTTCAGCTGGTGGGTCCTGGGCTTGGGGTAGGGACATGTGGGGAGATCAGGGTTTGCAGACAGAGCTTCCCACACCCTGAATCTCATGGCAGACCTCACCTCCTCTTGGACAACATCCCCCAGCTCCTGGTTTCCTCTATGCTCAGGCAAAGTCCTTTTCCAGTCCAAAAAGTATTCAGGGGAAAAATGCCCAAGGATTTGGGGAAAGACTCTGGAAACTGAGCTTTTTCAGACAGTTGCAGATAATCAGTTCCTCCAAGCTGAACATATGACAAGGATGATGGGGATGGTGAGGCCCTGGCACAGGTTTCCCAGTGAATCTATGGCTACCCCATCCCTGGAAGTTTTCAAGACTGGGTTGGGTGGGACTCTAAGCAAACTGGTCTAGTGAAAGTTGTCCATGCCTATGGCAGGGGGTTGGAATTGGTTGATATTTACGTCACTTTCCAATCCAAATAATTCCGTCCTCTGTGACCTGCTCCTTATCCTGATGCAACTATGATAAAATGGATAAAGCATAGAGGAGTGGAGAAACTGAGGCACAGACACTTGAGATGACGTCTCTGAGAATTAAAGTGGGTTTCCTACAAAAGTCAAGCTTTCCTCCTGCAGACCCCACTGTATGTGACATTGAAGGCAAGCTTTTCCAGATTCTGATAATACGTGAGGGCAACTGGTTAAAAACAAAGTCGAGTTGTCAATCTTGTCGAGTCTGAATCATAATTTTTTTTCTTACTTATCTTTTTCTCTTGGCTGCTGTCTTAGGACAAGCCCTGAAATTTGTTTTAGTTCAGAATAAAACATTATCTTATTTACCAGTATTCTTCCTTTTGAGTACATTGCCTTTCTTGGCTATTTGATTTCATTCCTCTGAAACTTTCAGCCGTGCAGCCAGGAGAAACAACGGGTATTGTTTTATTGTTTTATATTTAGACTGAGTGTTAAAAGCTGGAACATGAAAAGTGACAGCAGCTGCTGGAAGGGCTCAGACCATCAGCTCCCTCTGCTGACCTGCAATGGGGAGAAGCAGTGCAGCCAAATTTTGGGATTTCAGGAAAAGTGACAACTGAAAGGACATAGGGCCATATCACTTCAGCAGTACAAAGGTGGGGACTCAGGGTTGACTCTCCACAGCCCCTGCCAGTTCAAGAGGACATCAAGAGAAATTACTGAGAGTCACATTTGAGAAAAAAAGAGGTGGTTGTTCATACATTGTATTATAAAACCAGTAGAGTGCCTTGCTGCAGGAGGTTGTGGATGCAAAGTTTGTGTACACTCCAAAATAGACTGGAAAAGTCTGGGAGAAAATTTACTGATAGCTATGAAATGCAAAGATCCCTTTTCTTACCTGGGAAATTCCCAACCCACAAGCTGCTTAATGCTGGGAAGTGTTTCAAAGAAATATTGTTGTGTTTGTTCTAAGCCTATGTTCCTTCTTGGGCGTCCACTGTTGGAGGCAGGATGCTGACTCACACAAGTTGTTCTCCTGCTGGTCCCAGGGGATGGCTGAAGGGTCCAGGAGAGGTGATGTACATACAGCTTGGTGCACTGGAGCCAGGGGACGAAAATGTCTAGGATGGAGTCAGGGAAATCCTTATTTTAGTGGGAAAATGGATGCAGTTGTGTTCTGTTTTTGTCTCATCCTCCATGCTGAAGGAACTGACAGTGTGGAGACACCTACACCAAATGGAGACACTGAAATAGACCAGAGGATACAGACCTTGGCTTCAGACAAAGCCTGGTGACTCAGGGTTTTCTTCTGAATCCTTATTTTTGAGCTAGTGGAAACAGGCTGACATGACTGACATTCAAATGTAACCTTGTAGGATGAAAAAACTCCTATCAAACAGGATGACCATAATTTGCACAGAGGTTCCACCATCACCAAGACTAGGTGGTAAGTGGTACATACATAGTAAGAAGCCCAAAATATAATGAATATTTCTGAATATCAAGAGGTTGCATCTCCAATCTTTGTGGAATCATTTAGTCGAACACAAGGCAAACACAGCATTTATGTTTCCCAGGGGACAGATCTGTACCTGATTTGTCAGTGTCCTTGACCCCCATGGAGCAGTTGTGGATAGGATCCAGTTGCTGAAACACTCCTCATTTGAAGTAGATCCTGTGTTTAATCTAAGGAGCCTCATGTGGATGACTTAGATACCCTTGAACACCTTTCTAGGTGTCTCCTTTCAGGTGTCTCCTTTCAGGCAAATAAATCCACCCCAAGCTGGGTATCTGCTGGAGGTTGGGCTAGATCGAGTCCTAGGGTTGATGACTATAACTTCAGTGCCTATAATGGAAATTCAGACACCACATTTATGTGGGAGCACCTAAACAGGGGTGTCCTCACCTGGAGGGAGTCTCAACCTGCACTGCCTCCTAGGTGCCATTCATGCAAATTCATCCTGTTTTCATTCCTCTCAGACAAACTGAGGGGGAGAGAACAAATATTTGTTTTGTTACAAGATAGTGCCCCCATCCTCCACATGTAAACCCTTGGCCACACAAGTTAGGGATGACAGGGAAGGGCTGGCCTGAAGTACAATTTTCTTGGGTTTTTCTGTCCACTGACGAAAATGGTGGTACTTGTGACAATATGGGTGAGCAATTAGGTCTCTGTGGCCTTTCCAGGCTCTGTTCCATTTTCCAAAAACCCCTCTGTCCAGCAGGACAGAGGGCTTACTTTGCTCTCAGAGCAGGCAAGATAACTATTCGAGGAAAAACTTGACATTTTTGTCATGGTTGGCCCCAGTATTCCTTTGTTTATTTATGGTGACATCAACTGTGACGATGGCTTACAGAAAGTTGTGCAGCTCTGGAACAACATTTTCTTTTTTCCTTTGAAGAGCTCTCAGGAAAAAATGTTACATTCCCTGAGACATAAAGCCTTCACTTGATGGATAAGAGTTTTGTTTATACAAGAACTGGAGATGAATGCCTGAAAAACCTATGCCCTAATCCTTCTCCTTACGGCCACAGCTCTGTAAGATGAGTGCTCATGTCACACCTGCCTCCTTCTTCCATCTCATAAAGTATTTATTCTTCCTTCCCCCATAAAGATTGTCAACACTTCTCTCCCTTAAAAAAAAGGGGGAAGAGAAAATATAAAAGAATAGTTGTGTCTCTAAGAACGAAGTTGCATCTCCAATTCTATTGTGTTCTAATTTTCTCTGAAGGACTTTCAGAAAGGAGATGTTATGAGTAAATGAAATGAGAAGTCATTTCTGCCCCACCAGGCAAACTGTCCAAGTGATGAACCAGACAAATAAAGAATAATTACCCTTATGGTGGGAGTATAGTCCAGACCCTCCCATACCTTGGAGCATTGCATGGCACCTGACATGCCAGCAAATCCAGTTGAGTTGATAAAACTCCAAGCAAAATGGACTGTAGTGCACATCTGCCTGGTTCCTGCCATGTTCATCTGCTGCTTAATGTGGGGTCTCCTGGGAAGCCTGGGCTTTCTGTGGACCTTCAGGGTGCTTCACAGGTGAAATGGCCAGAGCTGGAGATTCCAGGGTGCTTGCCTGGCAATCTGCCTTGGAACTTGGCCTCTTTTCCATTTCCTGGGAAAAAAACCAGCACCCCAAAGACCCTTCCCAGTACTATCACCTTCATCTGCACAGTGTCAGCAGCATGAGGTGATGGGGACAGCCTCTGAAATCAACAGGGAATGAGCAACCACTGGATGACAATGCTGTGGGGCAATGCCGGGAGGCTCCCAGCCCCATGCCTGATTTCCTTCATCTCTCTCCTTGATCTGGCATGATGGATTAGCAAAATCCACTTGTCTCCTGAGCACTACCTAACATGGGCCATGTCAACCTGTGGGGCCTTCTCTCTGGGCAGAGCAGGGTTCTGATCTCAGCAGCTCCTTGATGTACATCTACCCTGCCATGAGCCAGCCCTGACCACTCACACACAGGCTGACAGCTCGTGGTGATGGGGAGGAGGTTGGCTCACACAAGGCCTTTGCAGATAGAAAGCTTATGTGCAGGTGCATTTATGGCAACAGTGAATTTGCTGCCTTTCTTTGCCCTTTTTCCCCCAAGGCTGTTTTCTGCTGCCGCTGAAACCACTGGATGTTTTGCTGTCGGCTGAGATAGGAACATGATCTTTGAAGAGGAGCAGCTTTCATTTGTGGCTAGAGGTACAGAATCACAAACTTACCAGGCACAGAGCAGCCCTAATTCCTTCTACCTTTGCTGTCTCTGTTCTTCTCAGGGCTCAGATAAACAGGTCTCAGTTTCTGCCCATTGGAACCAGTCATTTTGGTAAGAGCAAGACATTGCATAGATTGTGAACAGAAGGTTTATACCAGGCAACACTGTGCTCTTCCTGGGATAGCTTTCCTGGGACAGCTTTCCTGGGACTATGTTGAGAATTCTATGCTGGCGGGAGCTTCCCACAGCCAGATCCTTTGGAGAGGCACAGCATGGTCCTCTCCATCACTGGAATTAGGTGCAGTCCTTCCTGAGCTCACTGCCTGCCTAGTGACCTGCTGGTCAGCCTGTCTTCCAGCTCAGTGCAGGGAAAATCCTAGGAGAAGAAGCATGCAGTTGTCCTTTCCTTATGTGGAGTCATTCCCCAGTGTGGCTCCAGCCTTCCTCAAAAATGCACTTCACATTATCACTGATAACCGATCTGATTATTACAGATTAACTGTGTTGCTGAAGGGTTGTCAACCTCCAAAGCTCAGTCAGGCTGTGTGGAAGCTCAGGACACAGTCCAGGTGTTAAGTGCTGAGACTGTGTGGATATGGGAAGAAAATGCCACGTTCTTCCACCAGGAAGGACCCACCACCTTCCAGACACAGGCCGTGGGTGGAAGGGTAGGGACAATGAATATAAGCACAGAAGGGCATGGAGGACTCTCTTTGTTGCCTTTTTTTCAGGTGCATGATGTGGTTCTGTCCAAGATAGACACAGATTAATCTGTATTGGAAAAGGTAGAGAGAGCCAGGAATGCCACAGAATCACAGAATGGTTTGGGTTGGAAGGGACCTTAAAAATCCCCTTGCCCATCCCCAAGGACCTGGGGATGTCCTTGACATCTCTCAAGGTACCAATGTCTACCAAGACATTTTCTTCTTTCAACTTGGACATTTTCACCACCAGTCTTGTTGCTCAGTGGCCTTTTGAGGCAGCCTCATACTGGATGTATCCCTCACCTTCACCATGGACAGTGATTCTGTGAAGGGTGGACAGGAAATGGCAAATGAAAACCAGGGAATTAATCAGAAGGAGAAAATTACCCATTTGTACACCAAAAGACCCCTTTGTATCTCGTTCTGGGGTGTCAAGGGACAGTCTTCTGGTCTGAAGTTGGGCTGGATGGAGGTTTCATTATTGAATCATGCAGGCCTGTTATGGAACAGATGTAGTAAGTCCTGTCTAGGATTCAGGACCCTCTGTAGGTGAGAAAAGGCCTGGAAAAGCTCTCTAACTCTCTAGCCACTCTTGCTGTATTTTAATATGCTTTATTAATATAATTATAGAATCAATATTATATTGCACAAAATATATTAATAGAAATAAACATCAATTTTATTAAAATAATTATTAATAGAATGATAGTAATATAATTAATATATTTATTTCTAATGATTAAAATTTATAATTATTAATTATAATATGTGTGTGCTGCTTAATGTAACTTGGAAGCTCTTATCTTTATCAGATGCCATCTTTTCTTCATCAGCATTTTTCCACCATTGATTCCTGGGCCTCTGGCCCCGTGGGGCATGAAGGGGGAAGAAGTTCTGCTTCAAGAATTGAGGGGCAGCCCTGGAGATGACAAATTCTTGGACCTGCCAGACACAGAACACAGCAGGTTGGCATCAACACTGCTGCTGATCTTGTTAGTGGAGCCAGCATGTGGGGAAGAATTTTGGATGTGCTAGAAGGCCACCTTCTGCCCCCAGATGGGCATGTGAAAAAAAGGCCATTTTCTGTAACTTCATGTGATTTTTAGCGTATTTAAAGTTCTAGTTTTTCCATGTTTGAAAGCTGAGTGAAAATAATTTTCTGGCTCTTGGCAACTAACTCTGGAGGGAGGAGGTTGAACCACATAACCCCACCAGTAGTTCCTTCCAAACTCAGCCATTCTGTGATTCTGTGACTAAATTGATAACCTCCATGGACTGGGATGTTTGTCCCAGGGCATTTTTGAAAGTCAAAATTATTGCAGAAAAATTGGAAACTTCTTGTGTAAATTACCAGGTGGACAGAAAATAGTGGATTTCATGCAAATAAATAGTTTCTCACCAAAAAATTTTGAATAGTCCTTAAATGTTGTCAAATGGTTTCCCCAGAATGAAAAGAATGAAATGAAGGCTGAGAACATAATTCAGTTAAATAACACATGCCAGGAATTTAGCTTCCTTTTCTGTTTTTAATTTGTCCTCTAGAGGACGAAGGTTTTCTTGATTGTACATATTATAGGATATTATTTTTCATCTTGTAGTGGTAAACATTTCTCAGTTAGTGACAGTTTCATGTCTGGTTAACTTTTTGCAGGGTACACAGATTAAACAGCAGAATTTTTGATCTTTGTTGAGATTAATGACATTTGGGATGAGTCTGCACCACGAAAATTAACCCTCTTGAATTATTTTTGAATGTTCATTTAATGAGTGCTTTATACACCAGTTTTCCTGCCAGAAAAGCCATCCACTGGCATTGTCACTATTAACTCAGCAAAGGGGACACTCATGAGAGGCAGATTCACTTCCTTCTTTGCACAATTTTTTTTTTTTTTGCCATCTTTGCCCATCCCATCTCTCTAGCATTGGCACCCTTGATTTAACCAAGTCAGCCCACATTTCTGAGTCAGACAGCTGGGAAAAACATAGAAGTGAAAGCAATTCACATATTGCTGGAAAAATCACATTGTTAAATGCCAAGAGGTTCTGACTGAAAGGACTGAGAAAGAGGCAAATGCCAGTAATTGGCCCCAACACAAATGTATTTATAGCAAAGCTTAAGCAGGGTGAAGTCTGGTCCTCTGGGTTCACCTCTCAGGATCAGGCCCTGGGTCTCGTGGGATTTCATTTCTCAGAGAACCACAGGGATGGCAGATGGGAAAGACTTGTTAGGTCATCCTGTCCACATGCCCTGGCAGGAGCGGGACCAGATTGTCTCTTCGCTTCGTTCTCAAGCGCCTCATCCACATTTAAACTACTCCAGCAAGAAGACTGTTATTGCAAGAAAATTCCACTGCCTACATGTCCTTCTGCAAAACCACTTTTTTAAGGCTCTTGATGTCTGTTTTGTTAATTTTGTCCAAATTGCATCACAAAAGAGAAAGTGAGAGTATCGAACGTGACCTTGGGCAGCTCAATCTATATGATGACTTAAAGTAGAATTAGAGCAGACATCACAGAGAAATGTGGACTTCCTACAGCTGGAGTTAATATTTTGACTGTCCTACCTATGTGTTTCTTTACATTGAAGTGGTTGGATTTCTTTAAACTTAAATTAAGTTCCCAGTGTTTGCAATGCTTTTTTCTTCTTTTAGGCACCTGCACTCTGTAACTTGCTTACCTGAAAGTCGTTGATAAGTTTTCAACCTTGACTTATCTGGGTTCAAGTTATTTTTAATCTGTGGTTTTATCTCCTGCTTCCAGGCTGTCTGAAATAACCACTTTTATTAGCTATGTGGTTATATTATGCATGCTCGGCCCTTGGTTGGGTAGGAGAGGTTGCACAGATGTCCATGTAAATTCAAGGACAGGCACATAAAAGACCTACTGTAGCAACTGGAATTTTTTTTTTTTGTGCTAAAAAGTCATGGGAAAATACCAATTCAGCAAGCACAAAATTAAAACCCGGGTTAAAAGTGATTTTACTGCATCCAAGGTTAGGCTTCAGTGGAAGCTGGCCAGGATTATGGGCCAGGAACTCTGGAACCTGCCAGTTTTGGAGGCCTGGGTGAGTTCACAGAGGGCTGAAAGGGGAGCAGGGGAATGTGGGCGCTGCCCGTGGCACTGCAGTGCAGTTGGTATCAATTTCTGCTGTGGAATTGAAATGCCAACTCTGGTGGGTGTGCACCATGGTTGGAAACATTCCAGTTTGTAGGAAACTAAAAATGAGGCATTTACTGACATGAATCCAATTTGGACAGGAAATTTTTTTCCTGTCAACTTGGGAACTGCACTCTCCTGCCAATTATAGTCACAATTGTGTCATTTTGTCTGTGAAACTCTCAGTCTCACGAATGCATATGAAAAAACCTGTGCAACTTTAGTATCTTTGTTTAGTTTGCAATACAAATGATGTTCATATCTCTGGAGATGAGCTGCTTAATTTTCCAGGTGTTTATGAGCTGCTGTACCACATTCCCATCCATGCTTGTGAAAAAAACCCTGAGATTATTTTTTCAACATCATTTTCAAAAGAAAATTATTAGACTCTAAATCAAGTTTTCTTTCCCTACAAGGAATAGAATTCTATGCCAACGCCAGCCCTTGTTTACTGTAACCCTTGTTATATGGCAGACATGCAAACACTTAAAGGAAAAACTTCCATCTTTATAGGAAAGTATTTTTATCAGAAATAATTAACATCTTAAAGGCTCAGCTACGATACACATGGGATGGTCTGTTCAGACTAATAAGAGAAAAACTTAAATGATGGATTTATTTTTAATGCTTAACTGTTGGATGCCTGTTGTAAAGTGAAATGAGTTTTGCTCTCTCTTTTGTTAGTGCAGCAGTGCCTGGTTTGTTTTTCAGAGTTGGCTTTTATTCTACCAGAAAATGGCAATCTACTGAAAGAGAAGGGCATGGGGTGATAGAACAAGGGGTAAACTGAAGGAGAGCAGGTTTGGATTAGATATTAGCAAAACATTCTTTACTGTGAGTGGGGTGAGGCCCTGGCACAGGTTGCCTAGAGAAACTGTGGCTGCCCCCTTCCTGGAAGTGTCCAAGGCCAGGTTGGATGGGGCTTGGAGAAACCTGAGATAGTGGAAGGTGTTCCTGCCCATGGCAGGGGGTTCAAAACTGGCTGATTTTTAAGCTCCTATCCGACCCAAACCACTTAAGGATTCAATGAATCTTTGGGAAGCTCTTGTGAGCTGCCATGATAAACAGAGTCAACACTGCCTTGGGAAGGAAAGGGAAAGAGCTAAAACTGCAGCCCACAGATTTGTGCTGAGGGGAAGAAAAATGCCTGCTTTTACCCTCTCTTTCCTGTCTGAGAACCAGCCAAGGAAGGTCTGGTTTGCAAAGATTAAAAGGAAGATAATTTGGGGAGTACAAACAGCACAAGGAGCAGAAGGTGGAGGTACAGAAGGTGGAGGCACAAAGGGTCTTTCGGCTGAGAGGTGTCAGGGCTGGGTGTTGGTGGGTGTGAAGCCAGGAGAACAACTTTAGAGAAGGACAAGCAGAGAGATGGAACTTCTCTAATCACAGAAGTCAGCAGACAACAGTCTGCTGGTCACAGCAGCTGGGAACTGCTGTGAAGGATGAGTTCCAGTCGCTGGTTTTGTAGGCAAACATGGAGCAAAGTCCCTGGCTGCCACACTGACTACTGGCCTCATTAGGAATAATCCTACAAAGCTCTACAGTTTGAGCCATGCTCAGGCAAGGAGGGCAGCAGATCCAATGCCAACTCATCTGCACAGGCCACTGATGCCTGCAACAGTAAATTCTCCTGAGTCAGGGAATTTCCTACTACCCTGAGCTCTATGGGAATGGTCAGGGCACGACTGAACACTCCTTACATCCAAGACAAGGTAGCTGTATGCAAGTTGTCTGGTGGGAAAGCCTGGCTTTAACTCCTGATTTTTGTGTTAGGGAATCATGTAGGACAGTGCTGGCTGTGCCAGTGGTTTGACAGTATAAAAAATGACATTCCAGTGTGATCCCAGCTCCCACTGAGCTCTTGGGGGTTTTATGAAGATTCCTCTCTAACAGAGTCCCTTTCTAGTTACTCAAAGGTGGTAGAAAACCAGCATTAGTTACATCAGACGTGCAATTAGGGATTATTCTGGTTTCTTAGCTGCAATGCTCACAAGGTGCAAGCAAGGAGAACCAGCAGCTTTCTCTGGCTCTGGAGCTTTTCCCATTCCTAATGAGACACTGCTGGTATGGGACTGTGAGGCAAGGTGCAGGGGTCTGGAAAGGGATGAGTTTTCCTCTCATCCAGAGGAATTAACTTAATGCACAATGTCTTATCAGTCACTAAGGATTGCCTGGGAGAGGGGCTGGTGGGTCCCATGGTTGGGTGGGAGCAGGACAAAGCTCAACTCTGATGGCAATAGGGTCTCACTGGGGAGTTACAGCAGCACTTGTGTGCTTCCAGCTCAGGCTGGGGTGGACTGTGAGAGGCTGACTTATGAACACTCTGGTCAGGAGTCTGATGAAGATCTCAAAGGAGGTAATAATTTCAATTAAATAGTGAGTTACAATGCACTGGGCTCTTCACTCAGCATATTATTATTAGCAACTGCTTCTCCTGGCAGGTTATTCTGGTAGGTTCCCCCCAGAGAACAGGCCAGCTCACAAAACCTGGCTCTTCTTGTTATTTTTATCCAGGAGCAGCTGACAGTAAAAGTGACAAAATAATTGATGGGGGAAGTGGTCCAGAGCGTGAAAAATCCGGTCGTAAAAGCCGGAGTGTTTGCAATAAAATATCTATACATAAAGGGAGAGGAGGGAGGGGGGATTAGAAGCAGGGCTGGACAGAAAGCAGAGCAACTAGTTGTGAGGACAGAGGAACAAAGTGTAAGTCCAGCTGTCAGGGCTGTAATATCCATTGGCATCTTGGCCTCCTTTTCCTCAAGGGAGCTCATATCCATGCCAGTGTCTACCATGGGGCAGTGGTTGAACCCACAGGGATAATGGGATGCCATGGAATGAAAGAATGGGCTTGGAGCCTTCCAGGGTCATAGGCAGAGCCAGCAAATCCTCTGCTGCTGTCTGTCTGACACAAAGGGTCTTTCTTCTGATGATGAACAGGATTGCTGCAGGGATTTGGGATTGGGAAGAAGGTCTGGGCTGCAGAGCAGGGCAGCAAACTGTGCTGCAGCGTCAGCAAAAGCAAATCAGGAAGAGAAAGCTGGATTAGTTAAATGGATAAAACAAGTGTATTTTGTAAACTGGCCCAGCTTTTTGGTGTTACTCTGAGCCCTTTGCAGAGTGTAAGGCTTGGAAGAAGCTGCTGTTTTCTCCAGTTCTCTTTGGGGACAAGGAATGATCAAGAGCTGGGAGCAGAAGGAGCAGAAGAGATAGCAGCCCAAAGGGAGGTGTTTTTCACATACACCAAAGAGCAAACTTTGGCATAGACAACAACCTCCTGATGAGGTTTCTTTTGGCAGAATTCCTTGGAAATTGATGCTGAAAACAAAACTGAGTGTGAGGACACCTGAGATCTCTCTGTAGTCTTGACCCAGTGCCCTCCTCTTCTATTTCAGAGCTGGGAGGGGGCTCCAAAGCATGCCAAGGAAAGGAGGTGCTCTCAGAGGGCACAGTAGTGCTGCCTTGAGATGTCAAAATGGGAGAGAGAGCTTCCTTAATAACACAGCATTGGACATTAGAGCAGGCACTGGGGAAAATGATAGTGATTCCTGGTATCAAGCAGGGGATTTTCAGTGTTTTGACTTGTGCTCCTGGCCCATGCTGGATTGGAGATGCCTCCATCCAATGGGGACAGGGGAGAAGAGACTAATGAACACCAGAGAGGACCCTGAGGTATATCCAGCCAGAAAAATGTAAAGAAAGGAAGGAAGGAAAGTATTTTTTTCCTTTGGCAGCCCCTTCTGAACTGCAGGATGTTTAACTCTGAAATATGTCTCTGTTACACTCACATGGAGTAGCTTTGGCTGGGTGATGGGAGCATATGGGGGACAGGAGCTGTCTGTGGCATTTCTGTCAGCATTTGGGCTCTGCAGGCTGGTGCAAGTGGCCAGGGGGGTGGGATTCACTAGCCTGGAGACAGAAGGGAAGTTGAAAAGCAGCACAGTAAGGATCATGCCTCTGAAGCTGATGTTTCCCACTTTGCCTCATGTAGCTGTGGTGCTTTAAGGCACCCTCCTGTAGCACTGCCCCGTGGTGTGGGAGGACCAGCTCAAGCTTAGCCTTCCCCATGCACCCAGAGTGATGCTCAGCATCACCTCCAGGCAGACAAGACACCCAGAAGACCTCCTAGACATCAGACTCCTGGCAAAAAAAGGGGTGGTGAGTTCTGGGCATGCAGCAGGCTGTGGTGCACCTCTGAGCCTGCCCCTGGGCCACAGCTCTGCTCTCTGGGTGAGGCTGGTCCATGCCCTGAACCCCCCTGACTCACACAGGGAAAGCCAGTGGCTCAGAGGTGGATGTTGCCTCTCATCCCAAACAGCTTGGCATATGATGTCAGTTTTGTGGGGGATCTGTGCTAATCGAACCAGCAGAGAAAGGTCTGAAATCTGTTTTTCATGGGCTGCCACCATCCCAGGCTGAGTCTGTGTCAACCAGCAGGAACCACAAAACTTGCCAGACAAATTGTTCTTGTTTGGAGGCAACATTTCTCTCTAGTTGTCTCCAGAAACTGAGTCAGCTGGCATAAATCCTTCAGAGCAGGAGATCTCCTCTCTACACAGCATTTTCAGCTGCTGGGCTGCTGGCTAGGGTATCACAAAGGGTGGGAAGTGAGGAAGGCAAAGTTCTGGAGTGTTACGTCAGTGTCTGATACTGATCTGACAGAGCCATCTGTCTTAGGAGAACCTGGGATCAGCTCCTATTATGGATATTTGAAAAGTTTATTTATGGGATGACAGGGAAAGAAACCTCAAGGTGTTTTGAGATGGTGGCAGATCCTGTAAGAAGAGATAAAGCTGTCCTGTGGGAAGGGTTGGGGGCTGCCAAGCAGGTGCCCACTCTGTGCTTAGTGTGCACAGTATCCTTCTGCTGCCAAAAGAGGGTTTCTCCCTTTATTTCTGAGGACTGGCTTTTCTTATCATGGTTCATTTAGAGGACTTGATTTATACCTGTCTCCAGGCTCTCAAAGTCCAAGTGGCTGGTGGATCCCAAGAGGTGCATATTGCTCTTTGCCAAGTGAAGTCCACACTGTATCAAAACCCTCCCAAACCAGCTCTTAGCTGCTCTGGGGCACTTCTCCTAAGAAATCCTCGCCTCCCTGCTGAAGGCAGTCTGAAGGGAGAGAAAAAGGCTGAAGATCAAGGGAGAAGAAAGGAAGATGCATGGCTTGGCACTGGAGAAAGACTCCTTGGCTTACTCTCCTGCATTTGGACAGTGCTGAAGTGCCTGAACTCCATCAGACACCTGCCCGGGCTGTGTGGGCACATGACTTCAGTCAGCGTCCTGTGAACACTCCAGAGATTGAAGGGACATGAGGAAAACTCCAGCAAGTCTCAAGAGCTTTTTCAGGACCCTTTGGAATGCTCTGGGCATGCTGGAAATTGAAATCCTCACAGTCAGGAAAAGACAAGAAGAACTAGATCTCTGGGAAAGGAAAATCTCCGGAGTATCGTGGAAAACCACGCACACAAACTGATTTACAACAGTTGAAAACCTGTTCTCCACATCCTATTGAATATAGAATTATGTCCTTAATCCCCAACTTTTCCTTTCCTATGTCCTCAATCCTCAATTTCTTTTCCTTTCCTTGTAATCCTGGTCAATAAATAACTGCTAAACTCTGCCAGTCCACCTCAGTCTGCTGCCCCTTCAGTGGATCTGAAACACAAATGCCCAGACCAAGGCAGACCCTGCCTTTGCTTTTCAGTATTTTAGGGATTTCCTGATGTAGAAGTCACAGCCAGATCACTGTGCTAAGTTATCCCAATGAAATCCTCCACAATTTTTAACAAATCCTTTGTATTTTCATGCATAGTGTTGGCCTTCATGACCTCCTTTGGTAATGAGTCCCACAAATTAATTGCATGCATTGTGTAGGAGGAAAGATTTCCATTTTCTGGGATCAAACCCTTTGCCTGCCTGACTCTGGATACTGGTTGGGTTCTAATATGATCAGTAGTCAGAAAACATTTTTTTTGTCCAAATTTTGCCGTAACTGGTTCTCAGTTTAAGCAATTCCACCTCAGAAAGCACAAAGCACATCGGGCTTTATTTCCAAAAATCTGTAACCTTCATTCATGATAAAGACTGGCTTTGTCTGCCATCTGAGATAATTTAGGCTGAATGGGAGAAGCTGAGAAATAGTGTCCTAGAAATCAAGACATTTGTGTGGAGGGTTCACAGGAGAATGATGTTTTAATCACTGAAGTTTTTAAGTCTCCAAGTAATTTGTGTTTATTTTAGTCTATCTTTATCCAATGAATAAATAATTGAATGAGGAAGGAAGTCTTTATTAAGGATTCAGCCTCCTTTCCCTGTTCAGTTGAAGAATTTAGAGATTGCAATAAATATGCCTTTGAATCCAGAAAAGACTTTTCAGCAGAACAAGGCAGGCCAACAGTAACACTCCCGGTAAAGGGAAGACATACATATTAAAGTCATCAATCCAAAGACTTTCATGCCTTGTTTCTACATCAGAAAGATTTCTGGGTATAACCTGAAAGCCCAAATACCTTGATAATGAGACACGAGTCTGCCATGAGTGTCTTTTTTGGGTAAATATTAGCAAATTTGTCTGGATCTGACTAGAATGTTTTCTGATTTTTTTTTCCCCCCCATAAAATGCTGATATAATTGAAAATGAAACTTTCCATGGGAACATACCCATTTCAATGAAACATCAGTCAAGAAAAATTTCTCAGGTCTCGGTCTGAATTTGGGGCCAAGACCAGAGAGGCAGGGAGTTTGTGTGCCATTTTATCTGAGCCTGGAGGATGTGGAAATCCCATAGGACAGGGATCACAGTGGTTGAAATCCCTGCTGCTATGAATATCAGCTTTTAGAAAGTGGAGCCACACAGACCTGACAGTGGAGATTCTTTGCAGTGATGATTAACCATGGACTGGGCTCTGTTATCTTGACAGGGCAAGGCTCTGAGTCCAGCTTTGGTGGGTAGCCTTCCAGAGCATGGGATTCTGGAATAACAGGGCTAAATATGGTTTCTCTTGTGGCAGTGGTTGGAAGTTGGGTAGCTGGGTTAGATGAGGCTGGAATAGAAATGTGAACTCTGGTAAGTCACCTGTCTGTGGGCTGGGTGAGCCAAAGTAACCACATCTGTCCCATTCCCTCTGATTTTCTGGGGATAAAAATGATGATTTAACTTCTTTTCTTAGAAGTTCTGAGAATAAGGAAGTCATGGTATTACCCACTCAGTTGAATAGAGAGGAGTGACAACTCTGTTTATATATATCTCTCAGCTGCCTTTGTCCTGGTCTCTGTTCATCCTTCGTCTCTCTTCTCTGAGCTCTTCCCATGTTCAGATGTTGCTTATCCTGTCATGCAGGGGATTGACACCACCTGCAAACACATCTGCCTGACTGAGAGATCAGCTGGGACATGGCTGAATTCCTTGAGAACTTCCAGAAGAGAAAGGTGGATGAATTCCCAGTCAGCTCTGTCACCAATTTATGTAGCTTGGATTCATAGCTGCTAAATAATGACTGATCAGGGTTTGTTTGACAGCTGTGGTCTAAAGCTTTGCACATGTTAATGTTAGGACATATTTTGGTTCTGATGCAGAATTCCCCTGGGATCAGGCTGTGCTTACAGGGGCAAGTGGGGGATGGAAATTTTTACTGCCTGTGACCTGGGTTTTTAAACCACGACAGTGTAGAGCAGGTAGTTATTATTGCAGCTGCAATGGCAAATGTCATGTCCCAGTGAGGCCAGACTGGTTTCCTCAACCCTGCCACCTTCTCCCTGCTTCCCCGCAGAACCTTCCTTCACCTCTGCACAGAAGGGACGTCAGGCTCCCATCTGAACAGGTAAATCACATTCACAGTCTTGTTCAGGGAGAAATAATCCGTAAAAAATGCTGGAGAGAGATGGGCCAGGATGGGAAGTTGTATCTTTCAACCAACTTTCATCCTGTGCATCCCCAGTGTGATAATGGGGATAACTCACTGGCTGCTGCTTTTCACCAGCATGTCAGAGGTCTATGCAGAAACAGCTCAGTTTTCCCAGAGAATGTCTTGACAGGTCTGTTTTGTGTCCAGCTTGGCTCATCATGCTGTTTTGTGTCCATGCAGGTGTTTCTCTGTGCAGCCCACAGCCCTACTCCTGCTGCATCCCAAACCAAGCCAAAGTATTGGCAGGAGATGAGTTACAGAGCTTGTGGTAGGGGCTCTGCCTCCCACCCTTTGGGTTGCAGGGCTGTGATCCCACCTGCACAGAGATAAGATGGCACGGGCAGGATCTGTCCTGTCACCCTGCCAGCACTTCCCATCCAAGAATGAGCCTTGTAAATCCAATTGCTCTTTACTGAGCAGCTCCCTGACAGAATCTGGGAGCACAGGCAGCATACATCAGGGTGCTGAAAATGCTCCTGGCCAGGCACATTGCAGGCAGGGATGGCTGCAATCACCTCTGAGAGTAAGCCCTTGGGAGCTGCTGGAGGGGAGCCCCAAAAAACTCAGAGACTACAAAATCTGCTTAACATCACTGCAAAGTCGGTACTGCAGCATGACCAATGATCAGAGATGTGCATTTATCAGGGTTCTTTGCAAGCTGGTTTTAACCCACTGAGGTGGGAATACTACGTCTCTATATGAAGTCAGGGTGATTGTGGCCTGACAAGAACCCAAGGAGCATTTGGACAACTCTCTCAGGCACATGGTGGGATTATTGGGGCTGTCATCTGCAGGGCCAGGAGCTGGATTTGATGATCCTTGTGCGTCCCTTTCCAACTCAGGACATTCTATGATTCTGATTCTACTGGCGGCCAGCGGACAGGACGTGATGGCTCGTGCTGCTCAGCCCTGACCTTGCTCTTGACAGCTTCCATTCCCTCTGCTCTGACCCCTTATATCCAGCCATGCTTTAATCCCTGGAAATATTTCCTTGTCCTGAGCACAGTGAAGGTTGTTTTCTCTCCTGTCTGTTCCACACAGGATGATGGCAAAATACAGCAGTGAATTCCTGTGGAAGCACACCTAAACAGGAAACACTGCAGTGGGACACCTGCCTGGCTCGGGGATTAACAACCATTAACACACAAAAAACCCCAAACCCAAACAATCCAGGGGTGGCTCGGAGTTTGCCTTCTCAGAGATGAAGCTGGAAACGGGCTGGCGTCGCCACCTGGTGCAAGTTCCCAGAATTAACCGAGCAGCTCCAGCATGGAAATACCTGCCTGGGATTGAAAAACTAACCAGAACAACGGTGGGGTTGCTGGTCCCAGACCGGCACTGCTGGACTGAACGGCTCAAGGAGAGATGACCTTCATCCTCAGCATTTTCATCCTGATTCTCCCGTCAGAAATATTTAGTGCATCAAAGAGCAAGTTGATGAGAGCTGGGATAGAGGAAAGAAAGAAAAGTAATGGGCAGTGGAGGCTGGACCCCTGTTTTTCCTAAGGAACATCTGAGTCTATAGGGTGGCTAAGTGTTTTCTAACTTATCTTTAAGATAGATGATCTTTTCTATTTAAGATGGAGATCTGAGATCACACCAAAAAATACAGTTTTATTTTCTAGACGTGGGGGCAAATAACTACAGGAGTTGCTCTGTAATATAACTCAGTAGCCAAATAGCCAAATTTTTATTTTACTCAGTCACAGTGTTTTCCTCTGCTTCCTTTCTGTCTAAGGAGAAAGCAAAACTGTGTTCACAGGCACAACCAGCACAGCTCAGCTGAAATGAGGATCTGGGGCTCTGTGTGTGTCATGGCACAAAGTTAAAAGCAAATGTTTGGCACTAACCTTTTTCAAATGAAGATATTTTATTTGAGTTTTCTGGGAAGAAAAATGAACAAAAATTCGGAATTATTTGAGCAAAACCACAGCTTTTTTCTCACAGCAAAACTTGATTTTGCAAAACTTGCCTTTCCTGCTGAGCAATTGTTCCTGCAGACAATTCCTACAGCCCTTTCAGAAAGGCAGGGGATCACCAGCTGGCATCTTCTGGACTGTATGCAATCAAATAGTTCAAACCAATTAGGCAATTATTGGGTGTTACTAAACTGGAGTTAATTTCAACCAATTGGAAACAGCTGAGGAATTTGGCATTAAAAAAAAAAAAAAAAAAAAAAAAAAAAAAAAAAAAAAAAAAAAAAAAAAAAAAAAGATTTTCCCAAAACAATCCNAGGATTTCCCAAACCAGGTACTTCCCTCTCTGCATTCCCTTTCAGAAAACTTCCCTGTGATGTTGGCCTTGGGCTTGTGACAGTGAAAGGACATCATCAAAGGACATCATCCCCCAATCCTGCAGGGGATCACAGAGGTGCCTGACTTCATCACAGAATGAGGCAGAAGAGCCTGTCCTGAATCCTCTCTGGAAGGGTGGATCAGTTGTCCAGATTGCTCCAGCAGGGATGCAAAACCAGCCAGATTATTTGGGGAGTAGATTGAGATCCTAATCATGGGCATCTAAATATTGCTCTAAGAATAATTCCCTTTAAAACATTCCCTTCCCTCATGTGACATTATTTCCTAACAGGAGCTGGAGCAATAAAAAGTAGAAATGAGACTTGGAAATGGGGCTCTCCCTAACTTTACCGTGCAAGGCACTAAATGACATAAGTTTTCTCCAAGTTTCTGGGGGTTTGCAGAGAATTATGAAGTTGCCTAAACATCTAGTACTGTTCAAAATACTCCAGGATACCCTACAGATATTTATGGAAGGTCACTAAACCCTTATTAAGACACCCATATCCTCTTGTGGCAGCTGGAGGTTGATGGGAACACCCCATTTGGTCTGAAAAACCTGTGTTAGGACACTAAATCATGCCCTTTGCATAAAGTAAAGCCCATGTAGACAATTTCATAGCAAGTCCTAGGATATCCTGAGTGGAAGGGACCTAAAAGGATCCTTGAGTCCAACTCGTGGCCCTTCACAGGACAGTCCCAACAATCACACCATGAACCCCCAGTCAAACCCTCTGTACAGTCCTGGACAGCTCATGTTGTGCTGGACTTTGTCTGGACTCTGGGAAAGTGCTGAGTTGTTCTGGTGGGACTGGAGAAGAAAGCATCCAAAAAGAAGTTCTGGGTTTGTGCCTGATCACTGTAAGGAGTGACCTGAAATGCAGGGAGGTTGAACTGGAGCAGCACATGGCTGTTTCCCAGCACTTATTTTGCCCAGGGTCTTCAAATGACCATGTGAACAAACCCTAGGAGATCTCAAAGATCCTCATCTTCCTTCTGATCAGCTGAGAAGTAATGGCTGAGATTTATTTGAACTGAAGTTCTCAGTGGCAGATGTTGGTGACCCTCTGTACTGAATATCCTTTCAGGAAAAAAAAAAACCCCAATCCTGTTGGATTCAGTAGTCTGGTCTTGAGCAGGGTCCTTCACCATTCTATATACAATGGGTGGAAAAATGTCTGTTGAATGCAGTGGCATGGATTTGAAGGGTTGTAAAGAGGGATTTTTGACTAGAGCATACAGAGAGAGTACAAGGGGAGTAGCTTTAGGCTGAAGGAGGGTAGATTTAGACTAAGTATGAGGGAGAAATTCTTCCATGTGAGGATGGTGAGGCACTGGAATTTGTTGTCTCAAGAAACTGTGGATATCTTATCCCTGGAAGTGCTCAAGGCAAGGTTGGATGGGGCTTGGAGCAACCTGGGATAGTGGAAGGTGTCCTGGTCCATGGCAGAAGGGTTTGAACAAGATGATCTTTCACGTTTCCCAACACAAAATATTCAGTGATTCCATGGAGGATTTGATCAAGTCAATATGTGACTGAAGACAGAAACCTGTGTCTAGTCCCAGTGTGTTAATTTTCAAGGGGGAGTCACTAGGGAAAAAGCCATGAAGGTTCATAGTGAAACAGGCCACTAAATATATTCCAGCACAAAGCTGACAACAGCTAGGGCCACATGTGATCTGCCTCTGGAATCCTAGCAGGGTTGATTTATCTTGGTGTTAGGCCTAATACACTTAGAAGCCCTTTATAAATAACCCAGGACCTTTTGCACTTGCTGTTTTACAGACTTGCTTTGTTTATTTGACTGGTTGAGCTGGGCCTGTAATTTTTAATGAAAATAAACTCCTTGTCAAGGACCTTTTCCTTTTGGAACCTTCCAAAGGACACATAGAGCAATTCTGTGCTTCTTCCCTGCTTCCCAGCAGTCCCATTAATTTTTATCTCTTTGGCTTATGAAAGGCAAGGCTTCGGGAAAGGTTAAATGAGCCCCCATGGGTTGTGTTTCTTCAGGTCTTCAAAGTAGAATCATAAAAATCACAGAATCACAGAAAGGTTTGGGTTGGAAGGGACCTTAAAGACCATCTGGTTCCCTGCCACGGGCAGAGGCACCTTCCACTATCCCAGGTTGCTCCAAGCCACATCCAGCCTGGCCTTGAACACTTCCAGGGACGGGACAGCCACAGCTTCTCTGAGCAAGAGGTCTTCTAATTCTGGGTTTAGGTTTTCTGAGGGGTAGGCACGCAACATGCAAGCAGAGCTCAAGGTCACCCCGAAGGATCAAGAGGAATCTACAGAGGAGGGTGTGTGAGAGGCAGAAAGGTGACCTGGGTCATGGTTTGAAAAGGGGATAGGAGGGTAAATCCCATCTGTTCCTTTTCCTAATATCCAACCTAAACCTCCCCTGACACAGCTCCAGTCACCCCTTGGGTCGTGTCACTGATCACCAGAAGGAAGAAATCAGCTGGTAGGAGGAACTGTATTTGCTACTTCTTCTTTTATCACTCTTTTTTTCTCTTCTGTTTTTTCTCTTCTGCCCTCTGAACTTCAGGTATTCTTCATCTGGGATGAGCTGGTTCATTTTTTGCTATACAGCTGTTTTCCCCCTGTACTTTGCTTATCGCTGGCACCAGCATTTTTCTGCTAACAGATCCCTGGTATCAGCAGAGGGAGTGCAAGAGCAAGGAAACGAGAAATGCACACACTGAATGTGTGCGGGTTTGCTCTGAGGTGCTCCGTGAGCCTGGCTCAGGGATGAATGAGAGAAGAAACCAGAGAAGAAACTCTCCTGGCCACCTGCTGATTGAGTCCTTCTGCATTTTCACACAAAAAAGGGACATCAGACGTTCTCAGTAGTCTTTATTCTCCTGGTGGATATGAGAAAATCTAATTACATTACAGCAGCAGCACAAAAAAGCAAATCAAGTAAGCGTCATCTTAGGATCCAGGTTAAAAGATTTTCATACAGGTAATTTAGAAATCAACAACATTCACACACAAACCCACATAGAAAAAAAATGTAGAAACTTGTGAAAATCACCTAGTCAGCTACTATTTCACCATTTGAAAGAGAACAAAGGGGATGAAGTGCTTTGTGCTAGTCAGCAACATGACTCGGTGACCCTTGGTTTGGCAATGACAAATGTTGTCTTTGTTATCCAGAAAATCCAAGGTCCTCACATCTAGCACGTTGCACAAGGTTGCATTTAAGTGCCACTGAGGCCAAGGAGATTGGAGCACACAGCTGAGAGTGCTCTGCTGAACCACAGCCCCAGCCTGTAAATATTTGTTAACTAAGCCCAAGAACACAGGGAACACAAATCTTATGGATCCAATGGTGTAGCTGGTGTAGCAGTCAAGGCACTCAACCCTTTCCCTCATTTAACAAAAACAGAAAAAAATGAAAAGTACTTAACTATTCAAATATCTGCCCTTCATTAATCTTTTCCTAGTAATTATTAGCCCAATAAAGAACAGATCATGTGGCTACCTACAAGCACATTATTGCCCATTCCTTTTGCTTTGGAAAAAAACCAGAGAAAATCTCCCCAAAGCATTTAAACTGTGTAATTAAGATAAAGCCCAAAAATATCAAAGGCCTTCTCTCACATCTATCTGCCTCACCATGTGATGGGACCATTTTTCAGTGTCAACTCCCAAAATAATGGCACAACAGTGATGAGTACAAATGACCTAAAGGAGAAAAAAAAACCCTGAGACAACACTCACAAGGTATCACAGGAGTTTCAGCTCCCCTTACCCAGTTTGGTGGAGGCACCATGAACATCCAGCCCCACCTGTAAGCTGAAAGGGTTGCTAGATATTTTGGTGAATTTTGAGCACACCCAGCCTATGCTGTGTCTGATCCCAGGCTGGAGAAGCTGTTTTCTGTACATTACTACTGAGAAATGCCCACCAGGAGACAGCTCCTACCTCCCCAGCCTTTGCCCTCCTGAGGAATACTTTAACTGGGCACACTGAATGTCCAAGGTGAGGTGTGTGGCTTTAGTAAAAGTAAGGTGTTCTCAAGATGCTGTAGTTCTTCTCTTGGAAAACTTTTGGAAGAGCACTCTCCCTGGTGCACCCTCCCAGGACCACTGCTCTGGAGACTGTTTGGCTTCTTAAAAGCCAGGATCCAGGAGCAATTTCTTGGGCTGGCCCTGACAGAGTTCATTCAAGAAGGGTTGGGTCCAGCTGCTCCAAGATTGATATTTCATGAACAAACTCCTGTAATGATTGTGACAGAAACATCCCTTGCTATGCACAAGGTCTGCCCACCAGCCCTAGGGAATCTGCTGCCCTCCAGGCTGCAAAAGACCCTTCTGCAGAGCAGAGCCCAGGGAGGAGCAGACCCACACCTACCCTCGTGCATGGCACTGTCTGAAACAATGACATCCTGGGGCTGGTTTTCTGGCATCAGTAGGTTTTCCAGCACCAGTTTGCTGTGAGTGGCTGCAATTCTCTCAGAGCCTGGAGCAGCAGGGGAGAAACACTAAAGAGAATCCATTGCAAACCTGCTGTGGGTACTACAGCAGAAAGCTGAGAGCTCTGGAGTGTCAGGGGCTGGAAAAGGCCTTGGCCATCCAGATGGGAGCCTGTGGAGAGCTCTTGGTTTCATTTTTATACGTGTCTTCCTTCTCTTGTGTGCCAGAGCTGTGCTGCTGGGAGGTTTGATTAACCACACTGGGGGCATCCACCTGAGGCAGGAAGGCAGGAGATGTGGAGGAGCCTTATGACATTGGAGTGTCCAGGTGGCCAGCCACGGCCCATCCCTGACATCCTCAAGCCACGCGAATTGTTATTCCCACTCTGGGGACCAGACCTGTTTTACCACTCTCAGGTTTCCTGGCAGCACAGAGTGGTGGAGGTTATCAACAATGATTGTTTGATGTGTTTAATTGGCCTGCAGTTAATTATGTAATACTTCTTTATAAAGAAACTCATGAAAGAGAGCTGCCAGCATGGCTGATGCACTTGTCATTGACACGGCCTGCCTGGGGGATGGCCAGCTTGGCCTTGTTCAAGTGTTTTAGGCTTGGCTCAGGAATAGTCCACTCCAGCTGGAGTTACAAAGACCTGCTCCCAGGTGTTCTCTTTTGTTTTTTTAGTCTGTTTTATTCTATTTAGCCTTTTTTTTTCTCCCCTGCTGTTTTCTGCAGGCTGGAAAGGAGAAGTGAGTTTGCCTTGTCATGAATTACATCCCTTCTGCCTCCTTCTCTCCTCTAATACCACAGGGTTTGCCTTAGGACCCTTCCCTGGCTGTCCCGTGTGAGGAAGCCCAGGGTGTGACTGTGCTGCAGAGCTCCTGGAGAGGTCACTGATACCCCACATGTGGCTGGGCCAGTGCTGGGCTGGGCTGAGAGCAGCTGGGCCTGCCCTCTCCTACCCCAGGTGCATGTCCCAGGCAACCCCACTGTTCCACTGCCCACCACAGCCAAGTGAAACTGTGCTCCAAGAGGGAGTCAGTGGCTGTTTGAGGCTGCACCTCAAGCCTCTAGCCTTCTCTGTCTAGGCATCCATGCCCTCATCTGCTGCCTCATCCTCCAACCCATGGTGGTGTTTTCCTCCCCAGACTGGTGGCAGGGTCTGAGAGGCCTCCAGAAGGAACTAGGTGTTCCCAAATGTAACTGAGCATCATCATGAAGCCACATCCTACAGCTCCTCCTTCCCAATCCAGCATGTATCCCACCCTGACTTTACCCCAAATCCAAGAGGATGTAGAAGCTTCCATCTTCCTCGATCGTCTCTCTCTTTATTACAGATGAGTCTGGTGCAATGGGAAATGCACCATAAACCAAAGGACAACTCTACAAGGCTGTGCAGAAACTCCACAGTGAGGTGCCTCCTTTCTTTTCAGGGGTCAGAGCTGAGAAATGGTCCTGAGCCATTTTTTTTCCTCTGAAGGGGATGAATCCACAGCTTGTCCACCCTGGACAGCAAGCTCAATGGGCTCAGAGCAGTTTGTGTAGGTCTGCAGAGAGGACATTGTTCTCCATCACCCCTGGGGCTGGCAGTCCCCAAAAACATGACAGGCCAGTGAAGGTTTATGGTCTCCCAAAGTGCCAGTGACAGAGGGGGGTTGCAAGACCCCAGGGAAGGCTGAGCAAACCCAGCAGGGATGCTCTTGGCACAGCAAAAAGTTTTGACACCACAGCCCAGCTTTTCCCTTGTTTTCCTAAAGGAATAAGATTTATGTGATTAATGCAGGCAGTTTCAACCCAAATGATGCTGAGTAGAAGAGCCCTCAAGGAGATTTTTTTCTCTCCAGATTTGCAGGGGAAAAGCAGCCCCTGTCCTTGGGATGGTGGCACTGAGAAGCCTCTCCCTGTGCTTGGATGGAGGATGGAGAATCACTGGTGCAAAAATGGGCTAAGCTGTGCCTCTACACCTTGGAGGATGTGTCTGGGGACCATGGTGCCATCCAGAGGGACCTGGACAAGCTCAAGAAATGAGCCATGGGCATCTCATGAGGTTCAACAAAGCCAAGTGCTGGTGCTGCACCTGGGTCGGGGCAATGCCTTTTATCAATGCAGGCACAAGACAGACATGGACCCATTGAATTGGGTCTACAGGAGGGCCATGAAAAAGATCAGAAGGCTGGAGCATCTTTGCTCTGGAGGTAACCTAGGACAGCTGAGGCTGTTCAGCCTGGAGATGAGAAAGTTCCAGGGTGACCTTTTCAGTGCCTAAAAGGGGCATATCAGACAGATGAGAACAGACTTTTCAGCAGGGTCTGTAGTGATGGTTCAAGGGGCAATGGTTTTAAACTGAAAGATGGTCAATGTAGATTCAGTATTAGAAAGAATTTTTTTTACAGTGACAGTGGTAAAACACCAGCACAGGTTGCCCAGAGAGTTGGTGGATGCCCCATTCTTGGAAACATTCAAGACCAGTTTGGATGAGGCTGTGATCAACCTGGTTTTGTGGGGTCTGGACTAGATGATCTTTTAAGGTCCCTTCCAACACAAACCATTTTGTGATTCAGTGATCCATGGAAGCCTCTCTACCACCTGCCTCTACCCAGCCTCCATGCAGGCATCCTCATCCATGGCACACTGGCTTTTAAAGCCTCTCCCTCTCTCCTGTGCCAGGCTGGATCAAGGATCAAGGCTTGTGGAGGGGTGGATGCTGGGCACCACCTCTGTTCACAGCAGAACACTGACTTCCATAAATCCTGTTTGCAGCTGCAACACCCTGTTTTTCAAGAGGGGACAGTGACATTGGAGTAAACCGTGAGACCAGGTGGTTTTTCAGCCAAGCTGTCTCTCAAACCGAAGTGGTGTTCCAGGCCAGCTGGAACTGCAAGTCTGTGCTGGACAACGTGGCTGAACCCCTCCATGGTGTAACAGGGGAGACCTCTCATGGCATCTCCTTTCACTTTCAGCAGGACAAGGAGGCCGGGACAACCTCTGCTTCCCAACAGCAGGACACAAAGGAAATGCTCCATTCATTGGGGTTCATTCCCCATCTGGGGGCAATGGCTTACAGCCATCAGGAGATGATGGTACCAGGCAAGCCTGGCCATATGTGATGGGAGGAGGAGAATTGAAAGGGTAGGACGCTTGGATTCATCCCGCTGGGCTGTCATCTCCCCCCGGATTTATCACGCAGTGCTAATGAGAGGCAGCCGGCGCTGTGTGATGTGGACAAGCCCCGGCTCCGCGCTCGCAGGCAGGGAGGGCAGGGATTGCCACGTCCTGGCAAAGGGCTCTTGGATGCTCCAGCTCAGCTCGTGTCCTCAGGAGCTCTCGGGATGAGCCGGGGGGTGGTGGGGAAATGTGAAGGGCAGCAAAAGCGAGATGGGCTCTGCTGGGGCAAGCACAGCTCTGAGCCAAGCATTTCCTCTGGCAGCCGGCACCAGGCATTCACTGGGGGATTATCTTTTCTTCTTCTTTTTTTTNGAATCTGCCCCACAACCATTTGGATTTTTTTTTTTTTTTTTTCTTCCTGAAGTGTCTTGTATGGGCCCTGGAGGGGAGAAGGTTATTTAAACCTGACGTGTCCCCTCTGGTCCTTCTAATATTGCCAACCCCGCAAGGCGGCGGATGCTTTTCCACCTTTGCTCACTGTTCATCTGCCAGGAGCTGCGGATCCCACCCTGCACTGAGCCAATCCCCAGGCCCTCCTTGGATGGAGGAAGAGGAAGCCGCCCACACCGCCCCGAGAATCCCCCCATTGTCTTCCTCACTCCTGGGAAGCCCCAGTGACACAGCCAGGGCTGGGACTGAGCCTCAGCAGGGAGGGCAGGAATCTCGGACAGGATGCAAGGAGCGGGAAGGACCCGCAGCGCGGGTTTGGTTTGGCAGCCCCGTTCAGACAATAAAAGGTCAGGCTGCAGAGAAGCGCTTTTTTAATTTTTATTTTTTAATTTTTTTTCCCCCTGGCTTTTGTTCAAGGCTGTGTCCTTAAGGACGGGGATTCTCTACGCCGGTGGCAGGCTGAGAGCACGGGTGGGCGGCTGGGGCTTTGTCTGGCGGGGGTTTTAGTGTGCAAATGATTTTGCTGGAGCACAGGCTGCGAGAGGAGGAGGCTGGGCTGGGTGTGAGCTGAGGGCGAGGAGGTGAAACTCTGCACCAGGATTTGGTTTGGTGCAATATCTGAAGTATCTTCTTTTTCACACTGAAGTTTTAAAGGTTTCCAGGCGACCCAGAAGATCAGGAATTGAAGCACATGCTATGGAGGAAACTGCACGTGTGGAATAAAATGAGGGCAAACAGCCCCAAGCACAGCCTGAGATGAGGCAGCGGAGGGTCTGTGTGGAAATGGTCACAAAGGGTTTGACAGTGTGCTTCAGTGCTCTCAGCAGATCAGCTGCTTCACCTTTGATTTTGGGTAGAATTTGACATTTTTGAAAGGGTGCTGATGCTTCCTAATCTTTTTGGGGCAGGTACAGTTTCCTAAAGCTGTGTATCCTAAAGGTGTGCACCCTCCATTGAATCACCATCCCTGCAAGTGTTCAAAAGACACTTAGATGTGGCCCTTGGGGACATGGTTTAGTGGTGAACACAGTGGTGCTGGGTTAATGGTTGGGCTCAGTGATCTTAGAGGTTTTTTCCAACCTTAATAATTCTACGACTCTATAATTACACCCAGCCTGATCCCTGCTGTCCCACAGCTGAAGGGTCAAAGACCACAGGACTGTGCTGTCATACACAAAGAGGTTTGCAGGGCCACTGTGGCTGTGCCCCTCCTCCGGCTCAGGGAGGTGAGTTCAGGTCTCACCTGGTGTGTCCTGCCAGGCTCCCCACAACCATCTCCTCTCCTTTGCCACTGTGCAAAGAGACACAATGAACCCTCATGAGTTTAGAGGCTGCCATGATATCTGTCTTCTATCTGACTTTCACACAAACTTCAGGACAAAGTAAGGAAAGTGGTGTTTGGATATAGAACTGCTGCCTCAGGCTCAACCCAAGCAAGCCTGGAGCTCAGATCCTTGTAAGATGCAAAGGCCTTGATGCTTGGGCCAACATCTTCTCCTGGTCTCTGGTACCAGTCCTAACGTGGTGCTAAGCCTCAGGAGCCTGCTGAGCAAAACTGCCTTTGTGGGCCAGACGTGTCTAGGGGTGATGTCAGGCTAGTAATAACAACAGGCTGATTGTTAATAAAAACAGTCTGATCTAGAATCTGATTCACGAAAGCATAAATAACAGAAATATAAAAAATGCCAGTCAATGTGGTTTTTTGGAACAGGGGTCTTGTTGTGCCAGCTTGATGTCATTATTTTAGATCATAAGGTTGGCCCATAAACATAACTGGGTATGCAACATGCTTGTAAACTATTAGATTTGTACAGTGTGGTGTTTCAGTGGGGAGAAAAGCACCACACATCAGTAGAGCACATATTAAATGAGCTAAGAGTTGGCTGTCTGACAGATCTCAAAAAGCAGTGATCAGTGGGCAATCACCAGGGCCTGGATCTGTTTCTTCAGTGGAAAATCCTTGGCCCAAAGCTGTGCAGCCTTTTCCTTCAGTGAGCTGGAAATAAATGTGAAATTGCTCCTGAAGAAGCTGTGGGAGGAGAAAAATGGGGTGGACAAGGACAAACACACAGAGGGATTGGTCAGTCCCTCTTAGTATGAAACCATTTCACAGAATCATAGAATAATTAAGCCTGGAAAAAACCTCTAAGTGTACCAAGCCCAACCATTAACCCAGAACCACCATGTTCACCACCAAACTGTGTCCCCACGTGCCACATCTATATGCTTTTTAAATACCTCTAGGGATGGTGACTCCTTAGTTTACTTGGCTGGCCTGTTCCAGTGATTGATCACCCTTTCTGAAAATAAATTTTTCCTGATACCCAATCAAAACCTCCCCAGGTACAACCTGAGGCCATTTCTTCTTGTCCTGCCATTTGTGACTTGGGAGAAGAAACCAACCCCCACCTGGCTCCAACCTCCTCCTTTCCTTCCTCAGCCTCAGCTCCCTCAGCCACTCCTCATCAGAGTTGTTCTCCAGACACTCCCTCAGCTCCGCTGCCCTTTTCTGGACATGCTTTGGCACCTGCATTTCCAAGCAGACTTCAGTCCATCCAGCTGGAAAGGACCCCAATGGTGGATTGAGGGATCAAAATGTGAGGGACTTTTCAGGGCATGATGGATCACTTGGCAACAGCTGATGGAGCCAGAGACATCTCTTTGCAGGTCTTTGAGTGTGGTAAATCTGCATCTCATGATAGAAACACTCTCAAGAGAAAACAAGACAGGTTGAGTTATGGATGCATGTAGGGAAGTGATTTAACTGCTTTAGATGAGTCTGAAATCCACATCTGATGAGTTGTGGATGTTGAAATCCTCTGACAAGCTTCTCCATCCCTGGAAGTGTTCAAGGCTAGGTTGGACTGGGCTTAGAACAACCTGGGATAGTGGAAGGTGTCCCTGCCCATGGCAGGGAGTTAGAATTGGATGATCTTTGAGACCCCTTCCAACTCAAATCATTGTGTGATCCCAGGATTGATGAAACTGAGTACAGTCACACTTTAGAGAGGATACTGAGCTGTCTGTGGGGGGAGCAGGCAGCCTGGACATAATTCCCTCTGCAGCCATGGACATTTTAACCATAACAGACGGAGGTGGAGGAGACAGGTGCAGTGTCAGGAGAAGTTACATGCCCCAAGGGGAGTATCTCTCTGGAATCTCCTTCAGTGACCCAGTTTTGCACCCTTATGAGCTATAAGATATCCTTTCTTCTCTGGGATCTTCATAGGACTACAGGATGATTCCAGCTGGAAGGAGGTCTCCTGCTCAGGGCAGTTAGGGGGGGTCAGCCCAGTTCCTTCCAGCTTTACCCCAAAATATTCCCAGAATGGAGACTGGATAGAAGAAATTGAGGAACTGAAAGAGAAGGACTAGACTTCTCTTCCCAGATGTGTCACTTGGCTGCAGCTGGGGTAGTGACAGTCGTGCCTCTGCGTTACCCAGCTGTGTCGTCTCACTCACCCTGGCAGATTTGCAACACAGACAGAGGCAGAAGATGGTATTTGACAGCTCCAGGTGAGTTTTCATGATAAGCCCTTTATCACAGCCCTTGTTTTGAGTGCTGAGCACCCACCCATGAAAACAGAGTCCCTTGAACTGGGCCCCCCAAAACCAGCCTGGCCGTCCTTGCCTGTCACCCACGGCTGCCTGAGCGCTGCAAAACAAGGCGGCGTTGTTTGCTTTAAAGATCAAAGCTCATTTAAATGCGTTGCTTCTCCCTGTCTCCACCTGATATCCAGACAAGATGCCCTGGCTTAGGTGAGTCAGCCCCTGGCTGAAGTCAGCCGCAGTTATCTCTGCGAGGCGGAGGCAGCTCTTGCGTCGTCCCTCTGCCAGCGCCAGGTCTCTCTAATCACCTCCGCCCCCGGTCCTTGGACCGAGCCCCGGCTTGGCCGTGACACGTCCCTGGAGGCTGCCCGGGTGCTGTGGGAGAGCAGCGCTGCCTCCTCTGCTCTGCGAGCCCCAAGGGAGATGTTGCAACAGAAACCAGCACCTGCAGCCAGGGAAGGGCATTTTTCACAGCCACTGCTTCTGCACGGAGCTCCCCGGCTGCGTGCGGCACATTCAGATCTCCAGTGGGATGCGGAAGAGGCTGTCAGTTGAGTTTTTTCCTTTTTTTTNCAGGTGGCTGTTTGGCAGTCACGCTTTTCTCCTCAGCTGCTGACGCCGACAGCGAGTGACTCAGCCCTTTCCAAGCTCCCTCCAAGCCTCTTCTCCTGCTGCCACTCAAATGTTCTTTCTCTCCGATGGTTAAAACAAATTCTGCCTCGAGGTCCTGCCCAGCGAGCGGCTCAGACAGGGCAGCACGGCTCCTTGCCGTGGCCATGGCATGGAGCAAGGATTTGCAGGATTTCCCTTTCTGAACCGCGGGGGTTGTTGTGTGAGCCTGGGCAAAGAGTTTCTCCTTCCCCTCCTTGTTCTGTTTCCCAGGGAAAGCTCCCAGGGCAAAACCCACCCCTGGTGATCCGCATTCCTGTACCTTTGCCAAGCAGTGCCTAATTCCCCACTTGACTTTTCAGCTATATTTATTGCAAACATTATAATTTTCTTTCCAACCCAAGAGCTGCCCTACATTTTCATCCCTACGAGCATGGGAGTTTCCAGATACTGCAGTGCAAGCAGGGCAGCACCTCCCACCTTCCAGTACCATGTACCCAGACCCATGGGGTCTGCCAGGTCCTGGGGGGGAGGTGAGACCTTTGCCCCTGCACAGCTGATGGTTCAAGACTCCCTGGGCACAGAGGGAAGTGGGGAGACCCTTTCAGGCAGCAGGATGTCCTCAGGTAGAGGTGTTGCAAAAGGGCTGATCCCAAGCAGGTGGATGGGATCAGTGATGGGAGCTGTGCTGTGCCCGGGAAGAGCCAGTGTTAGCCATGGCAGCCAGCAGCAGTCCAAAATAATCAAAGAAAGGTTTCATCATGGTTCAGAATGTACCAAGGCAGCCCTCAGAAAACATTTTTTAATCCAGTCTTATGGACTGTGGCTGGTCTAGACTTTACTGAAGACCCTGCAACTTTTGCCTCCTTGCTCTGTGGAGACCTGGCTTGCTGAGGTGGGTTAGGAACATGGACAGGGAAAGCTGTGAGCCATGGGTCATCTGCCAAGGCTTTGGGATCTCCAGTATGGATGTGTCTGTGTGAGCTGAGAGTTCTAGGGGTCCCTCTGTGGTTGGGGAGTTCTGAAAGGAGTATCCATGACAGCGTGAGATCAGTCTCTCCTGAATCTATGGTGTTGTCCCTTGGTCTGATTATTGGAAAGGCAGTCAGGGATGTGGATGTCCACCTTGAGGTGGGGGGAGATCTCACTGATTTTGTTGTTGGCAGGACTGAATGCACTGCAACATGGGGCTGTGATGGGCTTGCAGCTACCAACATCCTCTGCTGAGAATGGTTTAAAGCACTGTGGACTATGGCACCAGCTGGGAAGAGATCAAAAAATCATAGAATAGAATCATAGAGTGGTTTGAGTTGGAAGGGATCTTACAGATCATCTAGTTCTACCCCTGCTTCCACCATGGGTAGGGACACCTTCCACCACACCAGGTTTATCCAAACCCCATCCAACCTGGCCTTGAACACTTCCAGGGATGGGACGTCCACAACTTTTCTGGGCCAATCCCTGTGAGTGGCCAACTTAGCCTTTTCCAGAACCCCCCAATTTAATGAAATTTCATAATACTCCTCTTAGGGAGGGCAGGGACTTGTGCATGGAGTGGCAGCAGCCTAACACAGAGAGAGTTGGGATCTGGCCTGCAAAGGGGTGCACGTTTTTGGGTGACTGAGAGCAAGGAGGAATGCAGCAGGTAGGAGACAGCATGTACAGGCAGGAGTGTGGGTGGGTGTTCTTCCAGCACACACGCCGTGTTCAGCAGTACCCCTGGCCCTCCTGCTTGAGAGGAGAGGCAGCAATTACGCTGATTGAAGGCCCAGTTGCTTCTTGCACAAGGAGGAGGCAGTGCCCCTTGCAGCTGCGGTTCAAAGCCTGCAGGAGATAAGGATCTGCCGTGCTGAGCACTTGGGAAGTGCTGGGGGAATCCAAGGACAGCTCTGGCCATGCCACTCTGCTTCACCTCTACCTTCTTCCCAGCTGGCATCTGGCTTAAAAGCCTTCCTGAGCCTAAAGCAGCACAAGAAGAATTTCCTCCCCACTTTTCCATGCAACCCCATGTAATTACTTGGGAGCTCACACAATTTTGTGTCAGCTTTCCTTCTTACCAGCCTGTTTGCGCAAACTCCAACTCCTCAGCCTCCATGGACACTCTGGTGTTTGCCTTCCTTGGTCATGGGGAGCAGAGCTAAAATCCCAACCAATTTCATGAGCAGATCATGTGGGGTGTGTGTAGTGCCTATTCAGGGTGTATTTCAGGGTGTCCAATCAAGGTTAGGCCATGCTCTACTGGATGTAAAATCATTGAATGTTTGAGGCTGGAAGGGGCCTTCAAGATCATAGAGTTCAGCTGCCCCACGATGGCCAAGGACACCTGCCACTATCCCAGGCTCTTCCAAGCCCCATCCAAGCTGGCCTTGAACACTTCCAGGGATGGGGCAGCTACAGCTTCCCTGGGCAACTTGTGCCAGGGCCTCACCACCCTCACAGGGAAGAGTTTCTTCTTTATACCTAATCTAAACCCATCCTCTGTCATTTTGAAGCCATTCCCTGTTGTCCTGTCATTCCAAACCCTTGTAAAATCTCTCTCCAGTTCTCTTGCAGCACTGGAAGGTGCTCTAAGGTCTTCCTGAAACCCTCTCTTCTTCTGCTGGAACAAACTACCCAATACACTTCCACCCCTGTGGCCAGAGTTCAGCTCTGCCTTTGCCTCCCACATCCTGATAATTCCCATTAGCAGCACCAGACACACAGGGATGTACAAAACAGTGAACGCTTTTTATTTTGCTGCTGGAGTGTAACCACTGTAATTTCATAAAACTCAAAAAACCAAAACAAAAGTGATTACCGAAGGCATACAATTTTTTTTTCCTTTTTTACACAAGACGTTAAGTAAACAGACAAGTTTCTTTTTAAAAAGGTTATAAAGTGTCAAGATCCTATACCTCATCTGCATATTCAAAGTGATGCCATCTGATACAAAAAGCATTGGGTACAATAATTTAGCTATGGCTCAGACCAAAAAAAGGAAAAATCAAAACCAACCCNTGGTCACCCAGGGGGTTAAAAAGGAAAATATGCAGCTCTTTGTTGCAGAAAGGAACAGCAGGGAAGTGGAGAGTTCATTGGGGGATCATCGTCTGAAGGGAAGCGGCGGAACGCCCCCTCCCCGGGAATGTCTGCGAGAGCCCGGCCCAGGACCCCCCTCTGCGCCAAGAAACCAGCCACATTTGTCTCCCACCAGACAGAATCCCATCCAAACCCACCCGCCAAGCTGCACCTACCCAGCGTGCTGGCAGCAAATAAGATACAAGACCTTGGAAACTGCATGGAAGTCACGAATCTCCCTGTGTGCTTTCCCACTGGGACTAATAAAAACCAAACAAACCCAACGAAAAAAATAAAAAAGGAAACGACTCGTTCTATTGTGGGTAGAGCCAGACTCTGCTTTCTCGGGAAATCTGTTCCTCATAAACCTCTGAAGCTCCCAGCCCAAGCACCACAGTGTCAGCCTTACTGCAAGACTCATAATATGAATTTACAAACACAAAGTCTTTAAACGTGTGTCACCAGAACTTTCTTAAATGAAGAGCTGGACATTTGTGATGGCCACATTTCCTGCCTTCCCACCATCCCACCCCCTCCACGTGCTTCATCTGACTGGAAAACAAACAACAGAAGGGATATTTGAGGGCATACGTGTGTCATGTGCTACTGGTAAGAGAACACAGCTATGAGTTCCTGCTCAGATTTATTCCCTCACACAAGGCTCAGCCATGACTGACTCCTGGCTAAAGGCTACAGGCTCTTGGTTTGATGGTTGGGGCATCTCTGGTTTGCCATCTCTTGAGTCTCCAAAGTTCTTGCACCAATTTGGAGCCTTGTCCCTGCAAATTGTGATAGCTTTCTGTGGAGGTTGAGGGGGTGGATAGGGGTGAGAAATTATAAAACCCAGTTTGAGCCTTTGCTTAGGGCAGGATGAGGTGGCTGCTCTGCCACCAAAGCCAGGGGGGTGTCTGTTCCCTGTGACATCCTCCAGGACTTAATGGAAACAACCAGAGCAGTGACATCATTGGCAAATACATCATATTTTTAAGGCTCTCCTTTCAGCTTCTTGACATCTGAGGTGAAATAAGGATTACTGTACAAGTAGAGAAGCCAGGACCAGCCCAAACCATGAGCCTTTGGTCGCTTAGGCCTTGCTCTGGTGTTGTTTTACTGAGCTTCAACCTTCCCTCTTGCCTGTCTCAAGACTTTTGAGCTCTTTGAGATTTCTAACCCAAATCCCCCTTGGAAGACCCCTCAGTCTTTTGCTTCTGTAACCCTCTCCAGGCTGAAACATCGAGGAGCTGGTATCTCAGAGGAAGAAGCCCAAGTTCATATAAAAAAATCCCAAATATCTGGCAGTCCAACCCAGAAACTTTTGAATTCAGCCCTCCATGCAGAACAGCAGCTCCTGGGCTGCCAAGGTGTCCTTTTCATGGAAGCAGCACATTTTAGGATAAGGGGGAGATATCCATGAAAAAAAAGAGGAAAAATATCTAGGACAATTAAATCAGCATTTGGTTTGATTTGGTTATTTTTGTTTTTTTGCAGTGACTCATAAACTGAGGAGGATCAAGATGTCACTCTGCCAGCCAGACGCCCTCAGGATTGGCCACATGGCTAGGTAAAGGACTGCTTTTATACCAGAAGCTTCCTAATTTTAAGGTGATTGGTTTGATGCTACATAAAGCAAAGCCTGTCCTCCTCATGTTCCCCTCCAAGCCAGCCCCCCAAGCTGAGGCCTGAGTGAAGTCTCGCTCAAGAGTGGACAAAGGAGGCTGAATTCAAATCCCGCTGTCCCCAGCCTGACTCCAACTCAAAGGCATGGGGGCTGAATCCCAGGACCTCCTGCCCTGGGCAACATTCCAGGTGATGCTGCCATGAGCATGGATGAGGAAAACTCATCTTGCCAGGACAGGAACGTCTCCAAGCCCATAAAGCAACAGTTCCCACAAGGAAGGGCATGAGACTGGGAGGCTTCCTGGCTGGCAGGGATTGGGGTTGTCACCACCACAATGCCAAGCCACCTCCTGTGTCCCTGGGGATGAAGCAGCACCTATTTTAGCAGCAGAACCGACCCAAGCAGGAAGGGGATGGTGGCCCACCCAGCAGGGTGCCCTAATATAGGGTCAGGCCTTTTTATCAGCCCAATCCACATTATTCCAAATCAACACAGACCCTTTGACCATTGAGGCTTCCACGAGTCATGGGAACCGACAGTCTGGGATAGAGCAGGAGAAACTCAAAGAGACTGAGGGCTGTCCCACAATGTTGGACAGGCCCAAGGGGTGTGGTATGACAACTCTAGGGCCACGTGTGGAGCGTCCCCACCTCACTCAGCACCACAGCTTATCCCAAAGGATGTTCTTCCCTGCCCTGCAGTGGGGTTGGCCCCCATCAGAACAAGTGAAGTGGTGCTGGAAACAGCTCCAAACACCTCTGCTGGCCACCCATGTCGTGGTACAAAGCAGTTCCCAGCCTTCTGCAGGTACTGAAGGTGTCTAACCAGCCTTCCTCACCAGCTGTCCCAAGGGATGAACGCCCTGAAGAGAATGTCTCTGGATATCAACATTTTGGAAGGCACACAAACCTTTGGAGAGACCCAACACAGGACACTGAGGGCTCCTCAAGCTGGTCAGCCTAAAACCCCAAGAGGTGGATGATCAGCCCTCCTTGTCCCAACAACTGCGATACTCTGCAGCTGAGGGGTGAGCAGCAGTGAGCCCAAAGGACACCTGGAGCATCCCCCGGGCCACATATATGTCCTGGTGGTAGTGGGTGGCAGCCAACTGTGACACTCAAATAGTGCTGGGGATCAGTCTGGGGAACCATGAGTCACGTCCTGGGCTCTACTGGGCAGTGATGGGAGAAAGAAAGGCCTGAGGATGTGCGGAAGACAAACAGGGTATTTTTAAGTTTTTTTTTTTTTCCTTTAATTAGCAAATTTCTTCTTATCCTCATTAAAAGAAAAAAACCATCCCCACACCCCCTATATGCCCACTGCTCCAGCTGCTGCAAGCGTTCAAAGGCAGAAAGTTGAGAGATGTTTAATGTCCTGGCTCAGGGGCAGCTCTGAGCCCAGCCCACCTGGGCGTGTGCCTGGGGCGCCAGGTGCCTCGGTGCAGATATGGAAAAGGCAGGTGCAAAATCAGGTGATGTGCTCTTGCCAGAACACCCAAAATCCCCTAGGAAAGCTGCAGCCCAAGCCCCTTGGCCAGTAAATGCAGTGGTGGCGGAGGACATGAATGTGCCTTGAGAGGCACATTGTGTCCCCAGGGCACTGCAGCCAGAATTGGGGTTTGTGCCACTGCTCAGGAATGGGGACACGACAGCAGAGAGCTCACCACCCTGGGCACTGAATTTGGAAGCTATAAGTAAGAGCACTCCACACTTCAGGGGACCCAGTGCTGATCCAGCATCCCAGCAAAGCTGAGTGCCTCAAAGCACTGCCATGGTTCCCGAGGTTCCCAGTGGCTCTGCCTTCACTGAAGTGAGTCCCCATTGAGCTGCATCTGCAGCATCCTGGCTGGCATTGAGACAACAGGGAGGTGGTGAATTGACAGAGGGGGCAGGAGAAAGGGAATGGTACTGGGGGTCTTAGCTCAGCCCTTCCCCTGGTCACAAGGGTCACTGAGCTAAGACCCCCTGCCATCTCTCCCTGCTATCACCACCTTCCCCCCCGAGGCCACTGTGCCATCCCCATCTCCATCCCTGCTGCTGCAGCCCTTAATTATGGAGAGGAGGTAGGGAAAGGTTTTTCTAGGGGTGCTCTGGCCCTTCTGCACCCCATTTCTTCCCAGCTGGCACAGCCCTGCCTGCATCACCCCAAACCAAGCACCCTTTGCCCACCCCTCTCAGTGCAACAGGAGGGGAAAGCAGGGGAGGAGGATGGTGATGAAGAACAGTCACATGAGCTCATTGCCTGCTAACACCAAGAGTCAAAGGGCAGTGCTGCCTTCCCTTCTCGGGGCTGCAGCTGAAGACAGCAGCCTTTTTTGGGGATCCAGCAAGACGAGTGTGCTGTGAGTGCTGAACACACTGGAGATGCTCCATGTCCCCAGCCCAGCCCTGGCAGAGGGGCGGCACATGGGGAGCGCAGGGCTGGGCAAGGAGGTGAGGGGTGGGATGTGTGCGAGTGCCCGGGGGTCTGTGCACGGATTTTGGCAAGAGGTCATTGAGGTTACATGATGCAGCATTTGTTCTTGTGGTTATGAGGGTCCTTAAATCGGAGTCTCTGCTTTGGTCGGTATTTTTCCAAGTACGTCAGCTGCTTGCTGTTGATGGCTCCTCTGCGCTTCCTGTGGGGACAGAGAAATGCCAGAACAGTCAGTGGTGTGACACAAGATCCCTCCCACCTCAAACCACCCCTGTCAGGGTGCTGAGCCCCCCAGCCTGAAGCAGGAAGGGATTTTGGAGGCTGAAGCCAGGTGCACCCTCCAGGGATGGAGACAGGCACTGACCCCAGCAGCTTTCCTCGCTCATCCACCCTTTGAGTCCCAGGACATGGAAAGCCGGGGCAGAGGTGGGGTGACTGCCAAAAGTCCCTCAGGGATGCTGCCAGCGGCCATCCCAGCCTCCTGCAAAGGCACAGGGTGCTCCATGCCAATGCCTTGTTTTCCCACTCCCAAAGGAGAGAAAAGCAACCCTGGTGTCACCAAAAAAACCAAACCCTGGGACATGCCAGATCTCTCCATTCCCTCAGAGAGGGACTCTCTGCCCCAACACCACAACACTGCTCCACTTACTGTCGGATGAACTGGATGGCATCTTCATACTTCATCCCACTCTCGATCAAGGCCAGCGCGACAAGGACGGGAGCGCTGAAAGGCGAAAGCAGTGGCTGTCACTCCCCAGTCACGCAGCCCAAGCCTGACATCCATCATTTAAAGTTCAAGGAGAAGCTCAGGCAGCAGATCCTCCCCATCAACACCTATTCCCACTAACGTTTCACAAAGCCCTGCTCAAACTGGGACTGGGAAAAGGAAGGAGGAGCACTGGCATGGTTGTCCCTCTCCTGCCTTCATGGGGAGGTGGCACCCGGGACAAAACCCTGCTCAAAGGGGGGCTGGGGAAGGGAAGGAGGAGAGCTGGCATGATTTTCCCTGTCCTGCATTCATGAGGGGTGGCAGCTGGGGTGCTGGGCTAGGACTCACCGCCCCAGGCCGGCCACGCAGTGCACGGCCACGCAGCAACCGGGGTCCTCGCAGAACTTGGTCTTCAACAAGTTGAGCCAATCTTCCACAATCTTGCTGGGAGGAGGTGCTCCATCATCAAATGGCCAATCCTGAAAGGTTGGGAAGAGAGAAATACCGTCAAGTCTCCAGGGAAAACCTCTCAGGGGTTGTTTTTTACTCAGGATGATGGTGTTTGGGGTTTCAGCTGCAGGGAGGTAAAAGAGTGCCAGAATGGGCTCAGAGCATAGCTCTGTGGGGATACAGGTGGTTTTGTGGCATCATCTGGCATACAGGAATTCCCTGGCTGCTAATTCCAGCACTTGGGAGCACATTGTAGGGGATTTGAGCAAGGACGGCTTGAAGATGGTTGAAATCTCAGAACCTGATGTGGTGCTGAAATTCAGCTTCCTGCAACACATGGAGGGGAGACAAAAAAAATGGTGTGGGGGACCCACTAATACAGCCCTAGAGGGAGAGTCAAAGGGAGGGAGATGACTCCAAATGGGGCCATTCAAATACCATCCTTCAAAAAAGGCTATTAAGGGACAAAGAAAAAAAAAAAATCTCAGCTTCTTCTGAGCTTCATCCTCAAGTTGCAGGGGTTCAAAATTGGAGCATGGTGAGGAAGTTGGTCAAATGGGTTCTGCATTTGATACCCCTCAGCTCTGGGCTGAGTTATGAGGGGTAAATGTCCCAAAATGGGGATTTCTTTCCCAAAACAGATTTGTCAGGGGGAGCTATGCAGCACTGGAAGAGAGAGAGAGGAAGTGCAGCATCACTTGGAGAGGATGTGGCTTGGTGAGCCCTGAAGGGTGGGGGGCACCGGGCCCTAATCCTAGATTTTGAGGAGTGAGTCACTAAGCTGCTGTGCTGGAGTCATCCTTGGTGTGAGATGGCAAAATAAGCTGCTTCACTTCAGTGTTTGAACAGGTGGTGTGATTTCTGTTGGGATTTGATAGCAAAGCAGCACACTGGACTTCAGGGTATTTGTACTGCTTGAGTCAGCCCCTCTGGCCAGCCTGTGCCTGTCCTGCAAGGCCATCTCCTCCTGCAAGGCTATCTCCTCCCTTCAGCCGTGAGTGCAGGTCAGGGGCCCACACCAGGGATGACAAAACACACCACAGAATTATCCTGTGATAGAATGGGATGGAAGGCACCTTCAAATATCACCTAGTCCAACACTCTGCCATGGCAGGGACACCTTCCACTATCCCAAGCTGCTGCAACCTGGCCATGAACACTTCCAGAGATGGGGCAGCCACAGCTTCTCTGGGCAACCTGTGCCAGTGTCTCACCACTCTCATAATAAAAACTTTCTTCCTCATGCCTCATCTAAATCTGACCTCTGTCATTTCAACGACATTCCTCCTTGTTCTATCACTACATGCCTGTGTAAATAATCCAGCTCTCCTGCAGCCCCTTTAGGGACTGGAAGAGGCGTTAAGGTCTCCCCTTCTATTCTCCATATATAGACCTCTATATGGTCTATATATAGAAGCATAGAATGGTTTAGGTTGGAAAAGCCCTCTAAGATTGTCAAGTCCAACTGTTAACCCAGCACTGCCAAGGCCACCACTAAACCATGTCTCCAAGTGCCACATCTACAGCTCTTTTAAACCCCCCAGGGACAGTGACTCCACCACTTCCCTGGGCAGGTTGTTTCAATGCTTGACAACCCTTTCAGAGAATAAATTTTTCCTAATATCCAAACTAAACCTCCTCTGGAGCAACTGGAGGTCATTCCCTCCTGTCCTGTCGCTTGTCACCTGTGAGAAGAGACCAACTTCCACCTGGCTACAACCTCCTTTCAGTTGCAGAGAACCTCCTTTTCTCCATCCTAAACACCCTCAGCAGCTCCTCATCAGACTTGTGCACCAAGATATATTTCTATGTCAAACACATATATCAGGATACAGACAAAAAATATACCAAACTGAGTATACCAAATAAAACTATATGCCATGATATATATATCTCAAAAATATATAAAGATTTGATATAATTATAGAGGTATTTCTATATCTGCAGAGATAAATCTGTCTATAGAAAACCAGGTTATAGATATCTCTTGATTTACCTTATATAGTTTCTATATGGTTATAGAAACTTTGATATAAAAGCTATTTAGTTTCTATACAGTGTCTTGTATAGTTTCTCTAACTCTCTATATAAAACATATCCCAGATACGTATCTCTCCACATAAGAGAGATATAAGAGACGTAAAGAGGTACATATATCCTAGATACAGAAACTCAGACTGGAGGCTCCAGTTAGAAATGGGGTAAAATGCAGAATCTGGCGTGTAAGTAAGATATGATCTCCAACATACGGATTCTATATATGCAGGATACAGCAATCTTTCCAAGATACATCCTGTAGAGACACAGATTGCATCTATATCTAGAGACATCTGCATCTGGAGGATCTGTATCTAGAGAGCCACGGGATTATCCACCTATATCACTGAGGATCTAAGATAGAGACTCGTCTCTCTTACATTAGACAGACAGAACTATATAAAGAGGTCCTGCACACAGAGGACCACCCCAGGAGACACGAGACACTTCCAAACCCTTCCCTAAATAATGAGCAGAGCCTCACTTTCCAGCTGGAGCTGAACTCCCTGGCAGGGCTATCATGCCTGACATCATCTCCAATTACTTATCAGCCAAGATACAGCCCAGGCAGCTGCCTGCTCTGCCTTTCCCAGCTTGCTGCCTGCTCCCTTTCATCCCCCTCAGCTGCACCAGCCGGCTGCTGGAAGAGCAAAAACCCTCACACCACCCCCCAGGATAAGATAACAGCGGGGGTAATGGGAACCACGAGCATCTTCCACGTGGGATCAGGCGCTCTCATCCCTGGCTGTTTCAGAGCCTGAGCAACAGGCAGGGAAGGCAGCTGCCGACTCAGCCGGGTGAGTCACAGTTTCGGCTGCGTGGGCAGCACTTCTCTTTTTAAAGCACCAGCCTCAGCTCAGCTCAGCTGGGCTTCCAGCTCTGCTCCTGCCACAGTGTGATGCTGTGTGGGGTTACTGGGGTGCTTAACAGCCCCAGGGGATGAGATATTTAAGGGTGGTGTTGGAGCAGCCCCCCCCCGATGCCCATCCTGCTGCCCACCTACCATGACAGTGATGCCGTCCTTCTCCAGGGGGGTCTTGTCATAAGTCACTTCACACACTCGCACGACTGTGGTGGCACCATATTTCTTCAGGTCCTGGGGAGGGAAGGAAAAGGAGAGGTCATAACAGACCCTGCCAGATGCACCCCAGCTAACCCAAACACATCCAAGCCCTGCTATGACCATGTGGAGCAGTATGGACCTGAAAACAGTGCTGTGCCCCTTCTCTGAACCCTTGACCCATGGTCCATCCAGCCTGGCAGGCACAAAGAAATATGAAATCCCAGGACACCAAAGCCACGTGGCCTTGTGGGATTTTTAACTGGCATCTTCATGACACCTCAGAGTCATGAGTACCAATGGGGCCATTTATTTTTAAGCCCTGACAGCCACATCAGCAGGCATTTTACACCCCAGGCAGAGACACATCCCTGACATGGGTGCAAGTCCTCTGAAGGAGAAATTATTTGTGCCTGGTGAGGTCACACTCCTGATGCAGAAATGTATGGAGGCAGCTGGGGGGGAGTTGTAGCATGCCCCACCAGCCAAGCTCAGCATCTCACAGATGGCTCAGGGGCTCCTTCTCCACCTCGCTGCCATATCCCATCATCACTCCAACATGCTGCAGGCTCAGGCGTGGGACTTGGGAAGCTTCCAGCATGGCTCACTGCCCGGCGAGAGGATTGCCCCCGGAATATGTGCCCGGTGTGCCGGCCTCGCCGGGCACCATGAGATCATCCCCGCCAGTGATCCACCTCCTTTGTTCCCCGTGTGTGCTCACCAGACCGTGGTGAGCCCCACAGGCTCAGCAGCCCGGCCAAAAGTCTAAGAGACTGGAGGAAAGCGGAATTTTTCTCCCTTCCCACTGGTGTGGTCTCCATCGCTCTGTGCAAGCGTGCAGAGTGTGGGGTGGCTGTCCCCAAATCACAGCCACCTCCCTGTCACCATGAGGCAGTGGCACTCACACAGCTGCTACCAGTGCTGGCTCTTCAACACCAAGCTCTCCACCACTACCCAACACACTCTGGGCTTTGGAAATATGCTGGGATATTTGGGATGAAAAGCTGTTATTGAGGTGCTGGGAAGAACAGGGCAGGTTGTGTGCACCCATGTGCATCACTCCAAAACCCTGTGACATGACATGCTAGGGGATCTGGCAGGGGATGCAACGGGAATGGGGAAATGCTGCTCCATCTCTGCTGTGCCCAAACATCACACTTGGGGTCCTGAAAAACATCCCATCCCAAAAAGCTGGCAATGACTGGACCCACTGCCATAGGAGCTGCCAGGGGCTGTGGTACCAAAGCGAATGTGCTGTCCTCTCACAGACATCAGCTTTTAGCCCCAAAAGATGCAACTACACCCTGGTTCCCACCTTCCAGTCTCCCCTCCTTACCTCCAAGAAGGTGCTGAGCGTGGCATTGGTGGGGTTGTGGGTGATGAGGAACCTCATATTTTTGTAGCAGACCTCCACGGGCGCAGGGCGGTTCATCCGAGCCATGGTGGGGACAGTGGGGAGGTGAGGTGGTGCTGACAGTGGCGGGGGAAAAACCCAAGAAAAGTGTGGTGTGGAGGGCCAAAAAAAAAAAACCCAAACAAAAACCCAACAACCCCTCTGCGCTTCAAAAATAAAAATAAAAAAGGATCGAGAACTCAATATACAGACGTTGTGCAAATATTCCCAACTCCTGGGAGCGCTCTGGCTTCCTTGACACACCACAAGCCCCCCAGGGGGAAAAAAAGCCAGATGGGGAAAAAAAAAAAATAATATTAATGATGATAATAATAATAATAATAATTATGAGTATGAGTCAGTGCAGGAGTGGCTAAGATTAACTCAGAGTTTCGGGGAGCCAAGAGATGATTCATCCTTTGAAATAAAGAGAAGCTGCTCATAAACATTNAAAAAAATCCCTTTGCTGTAGTGTTGGCGTCCTCTGCGTGTGTGCGAGCGGCTGCTGCCTCCGGTGCCGCGCGCTCCCGGGCGCTCTAGAAAGGCCTCTGCATATGGGGGTGGTGGTGGCGGGAGGGTGACCCCCGTCACGTTACCCCATCGGGGTATGTGGAGTACTTGGGGGCGGCACGGGGGGCCGGGAGCCTACGGGGCGGCGTCGGCGGCGTCCGGCAGCGGTGCCTCGCTGGGGCGATCCATGCACGGGAGCCTTGAATGGTTGAGTCGGAGGGTCGGGGTGCTGGGCGAGACGAGGAGAGGCGGCCGGGGGCTGCTTCACTGGGCGGGCTGCTGGGGGCTGTGGGGATCACAGCTGCTCCTCAGCACCTCCATAAATCCCAGCGGAGAGCAAGGCTGCAGGGGAAAGAAAGGGAAACGAGGTGGTGAGAGTGTCCTCCTCCCCATGGAAGCCCCTGCCTGGTGTGGGTGCCCCTGAAGGCACCATCACCTTCTACATCCCGTCCGAGCATCCCTGACCATCCTCATCTTCACAGGAGACCACAGATTAGAAAGCAAGGTGGTATTTAAAGCTCAAGCTGCAATATCATCTGGAGAGCTGAAATGGCACTGGAAAGCCAGAGGAGGTAACTCATATTTCACCTGCAGAACAGAAAAGCACATGGCAGGGAAGGCCTTGCTGCCATATGCCACCCACCATCTGCACCTGCTGGTGCTGAAGCACCCAATCCATGCCAGCTGACCCCCCAACACCCATCAAGACCCCCCCAGACCTCACCTTTGTGTCCCCAAAAAGCACACTGAATATCTCCACCCCAAATGCACGCTGTGCGCGAAACCAGCTGCTGCTGCCGCTAATCGGCCACATGCTCCTGGTGCTGGGCTCATGTCCACCAAATGCACCTCTAATGCTCTTAGGAGAATTAAGCCGCCTGCAAATGAGCTATCTTGGGGGGGGCAGGAGGGGGTTGCGTGTGTGTGGTGGTTTTGCCAGGGTTAGTGATGGATGTACCTCCCTGCCTGCTCATGCACATTCCCACACCGCCGGCACATCACTCCCAAGAACGGAGCCTGGCCCCTCAACCGGTGGCATCTTTGCTTTCAAGGACGGCAGTGGGAAGAATTAAAAAAGAAAATCAATCCTCACTGTGGAAATACCCAAATCCATGAGATGATGGGCCCAGTGGGGAGGCAAGGGCTCTGCCAGCCCCACTCAGAGCCAAAGGAAACCCAGCCGGAGCCTCCCCAGGTTGTTCCCTACTGGACTCTTGTTTTGAAGCTGGTCCTTCCCCCAGGTCAGTGGCTGCTTAGTGTCGTGTGGCCAGAGCCTCAAAATAGACCATAAGCACATAAGTAACCCGAGCCAGGCCAGCAGGCACCTCCTTGCCTCTCTTCACAGCAGCCAGAAACTTTCCCCTCTGGATTGTCTCACCCTTATGCAATGAGACAAGGTGCGAGGAGGGAGATGAGCTGAGCCCTGACCAGCTCATCACAGCACCTGGGTTCGTCCAGGCCCGAGCATCACTTACAACACAGCTCCTCCAGTGGTACCCAGGAATGAAAAGGTTAAATAGCAACAGGAAAAAAGCCAGGTGAGGTGCCAGGGGAAGCAGAGCTGCTCTGATGAATGTGCCCAGTTTGGCTGCTAAAATCATGGACTCTTCCCAACAACCACGTCCCATCACATCTGACTAAATTTATTTTTCCCCATAAAAATGGGGATAATGCTATCCCAGAGCCCTGCAAGGATGTTCTGCAAAATTCAAACCCTGCCTGGGCTGCAGGGGATGAGTGGGACATTCGGGGGGGAAGACTTTCCAGTCCCCATTGAGAAATCAGGTTTTAGCAGCTGATGGAGGCTGGAAGCTTGGCTGAGGCATGGGAGTGAGGTGGGAGCTGCCTCCCTTAAACATTTTAGATGTGATTCAGAGCAGCTCAGCCCACAGATGATGCTGAATTCCCCAGGGTAGCTGAACTTCCCCACCTGGACCAGAGCAGCTGGAATTTTTGCTCAAAGCTTGCAATGATCCTGCAAGATGGGCTGGGAAACCTGCTCTCCCCACAGTGTTCACCATGCTTTTTCAGTGATGATCCCACGCATGACTTTTGGGATCTGATTCTCCCCAAGACGATCTTACTATGGCTGGGTAAGAACCAATTTGGTATTTCTGGAAGGTAATTTTGGGCTGGTTTTGGATGTGTGGCTCCTACATGTCCAGCTGCCAATCTGCTGGCCAGCACAACCACAAAAGAGCCAGCAACACAGTAAGTGAACATTTCCCAAGGGGATTGCCTGCTGGCAATTCCCTCAGCAAGGTTCATCTTTTTCATTTTAAGGAAAAGGGAGCTTAAAAACGTACAAAGGGATGGGTAGTGGGAGAGATGGGCAGCCACAGTTGCCTGCTTAAAGAGAAGAGCTGATGCAAAGTAGGAATTGCCCCAAACCATCACCTTGAAAGCTCAGTTTCTCTGAAACAAAGGACTTGAGGATCTTTTGCTTTTACTTTTCATGCCTTTGCTCTTCAGGCTTCCAGTGTTTAATGCCATCTGTCCTAATGATTTGATCTGATCCTGACGATCAACCTGATTTGATGCACCAGCACCGTAAGTACACAAGGGAAAGCATCAAAAAACAACTTTTCTCCCTCCAAACAACCCCATACCTCATTTTAACTGGCTGCCAGGGACATTAATACGAACTGTGCCCATGTTTACCCATGTCCTGGATTAAATCCCACCCGCTGAGCAACCCCGTGGGACTGGGAGCTGCTGCCAGCACCAATGCCTGCGCTGCCTCCCTGTCATCATCTGAGTTCATGCTCCATCGGCACTCCGGATCCCGGACAGTTTTTTATTGGCTTGGGTGTGCTCGCTGCCAGTAACGGAGGCTCAGTGGGAACTGCCTGCCTATGAGAACAGCAAGTGCTCCTTTCCCACAAGGTCTCCTCTCCAGTGGAAGAGTTTCAAGTATTTTGGCAATCACACATCCCAGCAATTCAGCCCCGAAGCCCATAAATCCCTAATGGATATTCAATCACAAATCATCCCCGGCGTTTCAGGCTGCGATGATGATCTCCATATTAAGCATGGCAGAACAATGTGGAAAAGGGAATTTCAGCTAATATTAATAACCTGCCAAGTGGAATATAAATCCTTCTGATTTGAGCGCTCTGGGGGATCTAGAGGAAGCACATGAGGACACAGTGAACAAGCCCTGGATGAAGATGCTCAGCAGTGCAGGGCTGGCCTGTCAGGCCCAAACCCATCTAGGGGAAGCCCAATAAAAGGAGTTTGTAGCCAGGTGAGGCTTGGTCTCTTCTTGCACTTAACAAAGCGACAGGACAAGATGAAACACCCTCACAGGGGAGGTTTAGACTGGGTATAAGGAAAAATTTCTTCACTAAAAGGATGCTCAGACACTGGAGCAGGCTACTTAGGGAAGTGGTAGAATTGGTATCCCTGGAAGCGCTCAAAGATGCATGGATGTGGCACATGGTTTAGTGGTAGACCTGGCAGTGCTAGGTTAACAGTTGATCTCAGAGATGTTTTCCAACTTTAATGATTCTATGATTTTCTTTTCACCATGACTGTGGAAACTCCTGCTTCTTAAAAAAGAATTTTGCAGCCAAGAGCCCATTAAGGATCCAGTATGAACACACAGCAAGAGAGCAGTGAAGGATGCTGCTCTGGGAGATGGGGATCACTGGGCCATCATCTCCTTGTCTTACACCCCCAAAGCTGAGGGTATCACATGGCTCTCCAAAATATTCCTTTGCAGTGTGGCAAGAGCATTACAAATGTCTTGGCCTCATCCCAGATGTCCAGGGACTGAGCCTGCAACAGAGGGATGAGGCTGATCTTCCTCACGGCAGCTTGATGGAAAATAAAGGTCAGATCTTCTTCACCCAGTGAATGGAAGAGCTTGGCTGGAGCAGCGAGCAGATGCCTGACCCGACGGCTGTGCTGCTGGTACCCAGCTAGCTGGATACAGATGGTGCAGTCAAGTTTCCCTAAACACAGCACATCCCCAAGCTAAGGAAAAGGAAGCTTTGCAGAGCCAAAGGGTCGCTCCACATGGGCTTTAGCAGCGGGACTCGGAACAAAGGCTCTTACTCACCCAATGTGTATCTCACCCGTATATAAATATAGCGATCTCGGAGTGAGCACATCTCCTGTTCAAAGTTCACCTTCAGAGAAACCCAACAAAACACCCAGCTGTGTCACACTTTCTTGACCTCTCTCCTGCTTTCAGCTCATGCAGCAAGACACCAACCAGCCCTTTCCCCTTAAGGCTGATTAAGTCCTGCTCTCCCTGCTCCCAACAAGCACTTCCATCACCCCAGAAACTGATTCCAAGTTTCCGAGTATTTCCAGTTATCACGACACAGAAGTTTCTGCACACATCCATTGCCACTGACACAAGTGACCACGAGCAGGTCTGTGAGGCTTGGCTGCACACATGAGGTCTGTACCAGCAGTACCACCACTGTCACCACCACCAGCATCACCACTGACACGACTGCCACCAGTGTCACCACTGCCACCACCATCACTGCAACCAGAATCAGCAGCACCACCGTCACCACTGCCTCCACAATGACCACTGCCATGAACACCACCACTGCCACCAGTGTCACCACTGCTATCAGCAGAAGCACCACTGCCATCACTACGACTGTCACCACCACGTCACCACTGCCACCATTGCCACAAGCATCAGCAGCACCAGCAGAACCAGCACCACCACTCCAATCACTGCCACCAGTGTCACCACTGCCACCACTATGAGCAACACTACCACTGCCACCACCGGGTTCCAGCAGCACGAGCAGCATCACTGCTGCCACCATCGCCATCACTGCCAGGGAGGACAAGTCCCAGGACACAAGAGAGCCACAGCACTGTCCGCAGCCTGTGACTGCAGCTGGGACACAGCCAACAAGTTGAGATTTCCTCCAGTTGCATCCGCACGGAAGGAAACAGGAAAGGTACAGGAGGAGAGCGACGGAAACAAAACACCCAGCAGGAGCCAGCATCTGTGGGGAGAGGTGTAAGCAACCACCGGCACATCCTGCTCCAGGTGCAGAGCTGGACAGAGCAGATGGGATGTCCTGGAAAAGCCATGCTGGGTACCGTGGTGGCTGTGGGGTACCTGATGCCAGGAGCGAAGCAGTGCCCGGCAATATCTGCCAGGGAAACATTGTGGGGTTTTTCCTCCAAGGCATTTTCTTTTTAGGTTGTTTCTCTTGCTGCATGTGATGTTTTCTGAGCAAAACGCGACAAGGAGAATTAAAAATGCACAGGTGCAGAGGGGGAGCGATGGGGGGCTCTTGGCAGCCCATGAAAACACACCTGCAAGATAAACCAGGTCATGCATCTTTCCCCACATCCTTTTTAGCATAGCAGTAGATGTATTGTAGCAGTAAATACTGGCTAACACAAAATTTCACCAAAGAAAGCTGTGCAGCCCTTGATTTTACAGCTCCAGTTGGACTTAAGGAGTTTGGTAGCATTTAGAGAGCAGGAAAAGATGCCAGCATGATGTTGGCATGGACATTTGCAAGCAGGAGGCACTCAGGACACCAGGAAAGAGAGAGGAATGGGTAAGCTGAGGCAGTGAGCCAGCCAGCCAGATAAAAAGAAGAGTACACTCTTCCCAGCACTGTGCAAGCTGGGAATGCACTGGAGGCACTGGTAACAGATCAACCCTTTCTTATCTTGTATTTGCACCTTTTGTCTTTGAAGAGAGGCTGAGGCACAGTGTGGAAAGTGTCTACAAAGGTCCTTTGAGAGTTGTTTTTCCCTCTCACCCAGATTCACAACCCCTGGGCACAGACCCTGTGCCCACATTGGGATTCCTGTGATGACACCAGAGCTTATGGGGCAATGCCCTGGAGGAAACATGATGCTTCAAGCACCCCTTCAACAGCCCTTTAACTGGAATTTCAGCTTTCCCCTTCACATGCAGCCCCCAAGCAACTAGAATTTGAGGGCTACATGGACAGCTTTTTAACCTAATTCCTTCTTGTACCAGAAGAAAGTCAGCCATCAGAAGATCACAAAAACCATGAAAAGGCACTAAACCTTCCACACTGTGGGAGAAGGAACCCCCCCAGCTGCACACAGTCCCCCATCCATCCCTCCCACTCTATCCCCAGCAGAGAACAACTCACAGGCAGCCACCGGTGGCCCTGCTCACAGCAAGATCCTGGTTTTATGATCCAGGATATCCCCTCCACTGCCTTCCCCCAGCAGCCACGAGGAGCTCGAGGAGCTCACAGCCGTGGTGCCGATGTCAGAGGCTTTTCCTGGCTTGGATTTGAAGGGAAAGGAGGAAAAAAAAAGAAAAAGAGGAGGGAGGAAGGGAGGCCAGCTCCACTGGGAAAAGTAATAACAGGCTTGGAGCTGGCTACCTCCCAAATCTGCAGAGGGTGTGCCCTAGAGGGTTTTTTTGGAGGAGGGGTGAAAGGCTCGGTAGTCTGGGGACTGATGGTCCCCACGCTCCGGCGCCTGCTGCACAGGGAAGTCAGGCACTCCAAATACTGGGGGCCAGCTCCCCACATTCTTCAGAAATTTCTTTTGGCCCGAAGATTCAGGAAAAAAAAAGCAATTCTCTGTGTGATTGGGCATTTCCAGGCTTCAAGCCTTGTCCAACAGCATCTTTGAAAAGAATCCCAAAGCAGCATCCTCACCCCAAAACAGACATTGGGGGTGAACTGACCCCATGGTCCCCCCCAACAAGTGCCACTGTCACATGTCTCTCCCATCCTGAAACTCTGGTGCAGCTGAACATCTGCCCAGCTTTTTTCTTGTGGTTTCTCACAGTATTCTGAGCGAATTTAATACTGGCACGTGGCAAAGTTTGGGGGTGGTGGTGCAGAATGATGCGGTTTTTGTGAAACAGCAGCACACGCCTGGGAAGGGCACAGAGGAGCTGCTGTGACCTCTCTTTGGAGGTAGTTTGAGCCTGAGCTGTGTCCCACCAGACCTGAACTTTGTTATTTGCCATGCCCCTCCTCGGTGGTGGGATTCTGATGGGAAGTTGTCCCTACATTACCTGGTCTTACCTCGTCAGGCCACCAGCAGCCCTGACCCAAGGCCACCAGAGCCCTGTCTGCGTCACTGGCGGCTCTTGCACAACCCTCAACCCAGACTGGCTGCGGTGGCTTTGATGGAAGTTTGCTGATGATGAAGGGGGCTCCAGGGGACTCAATCTACCCAAAGGGTGGATTTTGACCTGCAGACAATGTTGAAATAGTGCTCTGTGACATGCTGGGGATGCAACACAGGACAGAACATGCTCTACCTGTGATGTGTCCCATGGAAAGATCTCTGGTGGCATTAAGCTATGGTCAGGATTATCCAGAGAAGCCAAGCTCTGGAGAAAGGCAGCTCTTCCAAGTTAATGGCACCAGGTTTAGATGGTGTTTGTGAGTCCCTGAGCTTCCTCCACCATCCAGACCCTGCGTTGCCTAGGGTTGTCCTCCCAAACCACCTCGCTCTTGCTCTGCACTATTTGGTTTACACATTTCACCTCATGGAGACAGGGTCACACATATCATGACAGGCGGCTGGGAGGTGGCAGCACCACCAGCCCTCTCCTTTGTGGCGGACACCAAAGCACCTCTGAAGGCAGCCACGGAGCCCATGGGGACAGTGCTGCACGGAAACCCCTGGATTGTCTCCTCCTCATCCTCCCCAGCCATGGCCATTATCACCTTAACAGCAGAAATTGCCCCTTGAAATAGCCCCTCCAGGGATTTCCCTTTTCCAGCAGGATGGGCCAGAGATGCTGCATGTAGGTGAGAAGTGTTCCCTCAGGTCTGTCAACAATACAGAGAGATCCTGGGGGAAACACAATTGAGTGTCAGCCAGGATAATTCAAAGCCATGGAGCAAGTGAAGGGAGATGGGAAAATAGGCTGCTCCTAGTTAGGATGTGGCAAGGTCTGGCATGTTATTGAGACCCCCCAGCATGCCACGCTCCTGGCTCCTCCCATTATGCCCAGGTCCTGCAGAGGTGGTTTTCCCTAAAACCCTCTTCCAGAAAACTCCTTAGCTCCAGCAAAAAGCCACAGCAGAGCTCTGTGGTTGCCACAGGACAAGTGCTCTGCAAACGCAACATGTCAACAAAGCTCTAGGGACAAAGGTGGGTACTTCCAAGCTGCCAGGTTTGGATGCATGGCTACAAGCATGGCCTGATCCTGCACCCTCTCCTGCTCCCCTGCACCCTCTCCTACCCTCCTGGACCCAGCCATCCTCAGCAGCAGGGACAAAATCCTTTGGTCCTGCTGCCCTTACACAAAACCCCTGAGCTGGGCCAGGAGTTGTCCCCCACCCGTGGGAGCTCGCAGAGCAAATGAAGGTGGTTTTTCTTTCAAATAAAAGATCAAAGGGCATGAAATGCTGAAAGTCACAGCTGTTCTTGCTGGAGGGACATCAATGTCTCCACTCGCTCTGCAGAGTCTGCCTGTTGTGTAAAGCACTGCCTCACGTCCTCAGCCTGATTTGCACCTTGTCCACATGGGAGATGGGGGACTAAACTGGAAGGAGGAGGAGGGAAGATCAAGCATCACTTTCGAGGAAAGAGATTAAGGCAGTGCAGAGCTCAGATTGCTCAGGGTTGGGAAATCAGAATCATAGAAATGTAGAATCATTCAGGTTGGAAAGGATCACCAAGCTCATCAAGTCCATCCTTCAACCAAGTACCATCCTGCCCACCAAACCACATTCCTGAGTACCATGTCTACCCATTTTTGAACACTTTAGGGATGGTTTCCACCACTTCCCTGAGTAGCCCATTCCAACGCTGAGTCGCTCCTTCAGTGAAGAAACTCTTCCTGATATCTGGCCTGAACCTCCCCTGGTGCAACTTGAGGCTTTTTCCCAACTACAGAACTTCTGAAACTCAAAAGCCCCTTGGAAATACACCTTGCAGCTGGGCTCAGATGAGCATAAAAAGGTGAGGATGTGGCCAAGGTTCTTTCTCCAGCTCAGGAATTGGTGGCCAGGGAGACCTCATTGCAGGCTTTCAATGTATTAAAGTGAGGTTGAAAAAAAAAAAGGATGGAAAAAGGGGCCTGTAGTGATTGTACAAAAAGCAACAGCTTTAAGTTGAAAGAGGGCAGGTTCATATTGAACGTAAGAAGAAATTTGCTATGATGGGAATGGTGACACACTGTAACAGGTTGCCCCCAGAAGCTGTGGTTGCCTCACCCCTGGAAGAATTCAAGGCCAGGCTGGATGAGGCCTTGAGCAATCTGGTTGCAATGGAAGGTGTCCCTGCCCATGGCAGCATGGCTGAAACTAGATAATCTTTAAAGGTCCTTTCCATCCCAAACTATTCCATGATTCTCTGAGTTCCTGATGGCGGTTGGGTGACCCTTGCCCTGGGTTCTCCACATCAGCTCCCACCCAATTCCCCACTTGTCTCTTCATCAGGCAAGGTTCAAACTGGATTCCAGTTTAACCAAGGTATTAAAAAAACCTTGCTGGAACAGGACACTCTGAGAATTAGGAAAATGGGATGAAAAATCCTTTGGGCTGGAGTCCTGAAATGCTGCAGGTTGGGATGTGGTCTTGGACTGCAGAGATGGGCTCCCTAATTATCATCAAGCCTGTCCCTTTCTGGGCTGCACACCAGAAGCAGAGAGCAGCTGCTGCAGCCCCACATGAACACATTCTAAATCACATCCTCACTTGTCACAGAGATGGTCTGGCATGCCAAGGCTGCTCCTAGCCACTGTTGGAGGCAAAACCAGCTAAAAAAAGATGGCAAATTATATAGATCCTGGCGCTTCTTGAACTTAAATGAACTGTCTTTTGATACAGAAGATGAACAGTCATCCAATCCTGTTCCTGTCATTCACAGGAAGGATTTCCAGCAGTGGCTTTGTAAAAGCCAGCAAACGCCCTGGTATCTCAGGAAGGGAAATTGCAATGATTTGCATGAGCAAAAAGCTCATGCCAGAGCCACTGTGAGATGATGATACTTGGTGCTCTTCCCATCCTGTCAGGGAAAGCAAGGAGAAGGTCATGCAGCACAGCCAGCTGGCTTTGAGGGACCGTGTCCAGGTGATTTTGGAGATCACTGAAGGAGAAGGACCACATCCTTCGGGCAATGGCAGGATGAGGAAGAAATCTATCCTGTCTAGAGTGGAAACATCACCTGAACACCACAAGAGGGGATGCCACATCCCCTGGAAAGGTGCACCCAGGAAAAAAGCAAATCCAACAGCAGGATGTCACAACCTCAAAGTACCTTTTCCAGACTGATACCACTCTTGGGACAACATGGAGGTGAGGTGGTCATCACCAAGTGTTTTTGGGGCTGGAGAAACCTGAAGTCAGCATCACTTCTCTCCAGAATGCCAAAAGGTTGGAAGGAGAGTGTCTGACTGTTCAGGAAGTGCCCAGGAAAGCCTACTCATGAGCATGCTTTGCCTTTGATTTTCTTTCATCTAGATTTTTGCATAAATCCGGTGCTGCCTTTAGGGAAATGCAAATTCCCTGGAGAAAGGGGAGCGTTTGAAGGTGCTGACTGCTCTGACGCTTTTATCACCTGAAAATTAAATAAAGGCTGAGATGTGAAGCCTCCCCACCCTGCTAAGCAGGAAAACTTCCTCAGCTCCTATGGCTGGATCCAGCAGGGATGGGACAGGCAGGATGCAGCGTTTCATCCGTGCTCTGCACATCCTCCCCAGCCCCAGGGGTGATCTTTAATAGCCTGGAGACACGCAAGCTGCTCAGTCTCCGCTTGGCTTCCCGGCTCCCGCTTGGCTTCCCGGCTCCCGGATGGTTTCTGAGGCATTTTGACACCCCGGCGTGGGTGGCATTTCCCAGCCACCCTTGCTGTGCTGGAGCAGGCTCTAATCAAGCTGAAAGCAAATGAGCTTCCCTGGGTAAAGGAGGCTGCAAGCCCAAATTCATCATTTATGATGAAACCAACTGATGATAGTAAATGTTTCTGGGGATGCACATGCACATGCTCTGCCTCTCAGCAGGGAAAAAGGGAAAGGAGGTGAATGAAAAAGCAACACCAGTAAAAAAAACTGGTTTAAAAACTGGCTTTGAGGTCTGTCCAGAATGGTTCCTGTCCCTCTGCTCTCAAGGGCACGTAAGAGGGTTTCATCCTGGGGAGGAGGCAGACAGACATTCCCTATTCTATTGGCCATGGGTGTATCCTGGGAGGGTTTTTCTCCATCTCTTTTTCATGATGCTTCCTAAAGCGCCAGGCTGTCACAAACAGAAAACAAAACATTCAGGAATATCTATGGAGACTTTGCAGAACACCTAGTGCTAACTTAAGGCTCAATTACTTCCCCCATTGTAAGCTCCTTTGGTACAGAGGAAAAAGCAAAATGAGGGCATTCCTATTAATATACCTGGCTCCATGCTGAAATCCACACTATTTCAACTATCCTAGAAGAAATACCCTAGAGGCACAGAAATGTACAGAGTACTCCAGCAGCCAGCACAAAGGATTTTTTGCTACTTCACAAATAATTTAAATTGGGCATTGCATATGACAACCAACAGCAAAACCAGCCTGGCCTGGGCTGGATCACAGTGGGACAGAGGGAGTAGAGACAAGGGACACTGAAGATGTCCCCTCCAGTCACATGGGGCTCATCTGCTCCAGTGCAAAGTCAGCAGGTACTGGTTTGGCTCAGTTCTACCAGCATGAGCCCACTGTGACATCGACAGCCATCTTGGCAAAGGCACCATTGAGTTGACCTTGCCTTGGGGGAAGTTAAAAAATATATTAAAAAGTTTATTTTCAGCTTGATCTGTTCCCAGCTCATCTCTCTACAAACAGGCAGCTGCACTGGCAGGGCACTGTGGGCAGCACTGGCAGCCAAGGGTTGCTAAATGAGCACTGTAATTCAATGCTGAGGCATGGGGTGAAACTCTGTCTTGTGTTCCCACATGGGAATTTCTCTGGCATTTTCTTTTATCAGCTGGTCGATAAAACATCCCCATCCTGTTTCCAGATCTCCCATCAGTGTCATTTGTCATGCAGATGGAGCACATCCCCTCTGCTGTCATTAGCACTTCCTGGGCTGGCATTTACTAGAAATGCAGCACAGGGACTTCCCTCAAGCTCCACCAGACAGTGGCACCTGAAAGATTGCGGAGACCTCAGCAAGAGACTTCCCTGCAAGGTTTGGAAATGCCAACCAACCTCTCCCATGTAGCTGGACCCAGTCTCCCTGTCTGAGCCTCGCAAGCTGGCAGGACTGTGGGGATCTGCATCTGGATGGGTGCACCCATGGAGCCATCACCAAACTCAGGCACAGAGGAATACCTGCCCCAAATCAGCTCCCAGGAGACTGGCACAGTGTAGGAATAGGAGATTTTAGTTAACACTAACGATCAACTCTGAGCTCACCCACGTCTCCAGCACAACCAGTAATGGTCGGAGGAGCATCCAGGCAGGCAGGCAGGAGCATTGCGTCATCGCTGCCTCCAAAGCTGGTGACAACATCACCAACTCCTCAACAGGAGCACATCCCAGCCACCCTTCCAGCTTACAGCCACAGCACCAAGGATGAGGAAAATTCACAGCATCCACGACCAGTGGTACCTCCTTCTGATAAAACTCTGGTCTTCAACTTGTCCACTTCAATAAAAACAACAACAGCTCCATAAAATCTCCCCTAACTTTAGCAGGCACCAATATTAGCCCAGCTGCCTTCATGACGCCTCTGCTGCATTTCTATGCTTAGCTTCAGGCAGATATTCTGATTTTTGTAATGCCTGAAGACAGTTGTGGGGAATACACAGCCATTTTTAAAGCAATGCCAAAAATAAATCAGTGTTTTAAAGGGAAACAGAGGGGTGGGGGGAAACAGCCTTGTTCTGGAAAAAAACTACTAAGATTTGCTGACAAAAACCCTCAACATGTGAGACACTCCTGTGACCCCCATCTCTGGGCCATGGAATCACAAAGCTGGATCATGGGCTGCCCCTCTTGTCCACAGTTCACTGCCACTCTGCTTGTTATCTTGGGGGAATGGAGCAAGGTTACATGGTCTTCCTGTGCAAAATCTTTTTGCACATTTGTCATCATTCAGATGGGTTTAAAATCTGATTAGTTTTTCTCAACTTTCATTTTTGGAAGTGATTTATCATGCCTTTACATTTTAGCAGAGAGCACTAAATGGATGGGGGATGCTCAACAGCAACTCTGGGATATATAGAAGGTATCTCCATGTCACATTACAATACAAGCCTTGTACAACACGAGCATTTGAGAGAAATTTTGTCTCCAAATCACGCCTTTTTCAATGAGTTCATTTTCAGGAAGCTATCCCATCCACTAACCTCAAAAAAATGTCTCTGGCTTGCATCCATTAAACCAGATAAATGAGAGTTTATAAGTTCATAACTCGAAGTCAGAAAGTTTCGTTTTTCGTTTTCTAGAGCTGATTCACGGCCAGCCTGACCCGAAATGTGGGCTTGCTTCAAGTTTTTTGTCATTTCAGGGTTCATTTACAGTTTAAAGTGATGCTCTCCTCCTGCCTTAAGTCTCCTGAAATCTCATCCCAGCTCAGTGCTGGCACAGCTCCTCTCTGCGCTCCCCAAAGCCTGTGTGGACACACTTTTTGAACTTCATCAAGTGAAATACCCCCAGATTTGCTTCTTTGCCAGAAATTCAGAGGGACGTCAAGCAAGGATTTTGGTCCTGGGGCTGCCCAAACAATCATCCCTGATGCTGAGCACAGGCACAGAGCACCACCTTGGACTTACTTTTATCTCTAGAAAGACACTTGAGCTTTTCCAAACTGAGCTCTTCCCCTCTCTGCTACACCAGTACAAGAATTGTGAGCTTTCTCACTGCACTGAACCTGGCTGTGTTTCTGGTCTGCAGAGTCAACAAGAGGAGCAGCCAGCTTTTTGGCTCCCCTGGAAACTCTGCAGTCCAAGAAAATCAGACCAAACATTTGAATGCGCTCAAGCTTGTTCGTCAACAGTCTCATTTCTGAGGGACCTGCTCTGTGTCCAGGCCGGCTGACGCTGCACCCACAGCAATATTTTTGGGTCCTGTGTGGAATACTCCTGCAACAGTCCTGCTGCCAAGTCTTGCAAAAGTTCGCAGGCTGAGGAGCTGGATGTGAGGAGCATCCACTGCAAGGATCATGTGAGTTGATGAAACATCTCAGCTCACTGGGGAAGGGTCAGAAGTGGGGAAGGGCGTCCATCATGTTGACTACAACTCAATAAAAGCAACAAAATACCTACAGAGGACTGTCTGACATCTCACATCTGTCACAGGAGGGCTGAGGTTGGAAGGAACCACCTCCAACCTCCCCAAGGGGTGGAGCATCGCTATGGGCATCTCACCACCGATGCCCTGGCACCCTCAAGGACATCCTGCAGATCAGGTGGTCACTGCAGGCATGCATTACCACCATGCCTTGACTGATGGATGACATTCCTGGTCCCAGCTACTTGAACTGTGCTCCTCTGAGATGCAGCATCTAAAGCACCCTTCTAGAGTTAAAGGATATAACTTCTTCCTATTGCCCTGCCCAAAGTCACTGAAGGATGTGGACCTGTACAGAAACACAAATCTCCCTTCCCAAATGCACTCTCTCAGCTCCAAACAGCACCGAACTCTTTCACTAGGGTCCTTCAGAGACAGGAAATGGACCCTCAACCCCAAAATGTGGTGATCACTCCGGATCCTCCAAAGAGGCTCATCCACAAAGCCCATCTGAGGCACGGTGCCCAGTCGTGGCCCAGGATGAGGCATCTGGCTGAGCCCACAGGGTGGAAAGTTCAAGTGGCTGCTATTTATTTGGCTTTGCAGAGAGCAGTCGCCCAGGCTGAATGTAAGCCAAGCACCTTCCCATGGCAGGAAGCGCTGCTGGAGTCTTTAAATAATCACCAGTGGTCAGGGCTTTGGTTTACAGCTTTTCTGGATGGAAAACCACCCCTCACTCTGGGTCTGCTCCAGCTTTCTCCTGGGCGTAAATGTCAACACTTGTCTCATTACCTCCAAGGTCTTCATGTCCATATCCACCAGCCCATGTGGAAGCTTGACAGAAGCAGGCAAACTTCTTCAAGCACAGGCATAAAAACACAGGTGGGCTTCTCATCCCTTGTGAAAGATGGATTTTATGTCCTACAGTCAAGGTTTACCTTTGTCTTCATGTAAATTTGTAGTTCCCTGGGGCTCTCCTCACCCTTCCCATCCTGCTTTAAGGTCCACACACATCTCCTCACTCTCCAACACTGAACTACACCACCATAAGTGCTCCTCACCTTCCTGCAGTTGGACTGGTGCGTTACCAGTTTGTAGGATTAAAATCAAGAACACAATCCTTCCTCCAGGGCAAGTAGAAAATGCCAAGATCCTTCCACAAAGGCTTTTCTCAAGTATTTCCCTGGGGTACCTGAAATCAGAAATCTTGCCAAGAACCTGGGTAGAATGGGTCACCCAGCAAATCCTGCTGTACTGATGGAAAGTTCCCAAAAGGTGTTCCACTGGGAAACCTGGCTACTTTGAGATTTTGGCTTGCCAAGACTCTGGGGAACATTTTTTTTTAAATTTTTTTTTTTTTTTTAACCTAAAGCTGTCGTTAACATATTAACCTAAAATGATGGCTAGTGAGAGGAAGCTTTGTAAATAAGCAAAATAACATTTTACAGTTGGAAAACAAGACCTTGTCCTGACCTCCTCTCTTGGGCAGATTCACTGGCGCACAGCAAACCAGTATTTTATTTTAAACTGTGCTTGTAAAAAGTTAAAAAAAGCTGCTTCCTTGACACTTAAGTCAGGTAAGGACACAGAAGGCCAATCTGCCATATAAATAAGCCTGCTCTTGTATACACATGTGTTTTAAAATTAGCTTATGAAATGTAAACACATGGGCTTTTACAAAAAATAATTCAGCCTCACTTAAACCATTTAAGTGGGACTGAGCCAGGCTTCAGAGATCTGCACAGGGCACACTAACTTTGACCCAAAAGCCCCTTAGAGACAAATAAAACACTCTCATAAATATGCAAAAAGGAGCAAAATTCAGTATATTTCTGAAGGATCATCCCTAAAGCTGCATTTATGTTTTGGCTATAGGAAGAAGAGACTGGGGGAGAAGAGTTTCTTCAACTCATGTGAGCATGTTCCACACTGCCCACCTTCTCTGTACCACTGAGACGGGCAATTTTCCTATTTGTCCCTGGCCTGTACGCTCCAGGAGAAGAGCCAACCACCAGGAAACCTAGGCTTTAAAAATAAAACAGTCTTGGCTTCAGAGGGGCAGGTGCAAGGGGAAAAAATACTTTTAACCCTCATTCTGCAAGAGGGGAATGCCGGGACCCCTCCGAGTGGTGCTTGTCTGAGTTCAGAAGATTTATTTGGAGTTGATGGAGGCATCTGAGTGGTGGTTAATCCTGGTGCTGGGCACTGGGGCTGAGGAAGTGGACATCAAAGCATTCCTACATCTGCTGGGGAAATGGGAGAGGCGGCAGATGGGGCTCTGCCTCCTCCCTGCGTGGCTGCTGGGGCGACAGGCAGCACAGACTTGAGCTTGGGGCTCTCCAGGACCCAGAAAAGCTGTCTAGGTGTCTAAACAACCCCCTGAGGATGAATCTTCCCACTCGATTTCCTGGGTTTCCATTCTGCTGCAAACACAAACATGAGAATCTCCAGCCCTCTGCTCATTTTTGTGGTCTCCTCTAGACCTACTCTGACAGGTCCATGTCTTTCTTGTGCTGAGGACCACACATCTGGGCACAGTTCTCCAGGTGGGGTCTCACAAGGGCACATCCTATGATTCTATGGAGATGAGCTCCCAGAAAGCTCATGAGACTAGTGCCTGGTGCCCCTATATCCATCCATCCTGGGATCCACGGTGGAAACTTTTTCTTACCACTGATCAAGGATGGTTTAAACTTCTCATGAGCTGGTTCGGCAGCAATCCAAGACTTAGCATCTGGCCTGGAGATGAAGAGCACATTAAGGATTTAGCAGGACCTGACAGCTCATAAAGGGTGGCTAAGGTAACTTTGTCAAAGGCTGGCATTCAGGACTTCTCCATCCAAGGAGCCAAACAGCCTCAGGCAAGCAGTCTCAGGGGAGTTCTGGGTACACTGCATAAATCTCCAACCTTATTAAAGCTCCAAAGACCACAGAATCCAGCTCCTGACCCTCTCTGGAGCAGAAAATGACAAAACATTTCCTGTTATTTATAGCAACTGGAGAGCCTGATGGGAAAACCCCACTTGTGAAACGTGGGCTGCTTGCCACGGCTGCTCTCAGGGAACGGTCAAGCTGCTCTGAACTCCAGCCTGGATGGACCGTTTCATCCCTGGGGTCACTTCAGCCTGGGCAAGACCATGTCCAGAGGCTGCGCAAGAGGAAAAGACAAATGGATCTTGCTCCCGTTGGCTCTTCCAGGCCATGTTTGCATGGCCCAACTTGAATTAGACAAGGCTGAGCATCCCAGAGAGGGAGTTTCAGCTGTGGGCTGTAGGCACCTGGCCACCCTTGAGGAGCACAGTTAACCTGTATGAATTTCCACCTGGATGTGGCTGACCTCACCTAGGAGGCAACTGTCAGCTTTTTAGGGAAACTGAGGAAAGAGCACAGCCCATTTGCCCACCTCCACTAGGTGCCACCCCCTCCCCAAAGCATGGCGGGACAGGCACTTGCACATTTATCTTCTGGCAGTTGGATTTCCACCACTCTGGCACGCATGGAAGGTGTTTTCCAGCACGTCCAGTCACACAGGTGCAGGAACCCCTGCAGCCCAAGGCGAGCTCTTCCTGCACCGGGACTGCATTTGCTGCTGGGAGCCTCTCAGCACTGGCCCAGCTAGAGAGGAGCATTTGTTGTCATGCTGTCGAGGAGGATTCCCAAAGCTTCTGCCTTGGGCCGGTGCCAGGGCGGGTGTTCTGCTCGCTCCCAGGCTGAGGGAAGCAAGCTGTTCATCACGCAGGGCCATGAGATATTGTGAAGGAACTCACCAGCCGTGAGAGGAGCAGACAGCTTGAGCTGCCATGATGGCGGCTGAAAGGCTGTGATGGCACCCAGGGACATGCCCTGCCCAGTCAAAAATAAGCCACTGGGCTGAGGGTAGGGTGACAGTGAATGTCATCAGTGTCAACGCACCAGTGAACAGCTGCTGGGATTTAGGAACACACTGGGAACAGCACAGGTCACACTCTGGAACTTCAGAACATGAAGCTTCAGCTCCTGTCCAGGTAATGATGCCTTGTGTAGGATTCAGTTTGAGAGCAGAAATCTGAAATTAGGGACCCAGGAGCCTCATTAGAGTCATCACAAAGTCACAGAATGGTTTGGGATGGAAAGAAACGTCAGATGTTGTCTAGCCCAACAATATTTAGTCCTGCAATGAGCAAGGAGACCTTCCAGTAGATCAGGAGACCATTTCAGTCACCTGGTCCCAGCTTCTTGACAGGCTCCTCCTGTCCTTCTCTGTTACAGCTCTGCTGTTGGTGAATCTGTGTGGCCCCATGGCCAGTGTAGGAGACATCCTCAACAACAAAACCCCAAACCAGAACCATGGCCAAGGCCTAGGCGCATCTCCAAAGAGCCCAGACAGATCTTCTCCCAGGGAGATCTCGGCCCTTGCCATGGACAAGTTTCTTCTAAACATCCCCAGGCAGTTTGCCTGCAAGCTCAATTAGTAACACTGAATTTTGTCAACAAAGTCGGGTCAGCAGCAATTCATAGACTTCACGCTGGTTAACCTTTTCCCACCAAACAAGCCCAGGGATATTTTGACTCTCTGCCCTTGGGAAGTTTATTTGTGTAGGATCCATCCACTTACCCGCTTCCGGCAATGAAAAGACACACAAAGAGCGTAACTGCTTTCTAATAGTTGGGGAAAGACTTGATGGCTGTGGCCAGAGCTCCCCAGCACCAGCACTAGAAAAGCAGAACACTTGCCAAAGCCACCTGAGAGAGTCCAAGAGACTTGTAATTAGCCTGGGAGAGAAATAAGAAAGAGTGCAACAGCCTCACCATCACCCCCAGATGCAACAAGATCTTCTGTGGAGAACCTGTAGGTGTTCTACTTGCTGGAGGCTGGGATTGTGGCATATTGAAAGAAGACTCAACAGAAAATAAACATCAGAGAAAGCCATCCCTGCTTTCAGCCTTGTCCATATGCCATCACCCAGGGAGGAGATGACTCAACACCAAACCGGTTCAAGCTTTTCACTGCCCAGGACCACATCTCATCATCTGATGCTCGCAGGATTTTGAAACAAAAGTAGAGTGGTATCAAGGAAAAGGGCAACCTTAGCCTTGGCCTGGTGAGGATTTACACCTCTTAGAAGAAAAAGGACCAAAGAGGAAGATTTCTCACCTTCCTCCTGAGACGTGTGGGATGCATTTCTCAGCCCAGGATCAGGCTGCTGCAGCTCACAGGTTGTTTCAGCTCCAGGTAGCCCAGAAACCTTCATCGTGATTCAAAAGGATTGGCCAAAAGGGATTCGACTTGAGACTCCCTCACTGCCTGGGCTCTCTTGGCAAATGATTAACAGATGCTGCACTGGCTGGTGAGCTCTTCACCCAGACAGAACAGCATCTGGCAGGCCCATTACTGCCTTGTGTGGTGGGTGTGCCCTGGAGAGCCTGGAGATTTATTGCCCAGATATAAAGTGACTGAGCTCTGTCCCAGGAGCACTGAAGAGAAAAGCAGAATTTCTTCATAAAAGAGCCTTCTTATCACAATTTCAATTATTTGCACATGAAGGGGAGGCCAGGAGGGCAAACCCACCCCAGGGTAATATGGGGAGGTGACACAGTGCTGGCTCCAGTGGGTGCTGCCAGCTGGAGGAAGAGTGTGTGGTTCAGTGAAGGAACGGCCAGAAAGGGGCAGAGAAAGCCGTGCCTTTTAACAGCAGTTGGGATATTTTCTTCAGCACATTCCTCTCCCTCCAGTAGTCTTGTGGGAGCCTGGAAAGATGGGTTGTGAAATGTAATTTCTCCCTGCCAGCAGCTCTGTGGGGGTGCCAGGAGCCAGAGCAGCCTTGCATGGAGGCAGGACCAGTGTCCATCATGTTACAAACATGAGACACTGATAATTAAACTGGGAGGTGAGGAGAAAGCCTTTCCCACCATATACGTCCTCCCTGGCCTGCCTTGTCCCTGCATCAGGATGGACTCAGAGTCTCTCAGATTGAGGCAAAGGATATGGGGCGTGCTCATCATGATGCAGTATTTACCTCTTGAGATCTGGGTGAGGTCATGCATTTGCATCACTTTGGGCTGTATTTGCTCAGGGATACAGAGTAAAATCCTTCAGCTTTCAGAGTAAATCCCAGTTTGGAGAAGAGCACAGTGGGTGCACTGGCTCTGAGGTGGCTACTCCAGACCACACAGATCCTTATGTGTTGTCTGAAATCTCAGTACATCCCATGGATGGGCAGAACACTGGGCTGTATCTGGCAGCAGTTTGAGAGGACACTGGTCCCAGCCACGTGCTGGGCTGAGTGGTGCACGCCGTGCTGTGTCTGTGTGACGTGCCTTCATCCACCTCTGCTTTCAATTAAAGCCACTAATGATTTTAGCAAGAAAAGACTAAACCAAGTGCATCCCTGGCAGGCTCGCTAACGCTGGCCAGATGTGCTGCTCCTGGCAGGTGCCACAGTGGTTGCAAGTGTGCAGGTGGCTTTGCAGGGGGAAAGCAAGGGAAAACAAAAAAAAGTAAAAAGAAAAAAAAAAGTTATGGGTCATTGCCATCAAACCAAATCTTCCAGACTCAAAAAACTGAATGGAGCCAGTCCTGGATGCTTTGTGGTCTGGGCTTGGGTGAGGCCCCAGGGCTGTAATGGTTTTATTTAGGGCATGCAATAACCTTTGGCTCCTATTGTATATGGGTTTGCCAGAAAGGCAGTTGGTCTGGCTGAATTAAAGCTGGCAGTAATTACATGCCAATGCCTCCTCTGTAGCAAGGAAGGGCAAAACCTAAAAAGAAAACCACGTGTGCATCCCTCTATTCACCACTTCATGTGGAGACATCGCTCAACCTCCCATGAGCAGAAATCCAGCTCATGCCCAGCATTAACACTTTGGAAAGTTATTGACAACACAGTCCAAAAAGGAGGACAGATGTGGGAATGCTCCTGGTGTCAAAATGCATTTCATAAGCAACCAGACTCATCCCCTGAAGGACACCCTCTGCCTCGCCCAGCCACCAACACACTCAGCAGCCTTCTAGCCTTCCTGGCTTCCCCCAGTGAATGTGCCAAATACAAACCAGATGCTCCAAAATGCCTGCTTGAAGACATTCCCCTTCATCTGGTAATTGCTGCTTCCGAGGGAAAAGATCTTAAGTGGTCCTCAAACCCTCTTGAATGACCCAGACACCTATTTTTGTCCCTTCTGGGCTTCTGAGCATCTTTGGCTTTGGCACCTGAGCCACCCTGCTGCTCCTCATCCCCTCTTCCTGGCAGCTGATGGCCAGTCCCAGCCTCCTTGGCAGCATTTGCACCCTTAGGACTGGTTTATTGCCACCCACTTGGCATTAGCAACATGCAATCCAATCCCACTGCATGGTGCCATGATGCCACTGAGATGGGCATCACTGCTCTCCCAGCATCAGATGGGCATTCTGCAGGAAAGGCAGGCCAGGGGGTACAAAATTAGGCGCAAAAGGCAATGCTGTTTGCAGTAATGGCAGTGATTACAGCTCCATCCAAAACTGCAGCAGGAGGAAATCCACACCCCGCCCCCCCAGTCTGACCTACACAAGCCTAAACTTAAATGAGGTATACATCTGCATTGAGGATTTTCTCGTTCTCTTCAGTCACTGCATTTCTACATCTGACAAATAAACAGCCAGTCCTCAAACCTCAGGCTCTTTATTGCTTGTGATTCTTTCCCCTTCATTTCTAAGAAATTAATAACAAGAGGAGAAGGTTGCAAAACACACACTGACCTCTCCTTTAAATACAGTGAGAAGTCAAATAAATAGGGAGAGAGGAATAAGGAAGATCAACTGCAGGCAGAAAATGCCCAGCTGTACCCACTCTGAGTGCTGGAGGCTGTGGATGATGATTTAGGCAGCGAGAAAACGAGATGCACAAAGCAAACCCAGCGATGAGAGCAGGATGTGATGCACTCCCATGCTGGAGCTGCAGCTGTGAAGGAGCCCACGGGCTGCTCAGAAAAGATTCAGGAGGGGAAGTTAATGCCCAATGCAATGTGCTAAGCAACTATGGCCTGGAGGAGAGGAGCTGGGGATCAAAAATCACTTAACGTGGAAAGATGCAAAGGGGTGTGCTGGTTTCCTCCTGGTATCTGCTGCTGATGCTCAGTGCCCCATCAGCATCACTCTCCCTGACAGTGCAGATGAGCATTAGTGGGAATTGTGTTACACCAGCCCAGCAGCTTCACTGGAAACCGGGAGATGAGAATAATCCTGCCAATAACCGCAGAGGCCAGCTCCTCCTTGATGATGCCAATTTACGTGGTTTAACGAGGGCACAGAATGATGGAAGGACACTGCGGGGGAGTACAAAATCCTGCCTCAAATGGACACATGCTGGTGCAGTTTGGATTAGCAGAATGAAAAAGAAAAAAAGGGTTTTAACTAAAGGAAAACTTGGGAGGAAATAAGGAGCTGGTGAGTGATGGCACCTGGAGCATCCTTCCTTCCATCAAAGGTATCAGTCAAGTTCTGCCTGCCAAGGAGAAGGCAGGAGTCTAAATTGGGATGGATAAGCCAGCATCTCAGCATCACCAGGAATAAGCACAGAGTTCCCAAAGAAAGCACCTAAAAGGCAAAGAAAACCCATGGCAAAGATGCAGCAGTGAAAAGTATGGTGAAAAATTATCATCCTGGGGGGAAAGCAAACACCTTGCAGCTCTTCCCATACCATCCTGGCTTGTCTAACACCTCCAAAAGGGGACCAGTGGCAAGGAGTCACGTGTGTTTTTTGACCTGATGAACTTTCACCTTGTAAATTGACTTCAGCCTTTGAGCAAAGTGCCTGACACAGCTGAGCATGGGCAATGTCTGCTCCACAACACCAGGGCTGAGATTAGCATGGGCAGGAACACAAGCCCTGGCACTACCAGAAAGGAGGGGGAAAGGTGCTACTGAAGGCTGCACCAGGAAAAAAAAAAAGCTCATCTTCTGCCAAAATAGTGTTTGCATTGCAAAAGAGAAGTGTGCTAATGAAATTAGATAATGGTTTCATATTGGATAGCCTTTGCCAGTGGTGAGGATGGTTGGGGTTGTCCTTCTGCAGGCTGGGACCATCCCCAGTGAGGATGTTGAGAGGCTGCATGGTGGATTTTCCTTTTCAATGGGTGAGATGTAAATCAAGTTGCTGGGGCTGTCTCCACTGCAGGAATGAGGAAGCCTAGATGCCCTTATACTCCCTCCAGCCATGCTCCACCAGAAGCTCTGGGTTATTTAGCTTGGCAGACCCACGGCACTTGGTAGAGCCTGCCAGAGGATAAATATCAGAGCAGGGAAAGGAGCCATCCGAGCTAAAAGCCATTGCTGGTACAAGAAGAACAAGGCCAAACGGGTACGAGTCATCCACAAATAAATTTAAGCTGGAAACGAGAGCAGTTTGTATCCGTGCGAGCAGCAAGGCTCTGGCAACAGCCTTCCCAGAGGACTTGCGAGGGTCAAACAGCTCATTAGTTTTAAGAAGGAAGCTGGCAGGGGGTTTGTGTCACGGCTGCTTGTAATGGTGGGGAGGAGGGGAGGACCAGCCAAAAACTGATGGTGGCCCTGGGGCTGCCTTCAGCAGGACATGGGTCTGCAGCCACAGCCCACATCCCACCTGAGCTGGTGGGATACAGAGGGATGCAACCACATCCGCTTGCTCTCAGGGAGAGAGGGAAACTGAATGGGGAGGAAAATAAAAACGCACAGCTCCGTTTTTCCAGCTGACAGGAGCTTAAATACTGTCTGGGAATTGGGCTCAGGGCCCTGTGTGAAATTCAGCTTGGCTTGTCTTGAGACAGCAGCTCTACTCCCTGAGCACCCTACGAGAATTTCAGTAATAGCAGGGGGAATCAGACCTACTTGTCAAGCATGTTGCTATTTGTGCAAATGCTCTGTACCAGAGGGAAGCTTGAAGAACAAGTCCCCTTTTTATAGCACGTTGGATGCTGGCAGTGAGCCTGCAAATTAGAAGGAATTCGGAGAGGAGCAACAACAACAACAACAACAACAACAAAAAGCCTAAGGGGCTGGAGGGGGAAAAAAAAAAAGAAAAGGGAGCTAAGTGTGTGGTCCAGTGGATGTGACTTTGTGTTGGGACTGTACCCAGTGTTGTCCCATCCACAGCAAACCTCCCTGTACCATGTGCAGGTCTCCCTACCTCTCCTTAAGAGGCAAGATGTATTTTCTGCCACCTCAGGAGACAGCTCTGTCATGTCCACACAGAAAAATAATTATCTAAAAAATACAGACATGATAGAAAGCTCAGTAAGAAGCTGCCAGAGTAAAGATCAGCCCATGAAAGAAATCAGTTTGAGCTGGGAGCAGCTTAGCCATGGCAAGGAAGGGTGTGTGGGGAAGAACCTCCTGCTGCAATGTTAGGGTGGTTGTACCCCAGATTAGCTCAGTTCATCCCCAAACACGCTGAACTGCTCAGAGAGGTGCAATATCCCCAACTGGATACAGTCCTGCAATCAGCATCCTTATTTTTGGGGGCACTGAGAGGGGCAGGAGTGACCTGGATCATGGGTTTAATCATTAGCCTTCAGCCTGGCTGCACTTGCACTGGTGCCAGGGCCCTGGAGAGGGGACTTGGGCAAGAGCCCAGCACTGTGCAGGGAAAAGCTTTGCTGTCCCCAGCTCGAGGCACTCAGACCCATGGGGACATTCCTGTGACCAAAAAGTTGCACCAGCCAGGATGCAGCAACACATCACTCTGGGGAGCACCAGCACAGCAACATCCAGAGCCTTTCAGGGATGAGACCAACTTTCCAGTTTGTTGACCAAACCTTCTCCTTTTAGTGCCTGTCACACAAGCACGGATGAGGCTGTAATTTGCCATGACGGGATGTAGGAGGAGGGGACACAGAGACTGGGACAAGCCTTCCCTTAAATGCCCCCTAACGCCACCTTAAAAAATAATGAAGCGGAGGCAGTGGAGGTTACTGGTTTGGTATGAGAATTTTCACGAGCATGAGAAAAACCACATTGCTCCGAAGTTGTTGTTTTTTTTTTAAGCAAGCTTCAGGGCTCTGGGAGAGCAAAGCTTGCTGCAAAGTTTGTTTTCTGTTGTGCCCATGTTACCAAGCAGAGCCGGCCGTGGAATGTGCAGCGAGGGGCACCCGGCTGCACTGCACCCCTGTACTGGTGGCCAGGTAGGATGGCATGGTGAGGGTCACCGAGCCTTGGACATTGCCTCCAGCCTAGGACATTGCCCAGCCACCCATTTTTCCCAATTTAGCACAACCTTGCTTCCAGCAGTGCCCCATTTCCAACAGTTATGTTGCACATGCTTCTAATACATAAACATCATACAGACATCAAAAAAGTGTTTTTTACATGTTGGGATAATCAGGGCAATTGCCCTGGCGCCTTTCCCCGGCATGCCAGGGTGCAGCGTGGTAGCTGGCAGCTCCCAAACCCTTCTCCGGAAAAGTTCAAACCCTCAAATACTTGGAATTGCTCTTTGAGGGAATTTATTTTAAAGCCGCTTTAACGGCAGCTGGGAATTACCAGGGAGGCACTTTGCTCTGCTATTTCCCAGCTGCTGACCCCGTTTGCATGAAGGGGGCCCCGGGCAGCCACCCAGCTGGGACGCCTGGGGACATGTGCCGAGCCAGCACTGCCTGGAGTTGCACCCAAAATTCCCTTGTCCCAGCTCACAGCAAAAGCACAGAGAGAGGCTGTTGTGCATGGCAGGGACGAGAAAAATTAACTCCCACATCCAGCAGTGAGGGTGTGAGCTGGGATGTGGTAGGGCTATCTTTTAAGTCCCTGTATCCATGAGGGCTGAAAACTGCACCTAATCATGTTGCTTCCTCCCCAGGGCAAAAGCAGAACTGGGAGGCTGTGAGCATCCCAAAAACCAAATCAACATCCCAACATGTTGGCGGTACGTTGTTTTTTAAGCAGCATTTTAGTCTTAAAAAGAAAAGGGTTAATGAGCAAAATCAGTGACAGCAAGTCACCAGCTAAATGTCGTCAGGACTGCAAACGACAGGTTCTGATGCAAGGTTGGAAAATGCCACCACCAGAGCTGTGGCTGCTCCTCCTGCAAACCCTCCATGTCCCAATTTCCCTGAGAGGGTTATGGAGCCCTTCTCCCCTCCACACCTACATAAGGACACCATGGCCACCCCACCTGATCCAAGCCCTGGGGACGAGCCAGAAGCCTTGGCATAGGCGCAGGTGGCTGGGTTGGCACACAGAGGCAACTCCAAGCCCAACAGCTGCCAGATGTGAACCCACACGCAGCCACCAAGTCACCGAAGTGAAGGGGCCCCCAGCGCCACAGGCAAGGGTTGGCCTGATAGGCATCAGCCCCCTGCAGCACTCATGGCTTTATTCTCCCTGCTGTCACACTTGAGAAACATTTGTGGAAAAACACAGCAGAACGAAGAGGGTTTGAGCGGCAAGTCAGAGAAGGAGCTGGGGGAAGAAAACAACTCGGCAAGGAAGGAGGAGCTGAAGGACACAAGTGTTCCCATTTTGGTTCAGAACTCCCTAGGGTGCCGCTCGGAGCGTTTATTGACCAACTTGCCTGCCCTCCACGAGCTGGCCTTGCAAACTGTGGCAGGAGGGAGGCTATTCCTGGTCAAGGCATGTACAACAGCAACACTTTCTTAACTCTATAATCAACCAGTGACACACAAAACACACAGTCAAGGACTTTCCTGGAGAGGGCTCCAGCTATGCAGTTACTGCACCTGCAACACCATCACAAAAAGCCATCAGGTGCTCTCATGAAATGCTTCAGTGGTCCCCAAAAAAGAGGAAAAAAATAGCTTAAGTCCAGACAGACACAATCTGTTTACAAAAATCAAGGTGCACTCTTGACTCCAGCAATGCAGCAGACAGAGAAGGCTGAGTTGCCTCTCTCAGTATTAGAAGGAAAATAATCATTGTCACGATAAAAAATATGAGATGCAGCCAGGTCAGGTTCATTAAGGGTGAAAGGCAATGGTTTGACTCCAAACCCAGCTGTTCTCCCCAGCATTGATATGATCTTCCCAGCACATGTCTGTGCGGGAACTCCTCATCCCCCCCATTCCTTGCAGCATGATAACACAGCACATTGCCCCCAGCTCCCAAGTTAAACATCTTATTAACTGCACTGACGTAAAAGAGGAAATCTCCAAGAACTATCGCAGAGATGAGAGGGAACACATTTACCATCAATAGGCAATGATACTGCTGCAGAGAGATCTGCACATAAAGCAGCACCCAGCCCCTCCTTCCCCTCCCTCCTCTAATCACTCCATGTCATGGGAAACTAAACCTGACATCCAAACAGCCCTGATACGAGACGCTCGCTGTAAAAATATTTTTAAGATTGAAAAACAACAAAAAAACTTGCCTTCCAGGAAACCATTTGGATACAAACCCTGTGCAGCTGCAGCCACCCTCCGTGTCATATTCATCCCTCCTGCTTTGGCTTAGAAATCAGGCAGGGTGGGGAAGGGGAAAGGAAATAAAAAAAAAACGGGGGGAAAGAAGAAGTGATATTGCAGCTGATGAGCTGTGAGAGGCTGTTGGCAAAGTGGTCCAGCAATCATCTGAAATTCAGACGGTCACGTGTGGGTTCTGTCTGCAGCTCCCGCGCAGCCCAGGCTCAGCACTTCGCCCAAGTGCACACGCAGCAATTCCCTGCCGAGCTCTCCCGCCCCACACCCACATGCTTCCCAGCCTGTGCCCCATCCCAACCATACCCAGCAGGTTTTGGCACTGCAAGGTGACCCAGCTGCTCTGGCCACAAAGGTGGATTTCTGCCATGCAAGCGCAGGGCATGCTGAAAAGCATCACTAAGCTGCAAAACCACCCTCCCTTGGAGCTTCTCCACCTAAATCCAAGCCCTGCAGGCAGTGCTGTCTTCTCCACCACAATGTGCCAGTGGCCATCACCCCACATCATCTGGGGCTGGTGGAGGGTCCCATGGGGCTGGAGGAGTGCCCAGAACATGCTGTACCCACTCCCGAGGCCAGCCTGTCCCTGGGCAATCCTGGGCATGTCCAGAACCAGCCCCGAGCTCTCTGAGCTGCTATGGTTGCGTCAGAGAGCAGTGGGTGAGCCCAGACACCCCTGGGGTGAGGTGGCAGCCAGCTTCTGCCTTTCTTTTTCTTCTCTTTAATTTTCATCTGGGACATTGCTTTAGAGCCAAAGGATGCTTCAGACTCCATCCTGCACTGCCCTGCAGTGCAGCAGCTCCTGGGAACTCACCAGGACCAAGCAATCACCAAAAGCCCCTCTGCAAAAGGCTGTGATGCGGCTGCAGAGATCCAGCTCCACTGTCCCATCCCCAAAAATCTTTAGGACAACTAAAATGAATATTTTTTTTCTCTGCTTGCACCCATTCTTCACATAAATTAGCAAGAGCAATCAGGAGACTTAATGTTCCACACCGCCTCTGCTTCACCACCCGGCTGGAGATGCATCGCATGGCACTAAAGTCAGGCAGATACAGTGGGACTAAAAAAAGAGCGTGCTTGCTTTTTTTTTTTTTCTTTTAAAGCCGGATTGCCTTTCACGGTGGCTATATTTATAGGTAGAGCTGTTGAAATTTTAAGGGCTCCTTGCCACAGGAATCCGGTTGTGTCTCGTGTTTGCAAAGTGGCGTAACTTGGCAAAAATGAACATTTAAGGCCAATGGGTGCTGCTTCCCTTCCTTAATTTTGGGTTAAATCAAAAAGGAAAAAAGGCAAGATGTAAAATTAGCCATGCACGCTGCTGCCATGTGCCACAGTCTGTATCTTCCAGATTAGGAACGTAACGAACATGGGACTTCACACCCGCCTCTAGACCGGCACTTTCCTTTTCTGTCAATGACCAAAAAAACCCAGCTTTTGCGAGTGTTTATTTTTGCTTTCAGTTTGGCTATCTGTGGCACACACAAAGCCTCCTCTGCACTTCGTTTTGTGGTTGAAAAATCCCGTCAGGGTTCAGCTGCAGAGTGGTAAAACTCGCTCTCCCCGTCCAAAGCTGCCCAGGAACACCACACGGCAACACGCCGCAGTACATGATGCCCAGAAACCACACAGTCTCAGCCCAAAAGTTGGCAGTTTTCTTACACAACAGCATGCTGCACTGCTAAACCCCTTTTTTAATTTTAATTTATGTTACAAAAGCGTGTTACACCCTGTCCAAAGACGCTACCACCCCACTGAGCACGTCTGGATGCTAAACTTTGATTCCCTATGACAATGTGTGTCTATTTAAGACAAAACCCAAACCATAATTAAAGTTATTGATAGGAGATGATGTTTACTGTTTTAACATCAAGTGCTGTTGGACTTCAAGCCACTGATTTCCATGGCTTGCAGGGAATGATGAAGCTGGAAACATGCCTTAGTGTTGGGGTTTTTGATGTTTCTCTGGGCACTTCTGCTGTCAAATCAAAGAAATGCACTTAACAGGGCAACCCTAGCAGATGCTTCTTACCCAGTATCTTCCAGCCTTGACTGGAATTCAAGTGATTTTTGAGCTATCAAGGCACACATAAAAATAAAATAGCTTTAACAAAAGCTTTTTGCTTCTGCAAGCAGCCCTCTCCCTAAGCAGAGCCAACAGGGCGATGGCTCATGGCACACACCTCCGACACAAGTTAACCGAACTTAAACTTTCAACATTCCCAAAAGGAACAAATTTTAGGTTGGAGCACTTACCAAAGGTTAAACATCCCTTCACTTGCCCAGCTGTCAAATTTGGTGGCCTCTGAGATCCCCAGAAAGTGGCTGTCTCAGGGACTGTGCTGCATCAGCCCCTGCCAGCCAGCATCCGGGCAGTTAACTCTGAAGCCAAGTGACAACACACTGTTAAGTCCCTGGATATATATAAATATTGGTGCAGAACATTGGTGAGCCCACAAGGCCCTCAGCTTTAAATCCACCTGCAGCATTTTTAATGTACGTTATTAGCAATGATGTGATAAAAAAATCAGCGATCCTTTTAACAGTGGAATTTAAATCCAGATCACAGTCTCGTAGGGAGATTCATGACATTTTGCACACAAACAAGCCACCAGCCCTATTTATCCATATTACTCTTTTTCCACTGCTGCCAATAAATATACAACTTCATTAAGGCTCAGTTTTCTTGCTGATCCTCCTTTGGCCAGAAGGATGCACATAAACCCAACCCAGCAGCTCCAGACACTCGGTTACCCCGTTTACATTTCAGTTCCTTTGAGCAGAAAGATGAAGCTGTAACCAAATGAACTGGAGAAACTGGCAGCAGCACAAACCTGACAGATTCCAGCTAATTGCCTGGATTAGTAATTCCAGTTGCATGCAAAAATCCACTTTACCTACGGCAGAGAAAGGCACGGCATGGGGTGTCCTCCTGCTATGTGACCTGCCTGCCCGGGGAGTGGCAACTACTGGCATTCCCAAGCCCCCACGCCATATGTCAAGACCAGGAATGGCTTGTTAGCCTAACGACACATGCTGAAATACAGAATCACCGAATCATCCAGGTTGGAAAAGACCGCCAAGATCACCAAGTGCAACCATCAGTGCACCACCACCACCATGTTCACGACTGAACCCTGTCACCAAGAGCCACAGCCACATGTTTTCTGAACACTTCCAGGGATGGTGATTCCACCACTTCCCTCGGCAGCGTGCTCCAAACACGACCCAGGAGAGGCAATCCCTGCCGCAGCTACCGATGCAGGGCAGCCCCATTCGTTTGACGAACAGGGAAACATCCTCAGGGATGGCGAGACCGGACAGCCTGGAGCACCGCGCTTCCCCCCTTGGGCCCCTTGTGACACCGATCGCTGCGTCCGGTCCCGGACGGGGGTGGAGAGGCCCCGTGGAGCCCTGACAGTGCCACGCTGCATCCCACCCACGGAGCGCGGCGGGATGGGCTCTGTGCGCGGGATGCTCCGTGTCCGCACCATGAGGTGGGGGACTGCGGCACCGCGCGTGGGCTCCCAGCGGGGCTGCGGCGGGGAGGAAGCAGCGTGCGTGACCCTGGCACACCGGGGCTGTAGCTCCCCTCCTTTAATTTTGGGTTCAATCTGAAGCTGCTGAAGCCTCGCTGGGACCGGGGGGGCCCACGCACGCTGCTGCCCCCCCAGCCACCACAGCCCCAGGATGGCTGCAGCGGAGCCATCACCCCGCTCCGGG